>SRMA01026863.1:179304-265304 GCA_007224835.1 Danionella cerebrum | reverse complement strand
GTCATTTAAATAATAGATTGTTCCCAGTGTCACTATGAGTGAAACAAAACAACCCCCATGTCTCTAGCATTTTCCAAAGCTGATATAGGGATATGCCAATTTGGTTGCTATGGTAACCAGTATGGTTGCTATGGAGGGGTCAGTGACATTATATAGTGTTCCCTGTGTGACTTCAAGTCATTTAGACCAACTCCTGTGTCTCTCTCATTTTCCTAAGCTGAGATAGAGATGTGTCAATTTGGTTGCTATGGTAACCAGTATGGTTGCTATGGAGGGGTCAGTGACATTATATAATGTTCCCTGTGTGACTACAAGTCATTTAGATCAACTCCCGTGTCTCCCTCATTTTCCTAAGCTGAGATAGAGATGTGTCAATTTGGTTGCTATGGTAACCAGTATGGTTGCTATGGAGGGGTCAGTGACATTATATAATGTTCCCTGTGTGACTACAAGTCATTTAGACCAACTCCTGTGTCTCAGTCGTTTTCCAAAGCTGAGATAAAGATGTGTCAACTGGGTTGCTATGGTAACCAGTATGGTTGCTATGGAGGGATCAGTGACATTATATAGTGTTCCCTGTGTTACTACAAGTCATTTTTAGACCAACTCCCGCGTCTCTAGCATTTTCCTAAGCTGAGATAGAGATGTGTCAATTTGGTTGCTATGGTAACCAGTATGGTTGCTATGGAGGGGTAAGTGACATTTTATATTGTTCCCTGTGTGACTACAAGTCATTTAGACCAACTCCCGTGTCTCTCTCATTTTCCTAAACTGAGATAGATATGTGTCAATTTGGTTGCTATGGTAACCAGTATGGTTGCTATGGAGGGGTCAGTGACATTATATGATGTTCTCTGTGTGACTACAAGCCATTTAGACCAACTCCTGTGTCTCTGTCGTTTTCCAAAGCTGAGATAGAGATGTGTCAATTGGGTTGCTATGGTAACCAGTATGGTTGCTACGGAGGGGTCATTGACATTATATAAGGTTCCTTGTTTGACTACAAGTCAATTAGACCAACTCCTGTGTCTCTAGCATTTTCCTGGGCTGGGATAGAGACATGTCAATTGGGTTGCTATGGAAATTATTCTGGTTGCTATGGATGATTTGGTGACATCATGGTGTAATCTACATTCAACTTAGATCAATATAAAACAACTCCCATGTTTTTACGATGTTCCACTTAGAAGATATTTGACATTCAAAAATGATGTTGAAAAGTGGGCGTGGCTTGGTGAATTTATGTTAAATCATAAGCAATGATTGGCTGGATTAGTTATATGGATCCTTAATGTTGCTTAGAATCTCCATTGTGAACCAATTACAAAAGCACTTTTACAAAAGGATCATATGGGAATCAATTGCCCCATTGAAATGAATGGCAGCAATGCATCTCTATGGCCCATTGTGAGTCTATGGGAAGGCTAAGCCAATCAAATTTTGGTATTTAAATTAGTTACTGTAACTAGTCAGCTGCCTCCAACTGCCACTTTTCGAATCGAGGAGACATTTCTCAGATTTTGACCATGCCTCAAACAAATAAACATTACAGAAGAACCGTATAACATATCGAGATGATTCTTTCCTTGTGAGAAGCAGAAGGCCTGAATGAAGATTATGGTGTAAAAATTTTTTAGATATGTGGAAAATTCTATTAGTTATGGCGAGTTAGAAAATGCCTTAATTTCAAACATTCAAGCATTATTTTCCGGGTGAAATGCATTGATCTCAATGGAGCAATTTGCTTCCCTCGTTAAGGTTTAGCCCTCCTAGTTTAAAACCCGTAGGTCATATCAAATTAACAACTGCATTTTCAAAAAGAGGACAAATTTCTCTACTACTTTAATATAAAATTTGTCCTTAAAGGGTAAAGTTTAGTTTAGGAGAGAGGAATATATCAAGAAGTTTGAGATGTGAAAAATTAGAGTGGAGGCTAGAGTGGAGCAGAATTAGGTCAAAATCCTAATTCTTCATCAAACTTAAACTGTGATTTATAAAAATCTGTAAAAGATATGTAAAAGCTGAAAAGAGCTTTTAAAAGCTGAAAATGTGTTGAATTGTTTAAAATTTGAATGATTGCTCTAGCTGAAAGTATGCTGAAGTTATGAAGTTTGAAAAAAAGCTGAAGATTTAAAGAGATTTGAAGAGTCTCCCCATTCATTTCAATGGGAAAAAATATTTTAAATAAAGTTAAATTTTATAAAAAGTATAAAAGATATCAAAAAGCTGAATACAAGCAACCTAAAGCAAAAAAAGCTGAACGTTTTGACGTTTGAATGGTGTTTCTAGAGCAAAGTATGCGGAAGGAGTAGGCTCCAACAAAAAGGGGGGAATAAGAATAATAATAAATACGTAGGATAACAATAGTGTGAATGCCTCTGCATTCACACTAACTAGATTTTAAAGTTTGCACGCAAACTTCGATGTTGGCTTGCGTTGGTACCGTTAATACCTTTTTTTTTTAAATGTCAATTCCGCAACAATAACATAATCCAACCCTCATGTCTCTATGATTCTCATAGGCTGAGATAGGTACATGCAAAATTGGTTGCTATGGTAACAAGTCTGGTTGCTATGGAGGGGTCAGTGACCTAACATATTGTTCCCCATGTCAACACGAGTAAAATACACCAACCCCCATGTCTCTATGACTTTCGTAAGCTGAGATAGAGATAGGCCATATTGGTTGCTATGGTAACAGTGTGGTTGCTATGGAGGGGTCGCTGACCTAATATATTGTTCCCCATATGAATACGAGTAAATTACAGCAACCCCATGTCTCTATGATTTTCCTGAGCTGAGATAGGTACATGCAAAATTGGTTGCTATGGTAACCAGTCTGGTTGCTATGGAGGGGTCAGTGACCTAACACATTGTTCCCCATGTCAATACATCAACCCCCATGTCTCTATGACTTTCCAAAGCTGAGATAGAGCTGTGCCATATTGGTTGCTATGGTAACCAGTTTGGTTGCTATGGAGGGGTCGCTGACCTAATATATTGCTCCCCATATCTCTACGGGTACAATACAGCAACCCCCATCTCTCTATGATTTTCCTAAGCTGAGATAGAGACATGCCATATTGGCTGCCATGGTAACCAGTCTGGTTGCCATGGAGGTGTCATTAACATAATATAATGTTTCAGCTGTCAGTAAGGGTGAAGCTTACCAGCCCCCAAGTCTCTAGCATTTTTCTAAGCTAAGATAGAGATGTGGCAATATAGTTGCTATGGTAAACAATTTAGTTGCTATGGAGGAGTTAGTGACATCATGTTGTAATCTACTTTCCATTTAGAATAATATAAAGCAACCCCCCATGTCTCTACTGTGTTCCGTTTAGAAGATATTTGACATTGAAAGTTATGTCAAAAAGTGGGTGTGGCTTAATTAATTTATGTTAATTCACAAGCAATGATGGGCTGGATAAGTAATTTGCTTCCTTAATGCTTGTATGACTTTCCAGTGTCAATCAATTACAGAAGCTCTTTTACATTAGGATCTATGGGGTTCATGCTCCATTCATTTCAATGGGCCATTGAAAGTCAATGAGACACCTTTGACCTACTTATTTGAAATAAGCTGCACCTGGAGTTATCAACTGCCAGATTTTTAAACGAGTCAGCTGCAGCTGGAAATTCAACTGTCAGATTTTCAAACGATGGCAAATCTGCTGGAGAAAATCCGATTTCCATGCTTCAAACAAATAAAGATTATAGAAGAACCGTAAGACATATCGAAATGATTCTTTCTTTGTCAGAAGCAGAAGCCCCTAACGAAGAGAATGCTGTAATTTTTGTGAAGGTGTGATTAGAAATAAAAAAAATATGGCGAGCTACAAATAGCCTTCATTTGATTCTGTGCAACTGCTCATTTTAGAGAAATCCATACCCTCAAACAAATAAACATTATGAAAGAATGAACAGAGGTATTGAAATATTTTTTTACTGTTAGAATCCCAAGATTTTAAGGAAGAGAATGGTGTAAATTTTGTGAAGCTGTGATAAAGTTTGAATGATTTATGGCGAGTTAAAAATAGCCTGCGATTGAGATTTTAAACAGAGCCCACCAGAATTTTTGAATGGAGGTGAATGGAGCAATTATGTGCACTCGTTGTGGTTTAGGCCACCTGGAGTAAAAACAGTGTGTTTTTTAAAAATGAAAACAGCACCAACTGAAAGAGGACAAAAATCTCTACCATTTAGATATAACATGTGTGTGTAAAGGTTAATTTTTAGTTGAGAAAACAGTGCAAGTAGCAACAAGACTGAGCTTGCTCAAAGTTAGAGTGAGCGATGACATCACCACTCTAGGGCTCCCATAGGGAATGACTTGGGCGATTTTTGGGCCGAAATTCGCGATTTTTACGGAAACCGCTGATCAAATCGGTCCGAAGAGATATAGCAACAAACTACATAACAGCTTTGAGGTGTGTTGAAAGTTTCGTGGCTGTAGCTCGAACGGGCTAGGAGGAGTAGTGTTGAGAATTTTTGTCAGAAGAAAAGAGAAGAAGAAGAAGAATAAGAAGAAGAAGAATAATAAGTTTAGGTGCAATAACAATATGTTGGCTTTGCAAGCAAGCCAACATAATAAGTTTAGGAGAGATAACAATATGTTGGCTTTGCAAGCCAACATAATAATAAGTTTAAGAGAGATAACAATATGTTGGCTCTGCAAGCCAACATAATAAGTTTAAGAGAGATAACAATATGTTGGCTCTGCAAGCCAACATAATAAGTTTAAGTGCAATATCAATATGTTGGCTTTGCAAGCAAGCCAACATAATAAGTTTAAGAGAGATAACAATATGTTGGCTCTGCAAGCCAACATAATAATCATACAGGAAAAGGTAAGACTGAATGCTTTTGAAAATATTTACCTCCAAATAAGTTCTGGAAAAATGGAAATTATAATTCCATCACATTTGAGATTCAGCGTGAGCGAATGACGCAAGAGATGAGCTGTACTAAAACACCAATCTTAATGGACAGGTGTCCACTTAAAATTACAAGCAAAGCTGACACTAATGGATTGCTTTGTACGCTGTATTCAGAGAATGGAAGCAGACTAGGAGAGCTCTAGTGTTGAAGCACCCGGCATGTGCTGGCTCTCCGTATAAAAGGAGTTTAATTTTACAACTCCTGCATTTGGTAGAGTTAACCTTTTACTGACTCTCTATGTCAGGGCAATGGGAATTACCCTGCTCATCATATAGGTGAAGCTAGACACATTACATGACTAAAGATCACTCACTGTTGTTCTTTAAATTCCCTCTTTTTAACTACACTTCACCTGTGGGTGAATGTGTGAATGTTTATTGTGCAATTTCATTTGCAGAACTTACTTTTCATTTAAACTGTTTTTTTTTTCGGCTTTTGTTGCGGGGGTGGCAGAGATCTATTATTCATGTCAGTCAGAGCAGTGGTGGTTAAGTGTGCTTCACAATGTAAATGGTGCTTCCCAGTAAGTCCTACAGTATATTAAAGGCATTTACTGTTCGCCTAAAAGACTGAGTGCATTTTTGCAATTTTAATCTGCATAAGGGTGTTGTGCATTGGTGTGTGTGTTGCGTGTGTGTGTGTGTGTGTGTGTTGGGGGGGGGGGGGGTATGGCATATATATGCATGTTTGCCTGTATATTGTTCATCTGTTATTTTCATCAATCAACAAAATACAGTGAATGAAATAGACATTTAAATCAAATCAACATCGGTGTGACCACCCTTTGCCTTTGAAGGTAGGATCTTCTGTGGATGTAGCTTTCTCACAGTTGAGAACAGGGCTCTTGGTGGGCCTTGCCATCACTACGTATTGTTCTTTACAGTGAAGGCAATTCTGAATTACTTTAAATAGAAGTAAATTTTCTGGTCAATTATGCATATACTGTTTTAGTAAGCTTTGGGAACTGTTTTTATTCTGACAAAATATGAATTCTTATGTTGCAGCACCAAATGTTCAAGGAACCTCCAACATGCTGCTCTGTAGACACTGCGCTCTCCAGGAATTCTATGAAAAATGACCTTCTGCTTCAACCTAATTTTTACAATTTTGTCTCATCATCATCTTTATGGACCTCATTTACTATATTTTGATACATACTTGTCCTTGTTCCCATAGATTTTGACATCTTCTGGACAGACTGCTCAGGACAGTAGACGGTGCTTGTGTCCCACTGGTTTCTGCCTGCTCTGAATTAACAGCACTGCAGGATATTGTCTGATTTCAAAGGTAATTAGCTGGATGTGTCTTGCATCTGCTGCTCAAATTTCCTTGGGTTAACAGTGCGTTGTTGCCTGTTTCTTCCTGCTTTTTCAAAAGAGCTTGAATAGCACTTCTTGAAACCAAGGTATGCTTTGAAATCTTTGTCTGGGAGACACCTTGTTGATGCAGCATAACTACCTCATGTCTTGTTGTTCTGCTTGATCTTTCTAAACCTGTTTATGACTTCGTTTTAACCTACATGTGACATCATTTGTCCCTGATCGGTATGATACACCCTACTATAACCCTACAAAACCCTTGACTTTGTCCAAGTGTACCTAGAAGAATTGATGCTGGTTTGCTGGCAAAAGGTAGTCACACCAAATATTGATTTGATTTAGATTTGCCCTTTGTCTTCTCAATTTTTTTGTCAATTTACAAAAACAATTTTGTAAGAAATAAATATAATGATGAACACTTTTTACATCTGTCAAAAACGTGCATGGTACTGTATATGGGTTTATGTATCTATATGCTTGTGTGTAGCTTGTGTGTGTACATTTTCTCAAGGTACCATTTTACATTGATTAGTGATTGACTTTTTCACTTTGAACTGATTTATTTACAACTTTTTATATCAACAGCAATTAAAAATAATTATAATGGTAGATTTTACAATTACGTGAATAAAATTTGAAAACATTAATTTATTATTTATTAGCTTTGTGTTTTACTTATATTTGACTTTTAAGCATAAACTATCAATGATTACATGCTTTTGTTATGGGGGGGGGGTGATAAAAAAAAATGCATACATAAAAAAAAAAACCCTGAGTGCCATCCTGACATTTCTTACAACAGTAAAGATACACTTTGAGAATAAATCCTCTCCAGCCTGGAAAGGTTTCGCTTTTATTCGAAGCACTGAAAAATGTCGGCCAGTGCTATGAAATTCCCACCTGGACAATGATGTCTGAAATTCTATTCAATTAATTCCCATGGCAACAGGGCTAAAACACAAAAGAGGGTGAAAAGATGGCAGGAACAGGCTGGCTGAATCCACTGGCATAGTGGTCCCTGCACCTCATGAATACGCTGTCCCTCTCTCCACATATACTTCAGGGCCAGAAGCCTACAAGGTAATTATATGCTTTGGAACACTCCACTTAAGTGCACCCAACAATAAAGTGAGTGCATATTCACTGTAATCTCTTACCTGCTGAGTGAAAGAAGATGTGAACTGAAATTTCTTTCTCAAAAAAAAAAAAAAAGCAGTTATTCTTAGACATATGACTCGGTTCTGTGGTGGTGTTCTGTAAATCCCTTGTTCCAGAAAGAGAGATGAACGGTGTTTATTAAAGATTTCTGACCAGCTCATTGATTTATACACATACTTTAAATACACCAGAAACATTCCTTGACTTTTTTAATAATTACAGACCTCCTTATTTCAATGCCTGATCGCTTTAAGAAATCAATAGCTCCTATGCATTCCTGGTGTCATCTAGTGGTGAGCATCTATAACTGCATTGATCTGGTCTCATTGTGGCTATCTGTTCAGTTTTATTTCGACTGTTTTCCATCTTTTTTGCTTCCACAGATTGCTCAGTCAGATCAGGTCAGAGACAGGCAGATCCCCTCTTTGCCCTTCAACCTGTCCCTCTGATAGTGGCAGTTCTCGGGTCAGTGCATGTCACAGAGGTTGATATGCAGGGGTGTGAGGCTTCTGTCTGGAGGATCCTGGCTGAGTGACGAGGTGTTGTTAAGGGACATCCGTTGCCAGTGGAGAAGCTGGTCACGCTTGAGAGAGCGCCACTCCGGGGAGGCCGACAGATTGAGCTGACATGCTAACTATCTGATTGCACAGCGGAGGAAAGGCTGGTGGACAGGGATGGGCTCCACTCTCTCTGGACAAGAAAAGTTCAAATGTTGAGCATTTCAGTTTCATTGATTGTGTTGTTTTTGTGCAAAAAGTGTATTAATGTTTATTAGTATATATAAAAAAGTTGAATGTGTGAACCCTGTCGGTCATTAAGATATCAAGAGCCTGTTTAAAATGGTGCATAATCTTGTTAGCTGTAAAAAGTCAAATTGAAGTTTTATTGATTATGAAAATGTTAAGAACCTGAACTTGATATTACACTAGAGGATCTTATCAATGATCTCAAGGCAGTTGGGACCATGGCTAGTCATTGTCACTAAGTCACTGGCTAGTGTTTGTGTATTCGCACAGTTTAATGACGCAAACAATGGCTCCTATCTCAGACAATTCAGCGCTCACATACGTCATGCTTGCTTGGCCAATCAAGACAATTGTGTCAGTTCAGACCAATGGTGTGAGTTCGAGAAAGTATGTCAATTCCACTGCCACAGTGGAAAAAAAAACACCCTAAACTGAAGAGTGGAAAAGCGCCATTAGTAGCATTCCTACCTTGCATGCAAATGGCCCCTGCTTAATAAAGCATGTGTTTACCAAAATTAGCTTTCTCAGTGAACATCTGAATGATCCAGAGGAGGACTCGGTAAGATATGGTCAGATAAGACCAGAATTCAGCAGTTTGCCACTGAGATTGAAGGAGGCTGGCCACTATCTATGAACTAAGAAAAGGGGTGTTTGTGCACAGTAAAACCAATCTGCATCAAAGGGATGATGGATGGCACTATGCACCTTCAAAGCTTGGGTACTCCAATATGACAATGACCTAAAACAAACAGCCATGGCAACAAAATGATTACACAAGAAGAGATTTTGTGGCCATGGATTAGCCTGACCAGTCTTCCAAACGGAATTCCATAAATATCCGTGAAGTTTGTCTCCAACTTACAGAGAATCTGAAAAGTGTAGTGACTTAAGTGTAGTTCCTCTGCTGTGATTGGCTGACAAATATCCAAACACTCCAGATTTTCTGGTATGCACTGGCTTGTGTAATTAGTGTTTACTCACAGTATGATAATTGAAGTGTTTCCTGATTTAATTACTAAAGTACAGTTTGAACAAGATGCTGCATATACATGTGGCACCTGCTCCAGTCTGGTAAGAGTCCTGTGGACACTTTTTTAAATACATACGTATATATGCCAATGGGGAATGTATGCAGGGAAAACTGAATTGTCAATCATTTTCTGCCATTATTTCTTGAACAAATACCTGTTTTTTATCAATAGGTCAAACGCATCTTGTTTTTTCGGTTCATGACTTTAATTGGTTCACCTCATGGATCATTGCCTGGCCTTGAGGTGAATACTAATGTGGACTTCCTGCAGAGGTTTAGCTTTTTATACAGAATTTACGGAGCTTTATCACTTTGCTGTACACGGTTGCTCATGTAATATATGAATTTTGGAAGGTTTTCACAGTAATCATGAATGATTCACATCACAGACGGGTCGCCAGTCCAACACAGGTCTATTGGGAATTTAGAGTCTGAAATTAACCTAAAACGTGTTTTTTTAAACTGGGAAGTAAACAGAAAGAAACCCATGCAAGGATGTTGGGAACATGTACAAAATTCTCTGGAAGGCTTCAAATCTGTATGTTTTTACACCTATCGGGCTATTTTGAAAATAATGATTTTTATGAACAGTTGAGGTGTATCGCTTGCTTATTTTTGCCATGGTGCACTGGGAGCTCCATTTATGTGTGGACAGCGAAAATTTGTTTTGCTCATTATGTTTACTCCCGAACTGTTTGGTTAAAAGTGTAGGGTAAATGCGTAAATGTAAATGTGTTTGATCATCATTTTCTCAACGCTGAATACTCATTTTAAAAATGACATGATTTGACTTGAGCTTGGCAACCGACTGCCACCTGTTGGTTTGGTATAATCTTTACAGTGATGTTTACGTGTCGTTTTGTGTTTTTGAATTATTTAGTACACATTGTGAGAAAAAATATGGTTTAAGCGATAGCAGCGCTATCCACTGTGCCATCCAATAGTAGGCAAATATTCTCCTGGAAAAACTTATTCAAATATTAAATGAGAATAATATACATAAATAAATTGACTTTCCCATGACAGGAGCTGGCGATGTATCAATCTTAGGACCGTGCTATTATGTTAATGCATGTTTAGTATTAGCTATCAATCATTAAGCAGTTGAGATGATCAATTATTGATTCTCTTTTTAAAATTTTGAATCGCTTAAAGCATTTCTTTTGGGTGAGGTTGAATACAACATGATCGATCATGAGGACTTGTATAAACTAACATCCCCATTTGGAATACAAAACGGCAGCATTGTGTTTTCTATTATAGCAGTAAATGCTGTTATTATATGATGGGCTGTCAGACAGTTGCGTGCCGCACGGTGCCATAGAGCTGGGGGTGGGGGTGGGGGTGTTCTCTGCTTGGATGTGACATGCTAATTAGGGGAGCTTTGTCTGCCATTGTTCATGTGGGCCTCCAGTGAACAGGGTGGGTTTCTGGGGGAGGCGTGAAATCTGAATGTCACACTCAGCAGGGATCATCAGCAACATGCACCGCGTGCGGTCTTCCTTAAAATCACACTTTACTTCCAGCTATTTTCAGATTCAAAGTGTACACACAGAATTCAAGTTTGATATTTTTACTATATTTATTTGCCTAGACTCGTGTTTTCAATGATTAATCAAAGCATATGAGTGTTCCTCAAGTTTTAATCAGAAGTAATGCAGTAAGTATAACGGGTGGACTGCAGGGATCACTTTTCCAAGGTACCACCAGCTGTTGCAGATACATGTTGAAACTGAATCTCTCTCTCATGAGGGCTGATCTGAAAGAGCCAGAGGTTTTGTTTTCTTGTTTCACCAGCATGGAAAAGCACATTGTGTCAATGATGGGTTTTAATGTAGAACATTAAAAATGCAAAAATTGTTACCTTTTTGGATTTGGGGCCTTTTTATATATTCTACTTATACTCCTAACCCGTTTAATTTGTCCTAATAGGAATTGTTAAGTCATAGAGAATATTTTTTTAAATGTAAAAATTGTTTTAACAGTGCTTAATATTAAAATACTAAACCTACATATAGAAATATGTGGGTTAACATTCATCAAGAGGCAGTTGTACTGAATGTCATTGAAACTATACATTTAGATTTTTTTATGAAAAAGTTATTAGCATACAACTGTTTTGAAAGTTCCAGCAGAATTGTCAACGCCTGTTGTCACATGATCCTTAAAAAAACAAAAAAAAACAATGTTGTGCTGATTCCATTGAAGGAGTAATCAAAAATGTAGATGCTCAATTTGTAATAAAATAAGCAGTGTTTAATCGTTTTTAAACTGCTCAGCCACTGTTCAGATCTGATGATCAATTTTAGCCTAGCTTAACATAGAGTGTTTCATTGAATCTGGAATTAAAATAATGAAATACTACTCGTTTTGGGTGGAGATGGAGAAGTTTTATTTTCAGTATAATATGCTGAGTCCTTGTAATATTCTAAAGTTTCATTTATGATTCACTAAAACATGAGTTTGCTAAAGCGCTATGCTAATCACAAACCAGATCCAGAGCTTTCCTAAAACAAGAATTCACATCGCCACTTTGAAATCTGTTCTTGCTATTTTCAAAGACTTGATTCTTGATTCAAATACTTCAGGAAATGACTGAACATGAAGCTACAAGGTTAAGCAGTGAAAGCGGCTCAGTGAGAATATCTTCAACCTGATCTTGTATCTACGGTAAAAACATATGATCTCTCTGCTCTAATTATCTTTGAGCTTTCGTTCTTGGACCCATATCTGTATTAATGTGGCTGCTTTGTCCTCAGCAGGAGAGATGTTCTCATTTAAAAATCAATGGCAGAAGGCATAAAACAGACTGAGCGTTTAGAACATTTATACACTGTAGAGCTTGATCATCGGGAAACCCTCGACACTTCTGATTAGCTGCAATTTGAGGAGTGTGATGAATGAGCCTGCTGTCATTTTGACCCTGCTTAACCTCTTGATTTTCTGGGTTCAAGTCCAATTAACCTTTGGGAGGGATGTAACAGCAAGAGTACCACCCAGTCCAGTCAATAAGACCCAATAGTAATCATTTCATTTTCTGCTTCATCAAATGAGGTCTGGCCCAATTCACCCATCTCTATCACTGGCAGTCATTCGTCAATGTTCAGCTAACACCACAACAATAGAGGGTTTGGTCACTGGTGGCTCTCAGAGGAATATTCTCTTCAGACAGGACTGTCAAATTTACTTTTGCCTCAGCGTCAACGAGGATGACTAACTCGAGGTGTTGTGACAGCTTCTTGAAACCTTCTTCTTTTCTTTGCCCCATTAGTCCGTTTTTGTGTCTGCAGTGTCTAGTCACATTATGATCCCCCATTGGGTCACAGCAAATAATGGTGGAGGACCTTATTCTACTAGGTACCAGAGGATGCAGAGGAGTGAAGTGTAATGGCCTGCAGCTACATGTAGTTGCTTAAACTACACAAAGCAGTTTTGTTGGCTTGATTGCTTTTTATTACAGCAATTATATATTTTTTTTTGATATACATTAAAAAACATTACAATTTATCTGTCATTTACACATCATTTAAATGTGTCTGGAAGTGTGTATCTGGAACCAGGCTGGAGCTTGTGGAATTCAGAGAGATGGACGTAAACATGACTTTTAGCCCACCTGGACAATAGCTGCTCTGAATTTGAAAAGAGAGAAAAATGTGTACATAGGCTGCACTTGACTATACTCTACCGGCCACTTTATTAGGTACATGTTGCCAGTACCTTGTTGGACCTTCTTTCCCTTAATCGTCCGTGTCATGGATTCAAAAAGCGGTGGTGAGTGGAGTACTAAAATATCATGCTCAAGTTGTAAAAGTAAAAGTACAACTACTTGCCAAAAAAGTAAAGGAAGTATAGAGTAAAAGTATCTGTTCTAAATAATAAAGTACAAGTAAAAAGTAGCTCTTCTAAAACTACTCAAGAGCATCACATCAGGGATTATTAAGCAAGATATAAAAATAGAAGAGATAAATAGGGAGAAAGAGAGAGAAAGAAACAGAAAGAAAGAGCAAGAGGGAAAAGGAAGAGAGAGAGAGTGAGAGGAAGAAAAAGAGAGCATAAAAGAAACAAGTTAGAATGAAGAAAGAGAGAGCTAGTTGGGAGAAAAAAGAGAGGAAACAAAAAGAAAGGAGAAAGTAATTGAAAAGAGAAAGTGAGAGAGAGACAGAAATAGTGAGAGAACAACATATAGAAATACAAGAGAATGAGACAGGAAGAGCAAAGGTAAAGACAGAAAGAGAGGGAGAGAAAGAGACATATAGAGCATAGAGAAAGGAAGAGAGAACGATATAGTGAAAAAGAGAGGGAGAAAAAAGAGAGGAGCAAGAGCGAAATATAGAGAACAAGATAGAGAAAGAATGATAAACAGAGCACAAATCAGTAGAAAGACAGAAAAAACAAATTACGAGAGAGAATAACTGCTACAATAAACATTTTCCTGGCGATTGAAACAGTAAAAGAAAATAAACAAGCTGCAAAATTATTTCCATTTCTACTGAGTGTATCGATGTTACATTTGCTAGCTTTCATTGCTGTGGATCGTTTTTTATATGCCATATGCTAGCTGCCAATCACAAGATAAAAGAAGTTAAGGCAGGTTGAAGAAAAGTAGTGCAGCAAAAGTAAGGCTACAGTACTAGAAAAGTGCTCAAGTATAGTTTTTTAAATCTACTCACTAAATTACAATTTCTGAGAAAAACTACAGAATTACAGTTGTTTGGAGGCCATTTGTATACAGTAAACTCATTGTCGTGTTCAAGAAATAAGATCCTGCTGAAAGTAGCTAGAACCTTTTCCAGCATCTGGTGGTAGAGCGACAGAATAATTTCTCACCAGAACCTTCTCCTTTACAGTTCCTGGCTGGTGGAATTATCTTGGCGTCCCAATCCGAAAAGCAGTGTCTCTCACAACCTTTAAAGAGCAAATAAAAACAATTTCAAGAGCTCTTACAAACTTAATAAATTATTTAAAAAAAAAATAATAATAAACCTCTGAAGCATTGAATTTGTTCTATAAGTCGCTTTGGATAAAAGCGTCAGTTAAATACATAAATGTAAATTTAGATGAAGATGGATTGACACAATAGTCTACTAGCACTACCAGGCAGAGTGTGCCAAGAAAATATCCCCCACACCATTACATCACTTAACCAGCCCGAATCGTTTATACAAGGCAGAATGTATCCATGCTTTCACGTTGTTTACTCCAAGTTAGGATCCCACAAACGAATGTCGCAGATTTCTAATCCGATCTGCAAAAAAAAAAAAAGAAAGAATTTAAGGGGCACTTCATTGGCACTTCATTGTTTCATCAGCTCATACTTATCATAAGATCAAGCACTTTTTGGTTTCTAAGTTCATGATTCCTTTAATCAACGGTGACTACTTGATTAAAATTGATCTCTCCATTTTTGTGTCTAAAGAAAACGAAAAATCATTACATTTCGCAGCTCTTCTGTGGAGTGTTGGAGACGCGTGCATGATCTTAAAGAAATGCAAATCAAGACTCTTATTGAAACAGCAACATATGTTTCCAGAGGAGAATCAGGCAACACTGCCTCATCTACAATAGCCTGGAGCTCTGTTTGTTTTGCTTTGAACTGAGGGTGGGCAAAGCTATGCGTCAGATTATGACTGAGCTGCTCCACGGTGGCAATCCCATCGAAATAAAGTGTGTCCATCTGGTGCAAGCAGAGGGTCACGAACCACCTCCCTGGGACCTGAAACCAGCCACTACAGACTTCCACATTCAGCAAGAGCTTTGGCTCTAGCATCGCCGAGTGGCCACAAGTCAGCCTGGCTCTTGCTGTGTGCTAACAATGTACCGCTGCGTGGGGGGCTGTGGGTGGACAAGGAACCTCTCCTTTCATGGGCCACATGGCTGGAGTCTGAATATGGGCCAGAAGGGCCTTGTTAATACCATTGTTCCCCTGCATGGTGGCATACGTCCTCACCATATAAACTTTGTTCCAATAGTTTGCCCTTTTCCCCCAGCCCTAATTCCCCAGTGGCAGATGCACTTTTATTCAAGTACATGTTCTTTAGTTGGTAATCTCAAGAGCTCAATAGGATTAGTACAAGGATTGTTTTCATTTATCAACATCATTATGTAAGGTCTTTTATTCCACAGTTCTATCGTGTGTGTGTGTGTGTGTGTGTGTGTGTGAATGCCACAATGACTTCATTCAAAACACTGATGTGTCCTGTTTAATTTACAATGTTTTTAAAGGGGACATTTCTGCTGAATATGTCAATTGAAGTTTTTTTTAATTTTGGTGATTTTATCAAGGGAATAATGAAGGATTATTCAGTAGATCATATAAAGTATGTTTCATCATTTATAAAGGTCAGAAAATAGTTATATTTATTTATTATTATTTATTATTTATATTTATATAATAAAAAGGGGATCTATGACATTAATCATAGTTCATACAATTATATTTAAGAGTTTTTTATTTGTTTACAAAACTTTTTTTTACCATAGTCAAAAATACAGAGCATAGATTACTGGATTTTGTCATTTGAAAGTTATTTTTGTTTTCATGAATATGGCCAAAATTCATAGCTTTCCACCATAAAACATGTTTGTAGTTTAAAAAGAACCATCATACAAATATTATTTTCAAATCTTAGGTTAAAGGTGTGTTAAGTTTTGTGTCGCATTAAAGAACACTCTCACACAATATATGTCAAATTTAATCCATTTCTTTTTTGATTTCATGTAATTAAGTAACCGGTGCGTAGTGGGTAACACTGTGGCCTTCCAGTTAGAAGGTTGTCGGTTTGAGGCTCGCCGGTAAACTTCCTCGAAGGAGTTTGCATGTTATCTCCGTGATTGCGTGGGTTTTCTCTGGGTACTCCAGTTTCCCCCACAATCCCAGAAACATGCGGTATAATTTAAATTCCCCTTAGTTGTGAATGTGAGAGTGAATGTTGCCCTGCGATGGACTGGTGACCTGTCCAGGGTGTACCCCTGGCTCTCGCCCAATGTGTGCTGGAGGTGCACCGGCAGACCCCCGTGACCCCAAAAAGGGATTAAGCGGGTTGGAAAATGATTAAATGAATTAACTAACCCTAACCCCAAAGTTCAGTCATGTATTGACTTGCTGTGGCTAAACTCAGAGGTTTAGAGCTTCTGGAATTCAGTTAGTGGAGCTCAGCTGCACACAACTCATCTATTACCAGTCGATCTTAACCTCCATTGGTTGTTTCCACGTTTATGCTTAAACCTTAACAAAGATTGATGCAGATTAAATTTGCATTCATTGGGCACATTGATTTAGCACTTAATATATTATATTATTTAGTTAATGATGGTGTTTGTAGTCACTTCTGAAACTTCTTTAAGTTGTCTTTCTGCTTTATGTAATATATACTAGTACACAATTATCCTTTACTTACATTTTAAATTATAATTAGGGGAAACAATATAAAATGAGCTCTCTCCATCTCTTAGAGTAAAAGAACAGACTTAATGTAAACATTAGTGCTGCCCCCAAGCTGGTGGATGATTTTAAATGCTCTAACATGATTCTTGTCAACGAAATAAAATTACTTTCTAACATATATATACATTACAAAGAACATATTGTCATGAACATATTGTAAAATGAATTTTCTATCGAAATATACTACAATAATACTGTACATGTATTATTTGGAATATTATCCATAGTGGTAGAATCACCTGCTATTTTCATCATGGCACTTCACTCTTACAAGATTTTAAGATTTTAGGTTAATGCAGGCTCAAAAAAGCAACCTTCTGCTCAGATACATTCTACTCTGCAAAATATGGTCAAAATGTGTCATTTCATCCACTCTGCAAAATTGGAAATGACAATAGAGGTTGCTTGCATTCACCCACTGTACATGACAATGGTGCAACTGCGCTCTCATTATGTGAGCAGGATCCCTTTAAAAGGCAAATTACAAGCAATCCCATCTGAAGAGAGGGCCACCAGGCTTGTATCTACACATGGACATGTCGCTCCCCACACCCTCCAGAAGGGCTGCAAACAAGCATGGCCATTCACACAAGCTCACACTACATCTTTATGGCTCGCAGCAGATGATTGGTTTTAAAGCCAACAGAAGGAACATGGCCGTCAATTACACAGCTCATATCATCAATGGCACTCTTCTACAACTCCACAGGGCTGAAGGAAAAGGAGAATGGAGGCAAAGCCAAAAGAGAACCTGGGAGTTATCTCAGTTAAGATGACTTTGTTAAACATTTCCCAATCAATGTTTCATTTGAAATCAAGCTGATGTACATGTCAGTCGAGAGTGAAAGGATGTTTGTTTCTTATTACTCGTTCTTATGGAATTCAGTTCAAGAGAATTTCAAACAAAACCTCTCCATACCACTAAGTGTATCTAAGTCAATAATCTGGCAACCCTTGTGACATTAAAAGAATGAACGTGATTTTATATTTATTGAACTTATGCACTCATTCTGGCCTTCTTTTTTATCTTTTCACCTTTGATCTTTGAGCTTCCCTAAAAAAGATGAATTATTTTTGCCATTGATCCGCTACTGAACTAATAAAATGAAGAAGTGCTTTAATGAAAGACCACTATCTAGTGAAGTGACCTGGTGGCCATTAACCCTGCTGCAGTGGAGTCCAGGGGAGATCAGCAGAGTACACGGTCAAATCAACTCTGTAAAGCAAATTATTGAAGACGATAAAGTATTGGAGTGCTCCCAGTCTGACCTTTGCTTGCCGACTGTTACATTTGACCTGCTGTGGAAATCTATCAAAACATTTCAATTAACGTCTGTCAGGCGTCTGAGGCAGGTGGCCATTCAGCTGTATTTGACCTTGGATCCAGGACTAGTTTAGTTTTGTGCTTCCAGCCAATCCAGCACTGAGCGTTATGCAATCAAAATAACGGCTAACATAGGTTTACCCAGACAGGATCTATGAATTGTTTCTTGAAGGCCTCTTCTCCAGAAGCTCAAAATGCAGCACTGCACAATAACAGATGAAACCTGATCTCTCCGATCATTCAAGGGCCTCTCTGAAGGTCTTTTAGTGTCACACTCACTGTAGATATGCATCTAGAATCATGCAGGTCATAACTGGGCAGAGGGCCAGACTCTTATCAGCCTGGTCATTTGAGGTGTTGAGATGTGTCCAAACAAACGAGTGTCCGATTTCCCTCTTTGTCAGACTGACCTGAGGGATAACGGAGACTCTCTCAAAGGGCTTGTTTGTAGAAGCTGTCCATCATAGACTAAAGTCTCCACTTGTTTCCTTTAAAAGAACTTCATCCTCTTCAGTCATCAAGGGGGGAGTTTGCGGGGGGTTTTCTCAGGCTCGCTGGCATGTCCTGAGTGAGGATGGACATTCTGTGGGTCTCCCCTGTCCCCGATTGTTGCCTTTATCAGGTGGCCAGTTAAACAGTGACCACAAGATGACAGACACATCCTTTCAGAGGCAGAAGAAAGAGAGATAAAGACTTTACAGCGCTATCTATAGGTTCTAGCCATTCATACTCTGGCTCCATGAATTCTCCTGTAAAACAATAGAGAGGATGCTGCCTTCACAGCTCTAGCCACTGCTTGGGTTTTTTACTCCTGATGCACACCTTTATGTCTCTTTCACTTTCTTTACCTTGTATCTTCTAAAACTTAAGATATATCTCAAAACTATTAAATCTTGAATAATATGATGACAATTTTATCATAAAACTTACTAAGGAAACATAGATGCACATGTTGAACAGAGCAATTGCTGGAAATGTTGACTGCTCAAACTGATTTACAAAGACTTCAGTGACATCATTCTAGAGACTGCCCAAATCCAATGGAAGGAGAAGCTTTATATAGGGCTTTTGAACACCCCTAAACTTTGTTTGTACAATATAAAATCATATGGTAATTGTGGAAAGCATAGTCCCACATGGTTTTGCCCATTGTCCCCAAGTAAATGGGGCAACAGATCATTTCCAAAAGGAAAGGTTTTTTTAAAAGGCCAGATTTTTCTTGTGAAGTAGATTTTTGAGGTATCCCATTGGCCAAACTAATTTTTGGTTTGAATTGTACAACCATCTATGATTGACATTAGATTTTAATATCCCTTTAGAGTGGGTATGCTTTAAACATGGGTTGGGGGTGTCAATTTCTGTGCTGCACACATTCGTACTGGATCTGTTCGTCTGCGATGGGAAAGTCTGCTGCTTCTCGTACAACCAGAGTAGATTATATTAGATTCCTGTGATGATCTTTTTCAATGTTTCTCTTGAGCAAGGTTCATGAAGTTTTTGAGTCTCTTCAAGGTCAAGGAATCTTCTCTCTATCCTTGAATGGGTTTTCTCTAGGTATGCCGGTTTCCTCCCATATCCAAAATGCAGGAATATCAAGAGGCTTGTTAAACTTTGCAATATATTACCCACAGGAATGGTCTGAGCTTCTCTTCTGGGAATGAGGTTGTGATTATCACATGACAGCTGGAGTACAAACCAGTAAACAGAAAATGT
Organism: Danionella cerebrum; assembly: GCA_007224835.1. NCBI lineage: Eukaryota > Metazoa > Chordata > Actinopteri > Cypriniformes > Danionidae > Danionella > Danionella cerebrum. The sequence continues at coordinate 245,632 of SRMA01026863.1, read as the reverse complement.
GCATTCACAGCAAACGCTGTGCACTCTACAAATTGACTACCCACTGCTGGGTATTGTTGTGATTTTCAACCAAATAAAATATGATTACGCTGATTCAATTCAATCAAATTTTTCACATTTTTCTGTGGTTGAAATCATGAAATAAACACCAATACAGAATCCTGTACACATCTCTGAACCTTTCTCCAGTCACCCCTAATAGCTGTGTCTGTACCATTTTGTTTTATGATTGACCAGTATTTGTAATATTATTTTAAATATTTTTTTAAATATAAGTTTTTTCAGTGTTTTATCATTAATATTACATTAACTTCTTTCTTTGTACATAAGCTTGAAGTACTGTATTTGACTAATAATGGAAGACGGGATAACTTTATATTCAAATATGATTTCATTTTTTATTTGGACAGAAAGATAAAAAACTAAAAGTCTATAGTTCAATAATATATGACACTGTCTTTGTGTAAATAAAGGGAGAAATAGAACTGAATCTCCTTGTCTCGTTGTTACTATTTATCTACTTTTGTTACTAAGAGCTGCTTATTAATCATCTGTTAGCATGAATAGCATAAAAGAAATCATAAAAGTTTTGAGCTGTGTTTATTTTGCATTGTTCACTTAAAATAAATTCTTCATAAGACATTTTTAATTGGAGTTACATCTTTATCAAGTAAGAATTATGCTTTTACAATATTATCCCAGATGAAAAAAATGTTACCTTTCACAAAAACATGCTTTTGTCCTTTACTCTATTTTACAATTGGGTCCCACCTGCCAAACAGCCTGTGAATCCCAAAGAGGAATGCAGACTGACAAAGGGCATATTACCTTCAATTGTGAGCTAGCTGAGTGCTTATTTATTTGGTTTAGTGCCTTCGCTATGTTCCTTTCTCACTGTTACACAGCCCCGCACATACAATTAGGGGGATTTTTCTAATTATCTGCCTTTTTAGACGAAGGATGTGAGCTGTTCTGTTACAGGGGCTGAATAACCCCATCACAAAGTAATGTTAGATTGTTGAACAATGCTCAGCCTTGCTTTTCTGTGAGACGGAGTCTATGTGGCTACAAGGTACAACATGTACTTTGATTTTCTGAGGAACTGACTGGTATATGCTGTTATTGTATTGGCTATGCTTGGTTACTCTAGAGAGGAAATTATGTATTAAAAGATTGATTACCTGACTTACTGTACAAGTCAAATAAAATGTGCTAAATATGTTTTTCTGTCCTTTCATTTTACATTTGTGCATTGTACAATGAGGGAAATAAGTAATTGACACCTTGGTTTGACTGAAATCTCAACATATTAACATTTCATCTTTACGTCGTCTATAGTTGATAGAATCTAAATCTGAAACAAAATGAATGTTTCACAATTTCACTCGGACGATATCCTCACCTCAGCAGATTTGGCACGTATACATGTATAAAGGTGAGCTCTACCAATGGGCCTGGACATTTCATGGGCAGTTTTTAATCTGTTTTTAAAGTTGTTTAAAAGTGATGTTAACCTACTGTTGTAACTGATGGAATAATCAGATAACCTTTTTCCATTTTGTGATGCTCTGCAAGATGTTCAAACGCCAACCCTAGCCCTAATCATAATGCTAACACCAACCAAAGCCTCAACCCTAAACCCAAAGTCTAACCCGAATGCTAACGCCCTAGCCCTAGCATTAACCCTAACCCTAATTCTAACCCCAACCAGGTCTTCCAGTGCAGCCTTGCAATTCATATATGTAGTGAACCACTGTACAATGGAGCCGGATGATACTCTTGTTAATAAACAAAGTCTATGAATCGAGTAATATTTGCTCAGCTGACCTTTTAAAACCACAAAGAATCTATATAGCAAACAATGTGGCATAATATGAGATTGATTTTTTTTAAACCTATGCAAATATGCTTTAACATTGTATATTTTACATGGTAGGACATGTGTATGACTGTAAATTAAGTTTCTGTTTTATTGCTGCTGTTGAAACCAACTTTCATGTGGTTTTAAGGGTCTCCAGCACATTGCAATCTAGAATTCCTTGATTCCAATACTAGAAAATCTTGATTGTTTTCTGGAGCTACGCTTCCTTCCTCTGCATAAAACAAGCTGTTTATGATCTTTTTAAGTTTTTGTCATGTGTGAAGCCAGAACCAGAACACAACAAAGTGCTATTTCTGTAGCCACTCAAATGTGTTTTTGCCAGTAAATCTTCCAAATCAAGCTGCTCTCTTGTGCAATTCACTCAGGTGGCTCTCAGCCTCCTCAAAAAATGAAAGAGAAAAGCCTCCATCTGCCAGGTCATAGTGAAAAGATGGATAGCACCATGTTACCCGGTATCAACAATGGCCGAGTCTGTGGCGGGATACTCCTTGATGATTATTCCAGGTCAGACCAGGAACCAGCTGTGAAAACTCTCTTTTGGCTCTGCGTTTATGATTAGAGGCGAAGGCTCAGAGGTTCATCCTTTATGACCTTTCTTCTTCTTCTTTTTTTTGATCTGACTGCATCAAGGGACGGACTTGCGTCTCAGGCCCACGTCTGACTTTTGCGGTCTTCCTGCAATAGCTGCAGATTGGTTCTGTCAGTTTGAGCTGAACAATGATGAGGAGAGTTGAACCCTGACAGGTTGTGTCATTTTTCCCTCTGTTCATTCAATCTACATTTAATCAATGGGAGTAAATTTTCCATTTTGTTAAACTACGGATCAAAGAGCCAAATGAGGGTAGGTTTAGGAAGCTGAAATGCCTGACAACAGAAACAACTTGTAATTTATGATCTGCCTGTGACCTAACAGCAAATGGTTGTATACTAGGTGTTGGAGTCACACACTAAAATCTTCTACTGCTTTGAGATATTTGTGCAGGCGTATTCACTTGAGGTTTATTTACCATGGTTAAAGGCAATGCTGCAGTCAGCCATTCAATTTTGGTTTGATCTGTGGTATTAAAACGTGTCATTCAGTTCTATTTATCAATAGCAAATTCACTCAGGTGCACATGGCACAGGGTTACAAGATCTTAGATCCTGTGAATAAAACATAGGCTATCAGTAAAATTGTGAGTAGGCAGCAATGACTTATGCAAGTTCAAGGACTTTATCGATCGGTGAGCTGGGCTTAATCAAAGTCTGTCTTCCCCACCACTCCTTGTGATTAAATAAGTCAGACGCTCTGACGAAAAGTCTTTGACCCTTTCATTGCTTTTCCATCATGGCTGCTGCTCTCAGCATCTCCAAACACTTTTGATCGCAGGGCAAAACAAACCCATTAGGAATGATCCAAAATCCTATGAATGGCCAAATGCTCCATATAGGACTCATCGTATAAAACATTTTCCAATCCTTGTATCCATACCATGAAGTAATGCTTTTATTCTACACTGATTACATTTAGTATAGACATATAGTGCTGTTCAATTTCATTTCTATTTTTCTATTTTTCTATTTTAATCAATTTCTATTTTCTTACCTGCATTTCTTTTTTAGTTATAGAAAGCATATGGCGATATACAGAGCCCAAAAAGTGATGGAAAACAAAAGTCTATTTCAAACATGGACAAGTTCAGACATGAATTACTGGTTTATACTCCATTGTTTGGAGTCACATTCACAATGCACTTCGTAGAACTTTATTTTCGATAAATTAAAATTAAGTCAAATTACTCTGGAAATCAAAGCAAAGGAATCCAAAATTTCACAACTGCATTGTGAATTTGATATTAAAGGTATGGTTAAAAGCATCTGGATGTATTTGAAATAATATTTGGACTGACAGATCTAAGAGGTTTCACATGAAATTTTAATATAACATACAGCATATTCTACATTGCTCTCGCTATTTATAAAATTTGTATGGCTTCTTTTATTTGAGTAAAATTTTTGCCTGTTGAAGCAGAGGAACTGATCAGGAATTGTATCTGTAAGGAATGTAAACAGTGCTCTCTGAGGTGTGAAAGATCGGAAAGATAGACGTCTGATGTTCAAATCAGCTCAAATTTGTTTAATGAGTGACAACTTTAAAATATCTGCTGGCTAAACTGAACCGCAAACTTCCTGAAAGATTTCAAGGATATCTGCTCAAAGACACACACCCAGAGCTAAGCCCCTCATAACAAGTTAAAGATCATTAGCTGATAGTATCTCATTTATGCATGAAAGTGTAACTTCAGCACGATCGGATGGAGCAGTGGTTGTGTTTCCTGCTCGTATTCGTCATGCACAGATGTGCAGAGAATAATAAACACACTGTTACATCTCTGTTTCTCCTTGTCATCCAGCCATAGGGGATGATGGTAGCTCATCTGATAACGAGATTTTTGATAGGACTTCAAGGTGTCACAACACTGAATCAGATTCACTGCCAAACTTACTCAGAATTAAAGTTTTTATACATGACCACATTGGTAACTTCTTTGGAAATAGGTTTTCCATCTCCTGAGTGGCAGTATCAAGACTGGCTTTTGTGAGTGTGTTCTGTGTAGGTGATGAAGGCTTTTAAAAGTCGATCTCTTCCCTGTGAAGGAAAGCTAAATGAATGAGGCTATTGTCAAACAGCTATAGTATTATAGTTGGAAATCGTTTCCCCCATTGTACAGAGTGAAGGAACATTTGGATTTATGCGTCTGCCAGGAAATTTAATGCAGAAAACCTTACATTGGATTGATGGAACATGTTTTACAAGTTCTTTGTTTTCATTGGACACTAACCCAATATGTCTCTGTTGCTGACATCTTCACAGATTATCTGTTTGATCTAGATGTATTTTGTTCAGATTTATTTGAACATTTGGTATATTCATAACATAATTATTAACCCCAAAAATAATAGTTATTTTAGGTCATTGTTGTTGTTTTTAACAGTTTGAAACACATACAGAAGTAGATATTATAAAATAATTTCAAAATGGGATATCTGAATAATTAAAATGAATCATTTGTAAATGTGTATTTAAATGAGATTGCATTCTGATCTATAATCATTTAAATTAAATAGAATTTAACCATATTTTTTGGAATTTAGATATTTTTGTATCCAGCCCTACAATCTGCAGGAGGCATGATTGATAACTGACTCAAAATGTGTGTGTGTTTTTTTATATATGTTTTATAAATATGTAACTTGCTTTTGTGGCATTGTTAGCATCTTGCTGTTTTTATTTTTTATGCTCAATTTTCTGCTTGTTTGTTAATCTCTCCACTGCATAACTGTATTCATCAAAAAATGTATTAATGCTAGAAAGGCTTTCTTTTTTATTTTCATGGTATACTTTCAACTCTTTTTTTATTTTTAAAACTATGCAGTCTGAGACTTAAAAAGGTGATTTGACAGTGTTTAAGAAAACAGCAGATGAAAAGTGTGTCTGTGTGAATGCGTGCGTATGTGTGAATGAAGAAGAGAGAGAGAGACAGAGATTGATCCTGAGACAATACGCTCTGAGCCACGAGAGACACTGTTTATTTCCTTTGTTTCTTTTTTGAGGGCACTTACCAGGGATATTTGAACTACCCGGCCACGGCCACTAAAACAGTGTTTAATCCCCTCTGTTCCGTCTCTTTACTCGAGCAACCATTCATTCTGCAAATTACACCTACACGTACGTAAGATAAGAATATACTTTCATTATCGATTCACCATCATATTCTAAAGTTTCTTTTAGGTAACTAAGTAGTGTCCAAGTGTACAGATGATATAGAGGCGATACCATTACGCACTTAAAAGGGCCTTTTTCAGCTTTGTGGATCATTTCTGAGAAGTCTGAGTTAGCAAGGTTACAATGAGGCATTTACAATCTCCAGGTTATTGACCACTTTAGATTTCGTGAAAAAGCTTGAAAATGTGAGTGAAGGAACCTTTATTTACAAGCTAATTGAAAAGAAGTGTTTGAATACTTTGAATTAATAGTTGAATACATTGAAATATTTTTTTCTTCTTCACAGAAAGAAGAACGAGTCCAAACTCTTCTTGAGACACTTATTACTGATCTTGATGAATCTGGTGTCTAAACCACTGCAGGGTTATCATAGCTGCAGAATCTTAGTTAAAGGGAGTTTGATGCCAACCAATGGGACTTTCTTAGTGCCAGTCCTCCCAGCATTGTAACATTGTAGTAAAAAGAGCAAGGGACTTTGGGTTACAAGGTTCTGCATTTCTGGGAAAATGCAGGAGTACACCATAGACAGGTCGCCAGGAAATCACAGCGCAACACACACCTTCACTCCTAAAATAAAATACAATCAACTTGACACCTGTTTTCTCCTCCCAGAAAGGTCATCGATGAGCAAACTTCTCATTGAAAGGTCACAATGCTACCCATTGAATCAGTGTTCCAGCCAATCTAGTGTTTTTAATTTGCATATAGATTGGTCTTATCACTAAACAGAAGTAAATGCACCATGTTTCTTATTGTTTCACTGCTGTACACAGAAAATAACCGCAGAATGGTGACTGTCTTGTGGCTAATGCTACCATTATAGTCTTATGAGCCACTAGAAAATGTTGGCTTGTTAAAGTTGCTATATCTCATCAGGATTGGGTGTCAAGGTCACCATTGACTTGTAATGGTCATTGAAAATGAATGTAAACAGCATCGAAAATATCTTCAAGATGAAACATCATAGAGAAATGGGTGTGAGAAATGGCAACCAAAATGTTTTGTGACATCACAGAGCACTCCATAGCAACCAAACTGTTTACCCTAGCAACCAATTTCTAAGAACTTTATCTCAGTCTTTGAAAATAATTGAGAGATGGATGTGGGTTTATATAACGTAAAGTCAAAAAGGAGCATTGTATTATGTCATTGACTACCTCATGGAAACCAGAATGTTTACCATAGCAACCAATTTTGCATGTCTCTATCTCAGGAATGTGTTACTAAAAAAAAAAGTTTTAAATGGCACTAGTACAATTCAACATCAAAGTTTATCCACCTAGTTTCTTTCTCTTGTTATCTTTCATCATGGGTAACAAGGTAAGGTTAGTGCTTACATTAGATACTAATGTGAGGTTTAAGGTCAGAATGTAGTAGCTGGAAATAAATTGCAATAAAGTTATTGTCATATACATGTGTGTGGTATATGTGGCTGTACGTTTGCCAGCATTTGCACTGTGGAGGTAAAGGGTGAAAGAAGCAGAGTACTAAGAACTTTTTTCTAGTTTGAACTGGTATTTTGTGACCGCTGCAGGAGATCACGTTTAATTGCTGTGTTGAGCCTTTGAGTTCTTTTATTTTCCTCTCACTGGTCATAGAGCATCCCAGTTGGCATCAGAACATCTTGCAAACCATCACAAAGTGGAAAAAGCTTATACCATGGATCGATTACAGTTGTAGATTCATCGATAATTAAAATAATCGATTGCTGTAGCCTTAAGAATGTGCTCTTCTCCATTTTGCTGAGCTAAACTGTGAAATATCCTACTTCAATTCAACCAACAAAGTTGTCGTCTCTTGCATTATTCATTTTCATCAGCCATCTTTTCACCCCAAAAGACAAACTCTCAATTAAGAGAAACTAAAAGCGGTGCGATGATCACGAGTAGCTCGGGTTTCTGCACTCTTTTCTATCCTGACGCAAGGTTAGCAGTGCACAAACACAGTTTCCCCTTAGTCCAGCACTTACACAGAAACTCTATCTCAAGCAGATGTGCGAACACTTTAATGCAACCAGACCTGAAGTGCACCAAGCTCTGAGCTCTGTTTTTCTGCACACATTTTAGCGCCCCTCCCCTCTCTCTTAAGAGCAAGCTAGAACATGTTAGACTAAAACCAGTGACCTTCACATTGGGCGCATATTTCTGAGCGCCGCTAGTGGCTCTTCCTTCCTTTTGTAGTGTTCGTGATGTGCCGTAGGAAACAGGTGCCTCCAGATTCAATGGATCGAGTTGGTTTTGTGTTCTCGTTTTGTCTCTGATGAAAGCATGTTATTAAGAGATACGCGGGCATCAATAAACAGCAAGAGAAAGAGAATTTTCTATATGAATCTGAAGTGGATGCACTTTCCACTTAGTTTTACTCTGCAACCTCTAATGAATGCCATTGCTTCATTTACTCTTCTGTTTCTAATACTTCCCTAAACATCTCAAGAAAGACAGCATTGTATTAGGTCCGCATCTAAAGCCTGAATAAAAGGCCCACATGCCTGAAGGTGAAACATGCTCATTGTTCCCCCTTGGAAAGAGCACCTGCTATTTTTTGCTCTCACCGGTTTCTTTATGACCACTACCAGCACTGCAACCTGAATCTGAATTATTAACATCAAAAATCCCAAAGAGATGGCACAATGAGCCCTATCCTGTTTGAATACACAGGTAGGACTCAGGAGAGATGAGAAAGGGGGGCTCTTCACTTTCCATTCTCCTCTTCTCGTGTCATATTTTTGTGGCCTTGAAGTCTCTATAGAGTGGGTCTCCTGCACTCCTGGTTTTGTTTATGGATCATTGGTTGTTTACTATAAAGCCAGCAGCGGCCTGGAGAGATGTGGGAGATGTTTTATCTCTTGTCAGAGCCTGCTTCAATTAAATTAATGGATCCATTCAGCTCACTCTTTCCTCCTTTCAGGCACAGCCAGAGAATACATTAAAAGATCTTATGCCTCAAGATGGTGCATCATGGTATTAGCCGGGCCAGCTATTTTTCCCTCTCTGAGCCTGCTAGCATTTTCTGTCCCACTTAATTCATGACAATTCCATTTTAATATTGTTGAGGTTTTGTTTTCTTTTTAAATATATTAAATTGAAGGTAGTATTTTATTCATGTGACTCACCAATTAAAATGCAAGAAAACGCTAATGACGTCATATAAGTCCAGTCTTCTGTCTCATCACAAGTACAACATTCTTTTTTTTTTTTAAATGAAAACCAAAAAGCCGTGAAAAATACAGGAAAATGTGTGAGGTAAACCAAACCAGGATGACCAGCTAAAGTTACTAATTGGTTTACTGATCAGTTGTACTTTGTTCGATTGATTTGCAATTAATTCTGGTTTGTGGTTCATAGAAGACAGAGCTTGGCGCCAACCTTGGAGGCGACTGATACTCTATACTCACCAGGAGAATGGAGGAGGTGAATATCAATACATTGTTGTGAATCCGGTCTCAGATTTGCACTAAGAGTGTCTTCCTTTTTCCTCGAGGGTAGCCGGCTCAGTCCGCTGAGAGAGTAGATTCTGTTCGTCATGAAAAATACACTTTGAAATGATGAAAGTCATACAGACTTTGTTTGTCCTGCTGGGTCGTGCTATTAATGGACTTGTCTATATAGCTGCTTTATTCTGATAACCTTGAAATGACACCCAATCCTTTTTCAAATGGGCTTATTTGTGTGTGTGATGTTGTTATGTACGAAGAATTGGGTTTTATAAATTCAGAAAGGTTTCATTGAGGAAGGGGTGTTTTGTTCCCTTTGAAAACTTTAGTTCTGTTTCAAACTGTAATAGATCACAATGAGTTATCTATAATAACGTGAAAAAATTAAATATACATTTTGATTTAAAACATATATGTAACAAGAAAATCTTTCATCCAAATGCTTTAAATGTATGACCTGTTTTCCCTCAAAATTCCATAAACTCATTCATACATTAATCTTCTAATCCGCTTGTTCCCTTTTCGGGATCACAAAGGTTTGCCTATCTTCAGCACACATCGGGGGTACACCTCAGACAGGTCGCCAGTCCATCACAGGGTAGCACACACATTCACACTTAAGGGGAATTCAGAATTTTCAATAACCTAACCGCATATTTTTGGGATTTTGTAGGGAAACTGGAGTACCCGGCAAGCCGCAAACCAGCAACCTTCTAACAGTAGCGCCTGTGCCGCCTATTCTTTTTGTATGTTTATTTGCATTCCAAGTCCAATTTAAAACAAAAGCACCAAAACAAAAACAAGCAGACATGATTTATATTTGGAAAGTCCAAAATTTATTATTCCTAGTTTTTCAAAATTGCATTTAACTCATTCATTGATGTCCCGTTTAAAACAGTATTTGAGTGTTAAAATGAAACAAAAAGGAAATCATCTAGTGCTGCACATGTGGTTCACGTACAGTTGCTTTATAGAGAGTTCAGACATCCCAAGGAGAGCAGCAGGAGATCTCTGTTATCTGTCCAGCACCTGCATTTCTCATGTTTTTAACATGTTCCTATTGTGGCTGTGTTTACTCAAGACGCTTCTGTGATAGTCATGTGATTGAAAAGTGCAGACAAAGAGCAGGGATACTTGGTCAATATCAGGTTTTGTTAAAAAATAATGACAATATTTGAGGCCAAAGGTGAAGCTTAATTTGGTGGAAACTTGACTTTTTAAAAGGGTGTTTATCATGATTTGGAACCAAACTTTTTACATGTCCAACATCTGTTGTATAAACTATAGGAGTCTTTTTAAATATTTAAAAACACACAACAGTGGTTTGATATACCTCAATATGCAAAAATGAGGATTATCAATGATGTTTTGTTTTGGTCCTGTCCAGACTATACTAAGCATTTGACAAGCTCAAGCTCCAGTGACCAACATTTCACCACTTTTCTGATTATTTTCCTCTAGCTCACAAAATAATTAGAACTTTTCAATATTGTTTAATTTGTTATTTTAAAATGGTGAGATTTCAATTAGTATACACCAACGAATAGAGCTTGCTTTAAGAGTACATCTGCATTTTCTTTAATAGGTGGATGTACCGGTAATTCTTTCTAATTCTGTTCCAATTTTATGAAACAGGTTTTAGTTATTTTAGTTATTATTTGAATCTGTTTTCACACAATCTCTCATTGTGAGATGTGACAGTCTTCCAGACAGTGTGACTGCGGCTTTTAAACAAAACAAGTGTCAAGTTTCAAGTAGAGTTTGACAATCTTTCCTATTCTTTTTGTATGTTTATTAGCATTCAAAGTCCAAAAATAAATTTCCACACGATAGAACAGTGAGTGGGCTGGATGGACTGCTGACCTCAATGTTTACACCGCATCGGGCGCTAAACTTGAGTCAGAAATCAAAATGTTGCATCTCATAGTTAACAAAAACAGTTAAAATGCTTTCTCCAATTTTATACATTCACACCAGCTTTCTTTCACCTTCAGCTATTTAACGTTACAGTATCAAATATCCCAATTAACAGTTACAGAGTGCCTAGCACTATGAAAACGTATTTTTTTTAAGTGAAGAAGAAATCAAGTTGATAGTCGCAAGGATTATTTGTCTCCCTGAAATAAAGGCAGATTTCCTCTCCTCGGTCTGCGGAGGAAACTGAGATAAGAGAGGAGGGCTCTGACCACAGACGCCTTCACAGTCCAGACTGTTAGCTTTTTAGCGCTGCCTGTGCAGTGATCTGGTTACAGCGTCATGAATGTGAGTCCTCAGCCGGCACATTAGAGCCATGCTAGCAGCCTCCCCAGAGAGGAAGGGCCAGGTTTACTGACTCCAGCTCCAAAAGAAGGCACTATCTGTCTCACTGCGGCTGTGGTCGGGGCTGTGATCCGCAGCGCAGACTGTCTGAGATGGAGGAAGCTAAAACTCAGCTGACAGGGCCATGCAAACTATGTCTGGATCCTCTCAGCCTGTGGGAATAGTGGGCATCGCCAGCCCAAAGATATTGAGGATTGGTAATGGGAAAGGTCTCAGTGCCCGACTTTAAGATCGCATGGAGTGTTTAAGCTGCAAACGATAGGGAGACAGTGATGAGACTGAATAATGTGGTATTTGCTTTCACTTCAGTAAAAGTATGCCCTTTAAATCATTCGTGAGCAGGTATGGTCCGCCAGAGTTACATGTGTTTTCAAAAGAAAGTGAGTGTTGTATGAACCTTGAGTGCCCACTATGGTTTACCGGAGTTTTTCAATCAAAGCAAAGTGAAATGTTGTAATTCACTGAGATTTACTATTTGTATACCCCTGACCCATCCAATGACCCCTGACTTCCACGGTCAAACAGACCAGCAGGTCTTTAAATTCATCCCTCACATAAATCCTGTCCTGGATAAGAGACCTCATCGTTCTATTGATACTGGTATTGATTAATGAAAGCCTAATTAGTAGCTATTGGGAAGGCTAATTGAAAATACACCCATTTCATAGACAAGCTGCAATGCGGAGGGCAGCTGTGAGTGAATTACACCCTGAGCCAATGATGGATCTGTGATGCACTAATAAACACGGTGAAAGTACTGATCTGTTTGCTTTCATTTCATTTTACACATCAGTGCTTTTGTTTCCATGCTTTTATTTACACGCGAAAGACTTATCGGAGAAATAGATGTAACTGAATCATCGCTTATTAAGGCAGGATTGATATCCACTGTGTTTTTATTTAAAACTGCAAAATATCCAATATAATCCAAACTAGGTTTAGTCCAGTATAACTATTTTACTTTTTGAATTTTTGTCAAAATCGAGTTACAAACTAGGAGCAAGTCAAGTCGAAATGTTTCTATACAGCGCACTTTCTAGGACGTATGTTTTATATGTGTGGGAAAACCTGAGCTCCCGGAGGAAAAACCCACACTAGAAATTGCAATTCACGTGGGGGACTATATGGGGAAGCTACTACACCCAAAGAGGCGTGACCAGTGTGGCAGTTCCCTCAAAGGGGAAATCGAGCCTGGGAAACCTAGAGCTTGTGCCTTCATCTCTAAGTGACGGAGAAAACCCAACTAAGCATAACCTGGAAAGAGACTAAAAACAGTAAGTTAACAAAACTACACAGTAAAATCCTAAGAGTCAAATTAACTCTACTCAGAGTGTATTTGGTCCCACTCTACATAGAGTTAAACCAACTCTGAAGGAGAGTTATTTAAATAAGTCTATTTGAACTAAACAGTGTTTTTTTTTCTCTGTTATTACTCTTTCTGGAGTTGACTTGGTCCCTCTCTGAATAGTTAATATTTAGTTTGCATTTTCCATGCAGATTTGGAAAAACAAGAAGGAAATAGATTATTAAATTACTCTTTCTCAGAGTCCATTTAACTCTATATAGAGTGGGACCAAATACACTCCGAGTAGAGTTAATTTAACTCTTAGGATTTTACTGTGTAGAAGCTAGTGTTTCTTGAGCAGGAATATCCCGATAAGCAGGGCAATAAAAAGATGTAGAACCAGAAGAACAGTTAGGTGTTTTAAGGCAAATGTGTATAGATTTTTTATTAACATTTTAAATGATTTTGGTTGAGGAGAAGAGTTTTTAATCTTGATTTAAACTGAGAGTGAATTTAACTCTGCACAACAAGCACAGATGCACACCAAGCAAGGTACTAGCAGGTTCTAGGTCTTAAGAGCTTTAAATGTGATTTTTTTTACAGTAAATACAGTAGAAATACATGTAATGTACAGTAACACACGCCTGCGAGTAAGGTCCCTAAGTGGAACGAAATTTAGCAGAATCCCACTGAAAACAGCTGATATGGGGAGCAAAGCACTGTGATAATCAAATAAGAGAACCATCTAACAGTGCAACAATCTGTAAATTAGCCTCAAATAAGGCTTAACTTATAGTCAATGTACATTTCATTTAAACTTTTTTTTCATTTAAGCACAAAATATTTTGGAAACATTACTATTAATAACCACAATGCTCTATTTTTTGCAAGTTTCGCACATTTATTTTGATGTGGGTCTCTGTCATACTCATGACATTGGGTGTGGTACCCCCTGGACAGGTCGCCAGTTCACCCACAGACCACATTGCCTCACCAGCAAGCCTCCATTTTCCTGTGAATGCGTGATAGGAAATGACTGAAACAGCATCATTCAAGATTTTGCCTCTTGAAATGCTCCCCTATACAGTGGGTGGGGAGTATTTTCATAGTTTCTCATGCCCACTCACCATTCACACTCACATTCACTTCTAACTGGTATGTGTGTTAGACGAAACCAGAGTACACATAGGGAACCGAAGCAAGCAAGACAGAACATACAAATTAGCGTGTATGCTCATTTGCCATAAACCAGCTGAGAAAATAGGTAGTGTTTTTTCAGGTTTGGAAAATATTCAACCATGACAGCACTTTTAGCAAGCATCTCTCTGATCTCTCTGAATCTTATTAGATTAGCTGCATTTCAGTATAAATTAATCCAACTTTACATTTTCATTCCATATTTAAACCATTGATAGAAGTACATTATTATCATATCCAATTGTTTCCATAAAAGTTCTAACTATATAGAACTAACAAATAGGAAGAATGTGTTATTATTATGAAAACTCTGTGATCATTTTAAACTAAAAAGCTTTTGGTCAAAAATGGCTCAGGGGATCTATGATAAATTGTGTTAAAAGTGATATAACCACATCTGTAGAATGCCTGAGTGGACCAAAAAAATGCTCTACTTTTTGTCTCGGGCAAATCTGGAGGATAAGTGGAGTGTTTCTTGAAGGCTATCACCAATACTCATGGCAATCAACCAAAAGTAAATTACTGACCATAATAAATATTTACAGTTTCACTCTATTTTGGAAACAAGTTGTCTTTGGAGTTCACATATTTTCCACTTCGAACGTTAATGCTTGCAAATGAATGAAAATTTTGTGTTATATAGAAAACAAACATGTTTAAATTCTTCTGTTGTATAGTTCATGTACAAAACACGATCACACACACGCAAACACACACACACACACGCATACACACGATCAAAGTCTGCAGAGCTCTCAGACTTCCACCCTCTACCCCATCCCCATAATTACTTTGAGTGTGCCGCAGATGACCCCACATGGACCAAATTATTGCCTCCTCTATTTTCCCCCACAGCCCTGAATAGTCAACAAGAAATGTGCATGAAGTAATATACTGTCTTGTGTTTTCTACCTCAAAGAAAATAGAGAAAATTTTGGTCTCAAGACCTCCATTTGAAAATTGCCTCATAGTGGAAAAATGGCTTTGTTATTAGGGCCCAATCTTCATTCGTTGGCATTTTGTTGTCTTTGAAGAGAGTGTATTCATGTATATGGGAGTATGATGAAATTAGGGCACTTTTCTCTCTTTATTTTGAATAATTTCGAGCATGACATCTATCTTTAGAGATACAGACATGAATAAGAATCAGACATAAACATGTAGAATGGTGTATATTTTGCCTGTTTTTTTGTTGCCTGTGACTTGTACTACGATCCATCTCAATAAAATTCACAAACAATAAGTATTTTATAACATGCACATAAAGATTATACTATTGATAATAATGTGGGCTGGAGAAATAACCAATTTTAAGATTTAACCATTGTTTATCTAAACACGCGTTGTTAATCACAATTTTGATGCTTGTACAAATAGCATTCTGGTTCAGATATTTACTTTCAGAAGCCCAGTGGTTAGGACGACATGCATCTAGGATCTGAATATACGCTACAGTGTCTGCTGCAGAACAGCATGAACTTTAAATGCATATTACTGACCCAGCCTTGAAGCGACCGGCTGACCCAATGCTCTCGATGCTCTTTTAAAGAGAACGGGAGATAAGATTCACTTGAGCACGGTGTAAAATGCTCTGCCGCTGAAAAGAGTTATCAGGTTGCAGTTTGTGCAGGTGGAACATGATGTGCCAGACCTGACGCTGTGGTTGGTGAGAGGAGCATTGTTAATCCGGGGTTCATTGTGAATGCCGATGAGTTTTGTTTTCAAACTCTAAATGCTAAAACGCTCCTTTTTAAAGTAATGCTATAATCTAGTCAATTCTATGGGATTTATTACAAACATGGGCTCTATTTAATGTATATATTACACATACAATGCAACACAAATGGGCTTTTCACATATGATTTTTACTAAATAAAAATACGATTGAATGGAAAACTGCCTCGATTTAGTAAATAAAAGCTGATTTTTTTAGAGATTTGGATTCATTTTCCAAAGAAAGAAAAGCTCAAATCCTCAAGTTTGAACATCTTGATGTGCTCTAGCTGTTGATAGATTGATCATTCATCTAGTAAAGTGCATGTTTATGTACATCTCTACGTATGTTCTGGTGTCTCTAGGTCAAACTTCCTTCAAAATATTCAGAGGTAGTGTGTTTCCAGAGATCTCTGAACCTCATCTCTTTCATTTGAAGTCCTTCAGCACAAAGTATTTCTATCAGTGAGCAAAGGTGATGTAATAATTCGTATTTGAAAGGAAATTAGAATTCAAAATATTTGAATAAATGCCTGGAGCACAAGAGTAATACTGCCATCTACTGAATCTGCAGTATTCTGGACAGCATGAAGCTCTCAGGTGGTGGGAGTAAAAGTGAAAGGAAGAGAACATTTATCCAGGATCCAGTATTTAGGGGAAACTAGTGTATGTGATGCTTTCCTTTATAATGCTATAAACCAAGTCTTGAGTCTTTATCTGACACAGCATTTATTTAATTGTGTCTCAGACTTAAGCAAAATTGTTTTAGGGTGCAGTGGCATTGTGGTAATGTAGGAAGAGTGGATGCAAGTGCATAAAAACCAGGTGTGTCCATGATTTGCTATTTGAGGGCAAAGGCATCTCGATTGCCCTTTGGAGATTTGCTCCAGTACAAAGCACCACTTCCCCATTATTCTCCCAATGAGACAACTTTCTGAATATCTTTCCATTTAAGTTATGCTGAAACAGATTTTGGTTAAATTCTTTACACAGTGGACAATTGTTACAAAATATTATGAGCCATTCCACCAAAGGGGTGCCAGATTATCGGTCTACTGAAGTTGGACATGGCAATACCAAAGGGATCAAAGTCATAAATTACCTCATTAAGTAATTGTTATGGTCTAAAATAATTTTCTGCTGTAGACCAATTTTAACATGTGAGTGGTAAAGGGAATCTGTTCACTGCTAGAACCAGTCTCAAGTGGGCATTTGTTAAATTCCACTTACTTATTAATACACATCCAGAAGTAAAGCCGTTGTTTTTTTATTCTGTCAAAGCAGGTTTTGTTAATTGTTTTATCTAAATAACTTCAAGTGCCGACAAAGTTTCTAAATGAACAGGCAAGACAGTCAATGTTTGCTAAAGCTAATTTGCTTCACTACATGACAGTTGCTACAATACGTAGTAGGCTAACCGCAATGTTTGAAAAGATGTACAAACATCGAAGGTGTGGTCTACTGTTTAAAAGCTAAATAAAGAATGTGTGGGACGTAGAAGCTAGCGTTCAGTTTTATTAATTTCAGTAGAAGTGACTAATGTGCTTATTTCTATTCTATCACCCATTAAATCTCTGAATGAATGAATTGACACAATTTTGAATTGCAATATATTGTGCCACGATATATTGTTACACCCCTTCTGAATATCATTTAAAAAGTACAAAATCTATTCAAAGATAAGCATTAGTTTGGATTCATTGGTGGTAAGTTTAATGATGATTCAGTTCTTTTCAAAGTGTACATTTTAATTAATTATGTGTTTATGCTCCACCGATTCCAGGTTGCACCAGATTACCAAAATGCCACCTTAAAAATGAAAAGTATTTAAAAGAACTTGACACAAACCTTTTTTGATAACATTAAATTATTGAGAGCTATTTGACAGCTGCATGAGAAGTAGGAGTGCTTCTGCACATCAATAAATACAAAAGAACATCTGCACATCCAGCAATAAATTTAATACACTGCAGACAATGGCAGTTTAAAGCAGATTAGAGCATCAAAAGCTTTGCCCAGATGAATTCTGGAAACCCTCTCTAGCCCGTGTGAACCCCTTTCACACAATCATCTTAAAACATATGTGAGACAAAATATGACAATTTCTCTATTAATCCCAATCCGGCTCTTTGAGCCTTTATCTTTTAACTATTTATTTATTAAACACAGTAAGAACAATTATCAGTAACATAATATTCCATGTTAATATGACTGATTGTTTTAAGAGCATGTTTTGTGTAAATTAAAATATACTCCAGCTGGACTGTATTGAGTCACATTTAACCAGATTCCTGCTGAGTGAGAGGTTTCCGGTCAGATTTGGGTCAGTGCTCTAACTTAAAAAATGTCATTTGCAGAAGGCTGGTGTTTGCCCTTTCCATACCCTTGTGCACTTTGCAGGATACATGACTTTAAGACCAGTGGGGTGGACACAAAGCTTCAAGTGAAGAATCAAAGGGTGGCATCATGGTCCTGAAAAAAGAACTAGTTGTCATGGTTAGATACTGAAAAGAAAAGATGAAATAGAATGATTCATTTAAATACACTGTAACTAGCTAAACAGTTGGCAAACCTATCAGTCTAAAAGGCGGAGGTTTTCAATGAATGGTCAAAGAGCACATTTTCAGTGTCTAAAAATATTATTCCATGTGTATACATGTATTTGCTGTTATTTTGTGACAATAAACCAAATCAAGATCTAATATCTTTGGAGACAGCTTTAGTGGAAAGATGCCACATCTGTTTCAAATCATCTGTTTATCTAATTTTAATGAACAGGTATCACATATATTAGATTTGCAAATTTTATAGATACGATTGCATGGTGGCTAGATGGAAGGAGAAAGGACCAAAATACAAAGAATGACATCACTTAAAATTTAACCAAGCCTTTCTTGAACCCAACAGTACCCTTCTTCGACGCATAGAACAGGACCAGCAGTGAGTTGCAGTTGAGTAGAAAACCAGAGTAAACCACAGTAGATAGAGTTCTGGTTGATACCCAGAAGACACACAGCAATGAGCAAAAGAGAATCCAAGAAGACAGGAAGCGATCATGGAGAGTCAGATGGCTTGAACCAGCTAAGAGGTGCATGGCTGATCTTTTTAACTGTGGGAGCACATATGGGACTAAAAGCATGCTTATGTGTGCTATACAGTAGCATTTTATTTGCAAAGTTTTCAGATTAGCACAGTCATTTGTCCTTCAAAATATCATTTGATACAATAACCCCAACATTTCAATACAACTGAGCTCTAGAATTTAGGTTCAATTAACCACATTTCATAAATAATGTGATTAAATCCAAACTATAAAAACAAGCTTTCTGTGAGATAAGCTTATGTGTAGATAAATAGCCCTTTTGTATAACAAGTGTTAGCCATTTTTATTAGTTACTTTATTAAAGGCATGGTAGAGGGACACTTAAAATACTCAAGTGTATTTATATAGCACATTTTAACAGAGGCTTCACAGAAAGAGGAGGACAATGTAAATTAGTTTTAGTATGCACGTTTTGTATGGGAATGGCTTTGGACAAATTAGGTTTAGTTGTTATACACATTAAAGTGATAATTATGATCCAATTGTAATTATTCCAGTTATAGTTTGCAATTTAAGTTTTTGAATTCGCAAAAAAAATTGCATCTGTATAATATTTTTTTCTTTTCTAGAGTAATTTTTTTCATTGTATGTCGGTTTTTTTTCATTGGACTGTGAAATGCTGAGGCTTACACAGATGAGAAAGTGTGTTCTGCAGTAATATCATTCGTAATGCCTAAGACATTTGCTAAGAGCGCTATAGTTGTACTGATTCGTTTAACGTTATTACAAGCAATATCACAATAGCAAATGTAAAATTGCACACCAGAGCAACAAGACCTCCATATGCTCAAATGGCCGTGGTGAAGCAGTACTTCTGTACGGTGTAGCTGAAGAACTGTTTAAAATCCCAGTGTATTTGGCATAACCTGCAGGTTCAACGGCTTGATTAGACATCACTCCTCTTGTTCTGTATGTTTCCTCCTGCTGTGATTCTGTAGATTAGCTCTCAATCACAGCATGCGTAGCCCAGGCTCTAATAACAGTAATCCAGTCAAAGGATTTGGGGCTGAATAAACTCAAGCAAGATCAGGCCTTGTCTTAAAATCAGCTCCCTCTGCATCTGAAGGGGCACACGGACATTCTGCATGCAGCTCAATATGTAGAACACAGCATGTAATTTGACGGTACTTCATATGTACCTCCGCAGACACAATCAACAGTAAATGGCAGAGATTCTCGATTCACTCAAGAGGTATTCATTACCTCCAAAAGCCTTAAGAAGCGCCTGAACAACTGCGGAATAATAGGGAGAGGAAGAACCAAAGGCTTGTGGCTATTGGCCCCATGATAAGAGACCCTGCATGGGGAGAGATCAAAAAATGCCCCACTTCAAGCTCCTTGTGGGTTTTTGCATTTATTTTCATATTACTCTTGACCTTGGGCTAAAAATGAAGCAGAATAATGAAGGTCTTGACCAGTGTGTTTCCAGGTGTACGTATCTAAATGAACGTCTAATGACAAAGCTTGTGCCATCTGCAAAATCTTGATATTTGATCAGGGCAGCAAAGCCAACATGAAAGAAACAACATTGAGAAAGATGTTTAGGAGAAGTGGAATGCGTCTTCCTGTTCTTTAATCGATGAAACTGTAAAACTGCGATTTGAACCTTTTGTTTCTACAACTTTTTTAATGTTAAGTGTGCAATATGGACAATTACATGTACTGATATACAACCCACCGTTCCACTGGATAAACATTAATGGTTTGGTTTTATTGGAAATGTGACCTCATGGTGATATATTACATTTTGTGCCGTGTAGTAGTATTTTATAAACCATTATGCTTGTCTCCGTCTTGTTTTGTTATTCTAATGAAAATTGAAAAAGATTTGTTGAAGTTTGAATTTCTTGATTCTTACACCAGAATGCAGTTTTTTTTTGTAAAATAGCAGCCCAATCAACATAAAAAGGCAAATATAGTTTCAAAATGATCATTTAATAATGAAAAGCTTCTGCTTTAATTAAATACAATGATTTATTCAAAGGTATGTTAAATGTGTTATCCCCAGATTTTAAAAATTGCTGTATAAGTGGAAATACCACTTATTTTTCATAATACGTATTGTAAATCATAATACTTTGTGCCCATACATTAGATAAACATTTTGATAATTCAAGCGGGTGCAAACCTCTGCTTCAAAAGAGCCAGGCACATTTGTGGTTCCTCACATGTTCTTGTTTATTATTTGAGTTACTGTAATTGGTATGGGATAGTTTGATCGGATGATACCTGAGACAATATACAGTACCTAGTTGGACGATTTATCAGAATGTGAATGCTACCTGATATTTAACTTAAAACTAATTTAGCTGGAAATCCACGTGGTGTTATTTTTATTTAGCTACAGTTAAAGCCGTTCTGTGTAATGATCATAGCTGAAGCCATATGCTGACAAAGGCCATCAAATCTTCCCTAAGGTCTTGTCAGTGCAGCCACAATCTATTGTCAGGCACTGTTGGTGTAATGTGAGCCTCTCTCAGAACAGCTCTACAGAGGCTTCTTGCATGATAGCATCTAGAAAGGCCAGACAACATGGCTATCTTTTGCTTTTAGTGATCCATCATCAACCTAAATGACAGGAAGCACTTTCGCACCATGTTGAGCAATTCTTTAATGTTCCGCCTACTAAAGTACATTCAAAGGCTTTCTTCATATATTTGTGTACGGAAAAGCACACATTCGAAAGGATTTAAATGCGATATGGAATATTTTCAATTTGATCAGCCCAATGACGTAGTGGCTAGTAATGGGGTATCTCACCGCAGGTTTGCAGAGATTACAATCAAAAAAGTGCTTTATGATTGTGCTGTGAGTAATTTGTCAATAGGAGTAAACATTGGAGGTGTAACAGATTGTGGCAGAATATACACAATATACAGAAAAAGTCACAATGGCTGTCATGTAGTTACGAAGATTAAAATGTTTAAGAGCTTCATCATGTGAAAAAGCAGGAGAAGCAGTGAACACTTTATGAGAAACAATAGGAACTGTAAAAAAAATTATGTATAAAAGATGCTCTCGCACTAGAGACATCTTCCAATTTAATGTTTCAAGCGCTCCGTTCACAAATGTTATCACTACCCCCTAGAGGCTAGGTGATGTATCACAATTTAATAATTATCACTTAGGCACTGGTGTTCTTAGCTGAAAACATAAAAAAAAATTCCTATGGACATTTTAACCCTTAGAACCCTTGCTAAGCACAGCATCTGTTTTGAATTAGGTATCGATAAGTTTTGATTTCAAATAGAATGCTTAGGTTTCAAAAACGGTTATTAGTTTTGATTTTTAAATTAAAATGTGAGAGAAAATGTGGGATTGTCTTTCAGTTTCATTTTACAGACCCCAAATCGGTGCCATCTAGTGGTGACATAAAGGGATAACCCTTGGTTGAACAAAATCTGTGATATGGGCTTGTGTTGCTCATTGTTTGTTTTGCTAATTTGTTTGAAAACGTATAATTTTTAAATATTTTTGCAGTACTCAGAATTGTACTTTTTGTATATCAGGTTTGTTTTGGAGTTCTTTTGTAATGTAATGAAAAAATATTTCTAAGGTGGGGTTGTGCAAAAAAATATCAAGCATTGCCAGGAAAAAAACAGTATTAAAGATAATTTATAAGAGTAAATTGTAAAGTAGTTACAAAAAATGCTCAAAAAGGCAGGCCACAGTCCTTTAAGGGTTAAACATTGAATTAATTTAATCTTTTGTGAATAGAATAGTATTGTAAAGCTTATATTTTCATTTCATTTTATTTTTTTATGTATAGTGTGTAATGGACAGAATGAGCATAACCTTAACGATAATCGTTAAACCTGTTTAACTTTATTAATTGTGAGGGTTGTGGGTCATATGTTTCTGAACTGGTATATGAAGAGACTTAACTGATTTTATTTAGATTTTTATGAGTTCCACTCAACATTCTTTACATATTTTAAAAGTTGCATTATAACACATGTACCCTCAAATGTTCTTGTTTTTTAACCTGTATCCAAACTCAATGGTCAACGTGTTTTTTGCATCCAGTTTTACCACATACTTTTATGAGATACATATGTATATTTTGGTGGGGGTGGCAGACAAAATTAAGAGAGAAAAATCCATAAATGTGTCATGAAGTGCTTTAATGCGCCCCTAATGCAACTCTCCCAGCAGCTCAGGGGGAGATTTACTAACAACATGGAGAGAGGGCAACTGAGCAGCTCTGCTAATTCCTGGAATCAGCCCCATCTGCATATTGCTCTTCTGCAGCTTCACAAAATCCTGAGATTTTAGTCTTTATCTGTTTAATTCCTTCCCAAACTGCTCCTATCCGTTGCAATGGTGTTCTTCAAAACATCTAATAATCAAATGGCTTTTAAAGTATGGAATGGGGATTGAGTTAAATGTGTCTTAGACTTCCATCAAGTTATGAAGGTGTAATCCACAGCAACGAAATGAAATCACTAAAATGAAAAAGCGACTTAACAGTGTACATTGGGATGAAATTATAATGATATTTTGCCTCGTGGATTATAGTCATAGCATAACTTATCATTTATTGAATGCTTTGGGAGTTTTCAGATACTGGGGCTGTTTCGAACAAATGAAACTTGGGGATTATGAACTAATTTCAGAGATTTCTTGATTGCCCCCAAAAAATGGCAGATGAATAAATGCTTGAAGATTACTGAGCCTCAGCAAAACAAGCCTCACCCATGAAATGCGAACGATTTTCAGAATTTACATTTATTTTCACCACTTGACAACATGCACATTTTTCTAAATACCTTTCTGTTCTTTACTGAAAAAG
The DNA here is from genome assembly GCA_007224835.1 of Danionella cerebrum. Lineage (NCBI taxonomy): Eukaryota > Metazoa > Chordata > Actinopteri > Cypriniformes > Danionidae > Danionella > Danionella cerebrum. Next base: position 222,142 of record SRMA01026863.1, on the reverse strand, counting down.
CAAACTGAGGGCTCATTGACTTCAACAAAAAATACACACATTTTAAAAATGTTAACAAAAATCTACTTTTATTACTCTTTAATATTTCTTTATTTTTCATCATTTTAATCACCCCGATGACTCTGCCGACTGATTTTAGTGCAAAATAAATACACAGTATCATATATATGACTGAAAACAAAAAGCCTAAACAGATTTGCCATTTAAAAGCCTTGGTGATCTCTGTATCTTCTTCATCTTTTGTAATTCCCCCAGCCCATGGCTACACAGTGGTGTTAAAAGGTCAATAAGAATACAATATTGAGTGTTACTCTAAGAGGATCAAATGGATGAATGAGCATTAACCGACAGACTTTTCCCCTTTGTTAGTGATTCATATCAGTATTCATACAAAAAAAAAATCTGTATTGTTCTTTTAAAGTATACTGTCAGTCAAATTGCATCATGAAATCAATCACCCTCATTGGAAACTGTGGTTCTTTGATGTCTACATTATTCTACCGAGATTAAAGTATCTCTTTTTTTCCTTCAGCTTCTCGCTCTCTCTCTCTCTTCGCCCGCACAGGGACAAATAAAGAGCAAGAGCCAAGTGCTACCCTGCATGCAACATTTTTCATGCTGGCTGTCACTCAAACCCCAACCAGGAAGTCTATATGATGGTAATATTTTGCTCAGCGTGACATCTCATTTCTGCCTCCTAATCATCATTTCGCTTTACACACCCTTTCCTCCTTTAACGGGAGCACCATCTTCCCCTCCTCAGTCCTTTGGATATGGGTGATACACTCCCATTCGGGTCAGTGCCTCTGAGCAATACTATTCACAGGGGAACCGGAGGAGGGATTTACATCTCTGGGCTGAGTTTTCCCCTCCATTTGTTAGAATGCCAGGTCATCGCACTCTTCCTGCTTTGGAGGCAAGATAATGGCTCTTGGGCTAGCTCCTATTTATTACACACTCAGTGAGTCTGACCTTGCTCAGAAGCAGAAGATGAAGTGCTGAGGTGTTTGTGGATTTCCAACAAGTCTCATGGTCTGTGCCTGGGGCTTATGTGCACCTCCAAACCAAAGAGGGTCACAACACCATCACTGCTAACTTTAAGACAGAAAGCCCCACTAAGCTAAAATGTGGGTCGACTTAAATAAAAAAAGATTTATAAGTAAGCATTGAATTCTCACACAATCACATTATTATTTAGTACAAATACATAAATGGTAGCCATGTTGTCCTTATCTTATCAAATCATTTTCTGCTGTGTTTCATACTCATCTGTGATTTCAGTTTCTGTCTGTATTCTCCCGGTGCGGTCACATGATCACATATCTTTCTTCTAGCATTGTTTCTCATGTGTTTCTCCCTTAGATTTTGCTCACCTGATGTTATGTTTACTTCTTATCAGATCCCAGTGTTAGTCTTGGTTTCACTATTTATGAGTTTGCCCCGTGATCATTTTCGTTCAAATACTTGCTTTCCTTGTGACCAAACTGATTATGCATTGTGCTTTTGAGTGAATCTGTAACACTTAGCACAACTCTGAGCATAATCCCCTGTTTCCATTTACCTCATCATCCAATCCCGATCCTCAAGGCTGCCCATAAATACTCCGCTTCCCAGAAGCCCAGTGCCCATCGTCAGTCATTTCCCCTTGAATCACTTCCTGGACTCCCCTGTTGGTTTTGCTTGTCTTATTCTCCGTGAGTGTCTTATTCCTGTCTACTTATCTGTGTTACTTTTGCTCCTCAGACACCTGGGGTCTCCTTCCCAGTATTTTCAGTTGGTCCATGATCTTCATCAATAGCTTTGTCCCCGAGTTTGTTTGTGCTAGTTGCTTGGTGAACACTCACCTTTGTAGGACTCATGGACTCATACTTACATGTGGACTCATACACGAGAGCTTCCAGCAATCACAGACAAAAGCCCCGGAGAACATCACCTGTGCTATACTTCTGTGATTTCCACCAATACACACTGTGATTACTATGTTGTTGTCTGTCTGCTCCATATGGTCACTAGAGACATGACCAAATCTTCATCTGATCTTGGCCGATGCTTTTTTATGACTGCTTTGTTATGTCTTAATTTTCAACAAGAACCTTCTGTGCAAGGAAATATTCTGGTTGCGGGTTTTAGTTTAGACCATCAAGGTTTTCATTTAGAGAGGTTTTCCCCATTGTGGGCTTGTATGATGAGTTATTTCTGTTTATTAAATACCTTTTTTAACTCTTCACTTCTTGTATTTGAATACTATGTGACAGTAAAATCAATGACACAAAATAAAATAGATTATCTAATTTGTTAGACTGGAAAAATGGATTGCTGGGGCCTAAATGTAGTGGGATGTAGTGTGTAAAATCTCAATTAATATCTCTTTATGTGCTTATGTTAACTATTCAGCTTTTTCTTTAAAAAAATAATGTCAACTATTCAGAATGGAGCAAGAGCAGACCATAAGTGGCCATTCTGGCTGACATACTGCCAAATACATCTAGACTGACAAAAACATAAATGAACTCTGTCTTTATAGTGCATAGATAAAGCTAACCGTCGTTTTCACATTAAAATATCACTCAAAAAATGCATGCTCAGACATCAACAAAATCAAATAGAGTTTTACAAAGCTTCTTTTAAATCTTTTCAAAGATTCTTTGCAAATTTAAGAAATGTATAATGAAAAAAAGTATTTTGCCCATTATCATAAACCCAAAACTTCAGTCGATGTGCTGCTTCAGTATTTTGTTATACACACACGGAAAAGTGAAAAAGAGAAAAAATATTAGAATCAATAAAGATTTAATTTAGATTCAACATTTTTTTCAAGATTAAGAAGCAGTCTGTTTTAAAAAGTTTGAATGCAGAAGTGTCTGAGTTACTGACATTAAAACAATTATTCACCAAAATATTTAAAGGAACATCTTTGCAACTTTTTGCAGTAAATACAAAGCCGTTATTGTACTTTTATAAAATACTACTGCTGTTAACTGAACTCTTTGTGGCTAGCAGCCCTTTCTCATGAGAAAAAAAAATCAGTATCTTTACATAAAAAGGTACTTTCACACAGCATCAAAGTAAGTGCTGTAAACGCATCACAGTATGTTTAGACAACATTAGAGAAGAAAGAAAATAGAAATAGAATCTACTCAAAGCATTCACTGAAGAAGAAGAATAAGAAGAGTGTGGTTGATGATTGGCCACAGCTCAAACAATACATTTAGATTCAGTCCACATACAGAAATAAAAAAAGAAGGAAACCCATGATAAAATCAGTGTAACATAAAACACCTGCCATTATTCTCAACATATCATTAAAGTTTGTCATGTATTTTCTTTATTCACTCAACGGTTTATTGATATAGGAAGTAAGCGGTGTATATATGGTAGCCGAAACACTGAAACTACTTTAGACACTCTATAAAACTTTTACATTTTTGATAATCAAAATGTTTCACAATATTACACTCCAACATTTTGATGTTTTGTAGAAAGGAAACTGTAATGTGAATTCGAATTGCATCCTCACTTAGGATAACTGCTTGTGTGTAAGCTGAAGATACTGGCCTCAGTTCAGATTTTTCACATCTAAAGTACAAGACCCTCTATTTATACTTGTTCTTGTTTGAGTCTACAATCTAGAATATAGATTTATGCTACTTCTTGTGTGGGATAATAACCCTTTCTCAGTGCACAAATGCTTATGCAGCAAAGGCACGGTGGGAAGGGGAATCCGCAGCGGTAGCTCTCATATAGCCTTCTATAAGTGCAATGCATTAGGAACTCTTGCTCTTAACCTTCTTCAATAACAGAAATATTAGCCAGGTATGCTAATGCTTTTTGAGGTTTCCATGGCGGCAGTGGTTCCTGTCTCAGCACAACAAAGAGATAATAACATAACCATACCATCCATATGCTATTAACAGAATGGGATCTAAACATCTCAATCTTCCTGCTGTAGATGGATAATGTTACTCATACTTTGCTTTTTATGGAGTGGGTAGTATTTAGAATTCCCAGGGGCCATTTTGGAAAAGTGCTAGCGAAGCTTCTCAGAGTGGACCACTTAGGCTTTCAGATGAGTCTGTGAATGTGTGCCGTATTATGATGTTATGATGTGCAATTATGAAGTTTCCCCTCCTCTGCAGCATTCATGAAGTTTGAAGGTGAGCTATTATGCACCTGCTCAGCAACAACCTTTGACCAGTGTAGAAATACAGCATTAGTATAGCAGCTAAGAGGGTTTTAAGAGTATATTCTGCTCATTTTTATTCATGCCAGTTCCATATAATATACAAGGTTGAAAATAAAGAGTGTTTTGGTATCTTTGATGAGTTTGAAAAATGAAGCGAGTTTCTGTAGCTGTACATTATTTACATTTTAATGCATAGTTAAAAAGGAAAGAATCTCACCACTGCATGTGCACCCTTCTTTCGTTTATTTTGATTAAGTTGGATTTTATTAAGTTTCAATTTCAAAAATATAAAAATGAGTCTCATGAGTCTAATTTTGTGTTTGAGGGGAACTGATTGATGGGCCGTTTTTAGCGTGATTACTGTTAGACCCACAGAAAGGTATGCTAGTCTGAACTTTTAACAGCCAAGTTGTACAGTTCTAAATAGTCTTCAATCAGAAAGGTATTCAGAATGAAAGATCACATATAAATAAAGGATATAATATGCTCACAGCATTCATCTCGATAGCATTATGTCAACAAGTGCTATGTGCCAAAGATTGTCATAAAAACAAGATTTATATTAGTATAAAACCATACCTCTTTGACAAGTGCAGTGAAAGCAAGAGAGTTCTTATCCTGAAACAATCTTTTTCTTTTGTTTCTTAAGTGATTAACTTTGGAAAACCCTATGTATTAGAGAGTGAAAGTCAATGCATTTGTTCTAAATTTGATTAAATGCCAACTATAATGATTTATTTGTAGATTTTGTAAAATGAACTGAGAACTACAGACCACTTTTTAAAGCTATTTTAATCAATCTTCAAACTGTTTATTTTAGAAATAATACATTTCTTTCAAAAAGAAAATACTTTTTTTCTATTTTATTGTTTAGCAAGAAAACTGGATTTTGGAAGGAACTTATCCAATAATCTTTATTGTGTACCAATGATGATATCGCATTGGTAATTGGTAACAGTGCAATCATTTTCTAAAGATTTTTTGTTTCAAAAGGAATAAAGCAAATACAATACACTTTATAGGTCTTTATAAGTTTTTAAATAAATACTGTTGCTAGATTAAAGAACCATATTATGTAATTTTGAAAATATTTAAAATAAATTGTCTTTGAATCACCTCATATTTTTTGCCTCTCCCACAGTTATGTTTTGGCCACACCCCTTTTGGCCCTTGTAGCTGGCAGTACACAAGATCTTTATAGAGATGGGCTGTACTAGTGATTAATCTGATTGGTCAGGGGGCAGAGGCAAAAACTATGGGTGTTCCAAGGAACACTGAGCCGTTTGTCAGACTAAAGGAATACCAGGTTACACAAACATGCATGAATGATTTTGAACTTCTTTTTGAAGAGGAAATTAAACTAAAAGATGCTAGCAATGTCAGAAAAGTTAACCTGTAATGTAGAGAAATAACAAGGGGTGATTATAATAAAGGGGTGACCACGGTGTGCTGATGCATTAACGAATTGTTGATTTAGAAAAGCTTTCAATATTTTTCAAGTTTTTGGATTTCGAGATTTATCATGATCTCTGTCAATTGCAGTGTGTTGAACACTAGTGTGCTTGCACAGATCTACGAGGTTCTCACCACTACACCCATGGTACAGGGGACAATCCTCTACTGCCACCACCTCTCTTCTTTTGGCTTTTAAGGACTTCCTCTTATTTGGCCTTTAATAGCTTTGATCAAATTGGTGCAGACACACTCAGGCTGCTAGGATGGGAATGGCCCCAGCCTTGGCACAGCACTTGGGTAAAAACACTATTATTACTGATCCAAGCTGTTGCCGTGCATTGGCTGCAATTATTTTCACTTAAGGTCTCTACAGTGATGTTGCAGGGGCATTTTGGAGCCAGAATGGCTTTTACTTGTACTGGAAGAAAAGATCTGAAATTGCTGAAGTAAATCACAAAACATTTTAAAAATGTAGATTTTTCTTCACATTTGTAGGTTATTTAACAAAAAGGACACTGCTAAGCACAGATATTGGAACTTACATCACAATATGTGTACAGAAATCAAACATTAATGTGATTTGATTGTAAAATAGTGTAGGTTTCCAAAATAAATATTTTGAATATTTCAGATTTTAATTAACTCAAGGGTAATGAGAAATAAAAATTAATTTCACATCTAAAAAGTTTCAGAACTTTGTTTATTTAAAAAAATGTATTGCAGTCCCCTCTGGAGAAAAAAATAATTTGAAAGTCACTCGTTGTGATGTAAGAACTTATTTAAGCCCCTCCTCCTCTGAAGACACTATGGCCAGCTCCACCTTCATGTGGACACACTTATTACAGGAGGCTTGTTTATCAACTAAGAATACAAATACTTCTAAGGATAAGAAAACAAATGTGCCATTAGACCAAAATGGTTATTGGCCACTTGTTATGTTCTAGTGTTGTCATACTTTACAAGAATTGCAATTTGGGATTAGTCTAAAGGTCAATCCTGTACATTTGCTCTTATCAGATCATGTCTTATTGAGGTAAATCTATGAATATTCCAAGCTGCTGGTAAATCAGAGCAGTAAACAAGTTGTGCCAAAGTTTCAGTTCACAAATTACCAACACTGAAAACAAATTTCTTATACTGTTTGCATCCCCTCAGAAATGCTCTTCCACAGTCCACAAATGACGAAAATCTCTATTAGTACTGGATATCCCAACATGTTTACGTCAACAAAATACCAATAGTTTCAGAATGTGTCCAGAAGTATCCTTTGCAAGCAGTTAGATCAAACTGGATTTAATAAGAATTTGTTATTTTAGGGGATTAACCAGTTAAAATGAGCAATTGTCATGAACTTGTCTTATAAATTAGTTTTAATAATCAAAATGAAATTGAAAATATAGAAAAATGTAGACATGCTTCATTTATACAAAATGACAGAAGAAGTTGTTGATGGTGTCTTTTAAATGGAACAATATTTCTGACAGATACAGGAGCAAACTTTCAAGGTCTGCCAAACAAATAATAAACAAGGCTTGAATATAACAAATGCAGAACTGGAAAATTGTGTCCTTGCCTTTCATTTTGTCCTTGGGTCATGCAGTTTGGTCTCACTCATTAGCAGTGGAGTTGGTTCTCGTGTGCCCTGACTCCATTTTTTTTCTTTTCTTTAATGACTCAGAAAGCGGAATGGAGCGGTTCGGGTTGGCAGACAAGCCCCCTCTGTGAGGGAGCACTTGATTAATGATCTGGAAAACACTTTGCCATTTCAGCTGATTAAATAAAATTGACTGGATTTTGAATTTTATGATAAAGTGACCCTTGCATGCTTGAAATGACCCAGTAGCGAAAGCAACGGCTCCAACCCCCACCTCTCATTCTGATCCATGAGTGAGATGTTTCCTCAAGCAGAAAAACACTCTGTTGTCACAAGCTGATGACAGTACCTGACAAGCATGTGCACGTCGTGTGGATGCAAAAGTTTCCTTTCAATTTTCCACCAGGTTATTGAGCAATGGGGCATTTCCCCTATCTCTCTGTCCATGTGGAAATGAGGTTTGGAAGGTAAATTAATAACGAAGTTGTCTTGTTCCTCAAACTGACGTGGTATCTTTTTTTTCAGTTATTTTTTCAGCCACTTTTATTAGGTACATTCTGAATGAATTTAGCTGCATTCAGAACCAATATAAATGTCTTTATCATTAACTCTTATTTTTAAATGGCTTGTGTTTTTCTCATGGGTCGAAAACATTTTTGTAACATCTATTTAATGACTATTCTAACTGTACAATGTAAATGAGCGATCCCACCGAATGGGTTCCATATTTGTACAAATAAGCATTAAAGTTGCTTCATAAATACATTTTATTTCTAAGCAAAGTGTACTACATGCTACTCTTGTTGCAAATTTAGGCTATAAGACTTAGAGTATTGCTAAAATCCACATAAAACACTGAAAAATATCATTTATTTATCTGATGCTACACTTCACCATAGCAAATAATGATTTAGATCTTTTAAAAAGAACCTTTATTTTGCATTGATATGTAAATCCATATATAAAGTTAGTTTCAAATACAATCATATACACAAATATCTATACTTTCTTAGAAAAAAATATTTTAATTATACCCCCAACTTTCATTACTGTTAACCTAACCCATCCCCCTCCTGAAAAATGGCAAATTTTCATAAGTCAGTTTTTCTGCAGGAAGTTTTATCACATGGATCTTTAGAAGCCAATGGAAACAGCAAAGGTAATTTCTTTCAGTTTCATATTTACATATTTGATGATTTTTTTGATGATATGTTGGGGCATTGTTTAAAAAATACTGTCCTGTAACTCAAATTATTTCAGAGATTCAATTAGTTCTGTATGAAAATGCACACATTTGGTAAATAACTCACTTGCAGAATTATCTTGTATATCTTATATAATCATGTGCACCATGTATTTGCTAATTCTTTGCTAAAAACTCAATTCTGTTACTTTCAGTCCTATATAAAGGTGCTTATATAAAGAACAAGAAAAAGGTTAGTAACACGAAAAAAAGTTACAACAAGCAAATGGCACCAATTTGATGAAATGCCTCAAATACGGTCTCTTAAATGTCTATTTAAAATGAACCTCAACCAACAACATTTACTATTTCCAACAGTTTGCTTAAATGACACCATTGTATTCTGCCTCCAAAGGCAATGGCCAGACAGAGACGATAAAATCCAGGGAACTTTGCTTCATGTCTTTAGGCAAATCCACCCCACTCAGCAACACAAATAATTACTGTCCGTTCCCGGCAGCATCGATCATCCACAAGGCAGATCGTTGTGCTTTAAAAGGAGGTCTCTCCTCATCAACATCAAACCCATTTGAGTGGAAAAACTGCAGTGTCCAAATGATGTTTACACTTTGGCTCTGATGTCTCTACTTAGTGATACACCCAGAGTAGAAGCTCAAATCCCTCAGCCATGCTAAATGCAGGAAGCTTCAGGGTCCATTACATTATGTGATAATTGCAGAGAATGTATTATTATTATCATCATTATTGTTGTAGTTGTACTCTACACTTGGATTAGCAATGCAAAATTTATCAAAGGAACTCTAATTAAATGGTTTCTCATATACTAAAATTTGGTGGACTTATATATATAAATATCTTATGCAAAACTGGAAATGTACAATGCACAAAAAATTCTGATGTTCTAATCTGCTCCCACAGGTTGTCCTTGCAAAAATAAAATGAGCACACATACAAAAGCAGAACATACCATCCCCTGCCTCATTTACATATATTTATCTTTGATAGGGCAGGTGAAAACCACAGACACCAACACATGCATTCACTCACACATTTACTCCTAAGCAGAATTTAGAAAATTTCATGAACCTGACACATGTTTTTGGTCTTGTGTGGGAAACCAGAGAACCTGGTGGAAATCTATGCCTGCATTGTGAGAACATGCAAACTTCTTTCAGGAATGTCACTGGCTGACTTTGAACCTCTCTGGAGTGCTACCCACCAAACGACCATGCCACAGCACCTTCATTTCACTGTCAATAAATCTGACCGTGAGCATGAAAACTGATGTACGGCAGGTTTTTGTGCAGTAAAGATACATGAAGCCTGCAGTTTCTCGTTAAATCCTCAAAAGTTTAGATTTTTTTTTTTTTATAAATCACCACACCACTTAAAGAGAGATGAAGGATATGTGAATATTGCCAGAGTAGGAGAGGTGCAGAGGTTCCAAGAGACACATACAAGGAAGCAGGAGTAGAGCCAGGAACGTGAAGTCACTCTGGAGAGTCAGCAAGTGTGAACTATAGATCTGTGAGGTGAAAGATTTGGAGATGGCTGTGATTGGACAGTGGCTTCTTGGATTGGAGTGTTATTGGGAGAGGTGATTGGGTACTAAGTGTGTCTCATTGGAACAAACTGAATCCCTGACAAGAGTGCAGGAATAAACACAAGCAAAAGTTTATAAAAGGAGACGTGCAAATGCAAGATTAGAGATAAGTGTGGATAAGTAACGAAGATGATGTAAAACAATAAAAACAAAAATAGATGTGGTGACTCACTAGCCTTTTCAATTAATCAGCACATGGCTGGACAATAGGGGGAAAAACAAGGAAAAAAAAAACACTTTTTAAAGCTTTAAAGAAGTGATGCACAGGTCAGGACACAGGATGTTGTATTTACAAGTCCTGTCACCCCTAAAGGAATTGGCATGACAAGAGTGGGTGGCGCAGTGGGTAGCACTGTGGTCATCCAGTTAGGTAGGCCAGTTCAAGGCTCGCCGGTGACCTTCCTGGAAGAAGTTTGCATGTTCTCCCCGTGCTTCTCACTCAAAGTGAGCTGGAGTTTGGCACCAGCAGATCCCAAGCAGGTATGAAGATGAATGAATGTTAAGTGGCAGAGTGGCAGAACCCTGACACATACGAACATTTGATTAATTTACCAGACATGACTCAAAATGTAAAAATATATATTTATAATTTAAGTTAGTTTCATGAAGTTCTGCTTCATGGGGAGGTTTTATCTTTTAAACAATGATAATGATATCACAAATTTCACTGACATCATGCTTTTACAACAATGAATGAAAGTTGAACAAAAGAATTGCTGGAATGCTAAAAATAGTTCATTTATAAAACTAAAAGTTGCCAAATCTGATGCACCTCACCCAGAAACAGAATAGTATCCGACCCTTCCAACAAATAGTCATGTTTACAATCTGCAAAGCAGAAAGTGTATCGATTGTGCAAAGATCAAAGAGATAAAGGTCAGATAGAGCCAAAGGCTGCAGTGGCCCACAGGCTGGCGCTTGCCCTCCCCTCATGTGCTCTTAATCCAGTGCAACACAGATCTTCCAGCACAGATTAGTGGTGTTAGCCTGCAGGCCTTTCCACTGAAAAGAGATCCCTCACTGTGCCCATGACCCCACTGCTGAGATATGGAGAAGTGCCATATGGTTGAAGGAGGCTTCTGCAGGCTCCTGTTCCTGGCAGACAGCTGGCCCTCCTAGAATCCACAGACAAGTCCTCATGTCAGTGAGTGAAAACATGTACCACAGCAAGTTAGCTAAACACTGCTCACACAGATTAGTGATCCCTTACTGTATGTGAACGAGCTGAAAAAAGGCTTTGAAATGGATCAAAATCCTTCTCTTTGTCTTTTTAAGTACATATAAGCATGAGAGGATCAACAATTAAATGGAAAAACAAAGAGCAGAGTGAAAGTAAAGACACTGATGGACATTAACATGTGGCAAATCCCTGTTGTCAAAGAATGTGCTTGGTTTGGAAAGGTTAAAATTTGCTATTGTTGTATAATGCTGAAGCAATATATGATTTGATTGTTAACTCGAACATTGGGGTCATAGAGAGACATGCTAATAAAAAGGATTCATGGCAATGTGTGAATAATAACACCCTTGTCACAGTTGTGCCACTTGTCTAACAGAGTCTGAGTTTCAAATCTATGAAAATTCATGATTGCCTCTCCATGAAGAAAATATCCTTAGGAGAGGTGCTTTAGGTTCTCACATGCAGACCTTTCAAATGCACGCTCCTAATGTTTGCCCAGTGGTTGTTCTTGGTGAGATCTTTTGGTGGGACAAAATGGCACTGACCTATGTTTGAGTCACTCACGTCTGTAGAGGTAGCACATGTCATTGACAGATTCAAATTTTCTTGGGGGAACCACCTATGGGCTTGACGCACATGTACGACTTCTTGTTGCGTGTGAGGGGTGGAAGCTGAACACATGTAGACATTGCAAGGAGGATATAATGATAGTGACATGGAAGAGCCTTGAGACCATGTGATAAGCATTTCCATGGAAATGCTCTTCCACAATCCTGAGTTGGGAGAAATTGGGGTCAACTCTTAAAGCAAATGAAGACAAAGTCCTGATAAGACATTCCATGATCTTCAAACCTTCAGAGCATCTTGCGAAAAGCTTTCATATGGAGAAGTGTTTTCACCTATGTTCCCACCAGCTGGCGAAGATCAACTGGATCCCTGCTGGCTGAAACAGCCATAATTTGGCCCCATAGAATAATTGTCTCCTTGCTGGAAAGTGTTCCTTTACCATTCTCCTACCTAAAGAGCCAATGAATTCCCCACACAACCAGCAACAATTCAAAACATTATATTTGCAGTTTACAAAGTACTCCCAGGGAATGATCTTCATTTCTATGTTATCTATGTGCCCATGTATCAGTGATCATATCCTTAGCCAACATGGCATCTTCTCATTCATATCAATACAATGCAGCCATTCTGTTCTTCTCACCAAGTCTTACCTGTCAATAAAGATTAGAATTCCCAAACTTTTAAACAGAATAATACTAATCAGTTCATTATCTTTCTTTTTTACTGGTTCCTTCCTAGTCCCCATAGTCTCTTGCAAGTGTAATGTTTTAACCCTTTCAATGGAGTATGCACCTAATTATCTGGAAGCTTCAAACCATTGCCTACAATCAGAAATAAATGCATAGATAGAAGGTTCCACAAAATCTTTTGCTTTCAAATGCATTAATTGCAACAAAGGCTCCTTGTCTTGTGCCCTTTAACACTTGGCGTAAATGGTTCTTGACATTCTGTAGAATGCCACGGAATTGTACAGAAAGCCTTGTCTTTGCAAAACTTGTACATTTTACAGTTTGCCAAAAACGATCAGTCAATGTAAAATGGGCTTCAATTTAATGTATTTGTATTTTAAACAATCACTATTTCACTCATAATGCCTTTTCATATTCCAGCTTTCACAAGCACCACAGTTACTGAGTAAATTAGACTCTTAGGCTTTTGATTGGGTTTGATTGGGTCGAAATTAATAAAAATCTTTCCATTCACTCATCTTTAAAAGACTCTTCTCTTTAATAGTGATATTTAATGGTCGGTATCTATGGACTGGATCACAAACCACTTAGGTCACAGATTTGTACAGTTAGTTCACTAGGTTTTAAAAAATGCAACTGTTGATGAATTTGGCCAAGAGGAAGAGAACACAAGTTCCCAAGATCCCAATTGATTTGATAATTGATTGTAAACATGCAGTGCTTAAAAAGAATTTCATCTTTGCAGAAGGAGGATTATAGCCTACAATATTCTTGTGTTTGGCTTCATTTGCAAAGCCACAAAGTTGTATTTGGACTGACCTGGCTGCCACAAGGAAACAGACTGCAGTCTGGACTTTGGTCAACCCTGCTATAGAATGATAGAATTTCACACTTCGCCAGTAAAAGATACTGCTAAATATGAAACATGATGCCACTCAGTTGAGCAAGCTCAACTTGTTTGAACAAAATTCCTTTGCTGAGGTTGTTTAGATTGTGTTGATGAACTGAGCACCGTGTCCATATAACTGGTGGTCTGAAGGACTACCACATCATGAATGAGGTGTCTATCATTGTGGGTGTCTACAGGCACGACGTGTGAGCAGTTCACTGCCTAAGTGTCATGCACGGATCAGTGTAATTCCAGGCTTGCAGATGTTGTCGAGATTGGATGTGAGGGATTAAGATGTAACCCAAGAGCTCTTTGAGTGAGTCTGGCATGGCTGAGTATGCTTCTAAAGAGCTGGTGGCAGGCATTGCCTGGCCAACTGCCAGCTCTGTATTACCAGCAGGGCACTTTAACAGGCTTTTACAGCTGGAGGGAATTCATCAAGAACATCAGACAAGAGCTTTCTTAGTTGCTTTACACTACTCCTCTGAGGGAAAACTGGGGTTCATCATGATTGTTTGGTAAAAGCAAAAAATAAACTTATTAAAAATAAAAATTTCAAAAATGTGTTCCACCCTAGGGAAAAGCTTTTCAAGGTATGAGGTCCAATCTCTTGATATGATTGCTTCCAGGATTGCAATGTATTATATTTCAGAAGAGAGGCATTTCATGCAGTGGATTAGATCCCAGGGAAAGGTAATTTCCTAAAAGCACTCTGCATTATTTGGTTATACAGGTGATGTAACCACGTCAGACATGAATCCGATTTCTAGCTGTGAAGAAATAGGGAATCAGTGTAAAAGCTGGTGGTCCTGAAGACAAAAGATGGAGGATGAAATCAAGTTGGCCTATTAGGGTTTAAACAAGGCTTCTGTGGAGATGAATCTTCTGTGGAAAATAAAATGAGAACTCGACCCAAAACTCAGACAAAAGAAGTGCAATGATCTTAATAAAATGCTATTACAAAGAAACAGAGCAGGAGCAAGACAAATATCTGTCTATCTTTGTGGCTGGCATCTGTTGGGTAGTTTGATGCCCCCACATAAGGAGAAAGGAGATTATGTTGCAGCATAAATGAGGCTTTTACTTTTTTTTAATCCAGCAGGCCTAATCTAATCTTATACCTCCCCAATCCAATTTTTAATGCTGGCTACACATAGGATTAGGATGTTGGAGTTTGCTTTGTAGGCCATTTGACCGAAATGCAGCATCTGTGCTGGTTACTGAATCGCACAAACTCAAGAAGAGCGCAGAGGATGAAAACGAAGCACCTTTTAGAAATGCTTACCAATCTGAATTCAAATCCTGCAATGACACAAGCAGCCGCGTATGAGGGTGGATTTTACCATTTCTCTTGTATGTCTATTTTAAAATATTTATGCATTTATTACAATTGATCAAGATGCGATGATGTTTCGCATTATTTAAAACATTATTTCTTAGTTCTTTAGAACAAATAATATAATTGCTCCTAATATTTTGGTAATAGTAAGCTTAATCTGGCACTTCAATGGACTGGTGACCATGTACAGATTGTACCCCCACCTTTAGGAGACAAAATAAAATAGTGATATTTTGAACTGTCTGTTCACAAATCAGAACAAAATATTTTTTTCAGCAGATGGAAGGCATACTAGAGCATTTTCAGTATTCAGGAGTATGCAGGCTTTGTAGGTTAGCAACGAGGGACTCCGCACTTAGCATTTTAGCTTTAAGTTGGGATGGCTTTCATAATGGCTGGGGTGGAGCTAATAAAAAGAATTGCTCCAAAAAGACAATATACAAATATATATTTGAAACCTTTAAGGGTTCTTTTTTAACTTTTACAAGAAAAGGTCAAGTATTTTTGGTTTCTCGGTTCACAGGCCAAGAAATTTTACTAATACAGAAAATTTCAGTTAGCAGCTTGTTAATTGCCTCCATATGCAAAATGTTGGAGACAAAGCTAGAGATGTCAGATTGAGATGGTTTGGAAATGTGCAGAGGAGGGATAGTGGGTATATTGGTAGAAGGATGTTGGAGATGGAGATGCCAGGAAAGAGGTCAAGAGGAAGGCCAAAATACAAGATATATGGATGTGCTGAAAGAGGACATGAAGGTAGTTGGTCCAAGAGTAGAGGATACTGAGGACAGAGTTAGGTGGAAACGGATGATTGGCTGTGGCGACCCCTAAACAGGGAACAGCCAAAAGGAAAAGAAGAAGATGCTAAATATTTATACAATGTTATTTTTTCATTAAATACATTTGTGATGTTAGGTTTACATTCGTTCAATATTTTTCGGCAACCTTTTAACCCTTTTCTGGCTGCTCAAACCTACCAGCCCAAATCCACTAACCAGTCAGGTTAATAACTCATCTCCAAGCAGAACTAACACACAGACCTGGCTGTAAATGGCTTTACCACCACCATGTATGCTGATGAATCCCATTTTATGGGGTTTGGGGGTTTAGAGGGTGCTACCAGGACACAAGCCTTGTACATTTGTACCCGCCACTGAAGCTCACAAACATTGGGGAGGTCCTGATTTCCAACTTGAATTTGTATTTGTTGATGTTTAACTTGTTTGGTTAACACAGCCTTTGTCTAAACAAGGCAGCTAATAGAATTTTTTGATTTAAATGATTTTGGGTCAAGGATACGAACTATATATTTTTCATACCTAATCCATCCTAAATGTCTGACTTACCAACCTCAATATTATTGGCTGATAAACACCCCTGGCTTACTGTTCCTTTTTTTAAATTAATAATCATTTTTTTCAAATAGCTCTCTCCACTTGAGGGTTAGAGGAGAAGGTTGGGTGATTTTGTGAGATGTTTGTGGGAGAGGTTTGTATATTCTGAAAATAGGCATTGTAAAAACTTTACTAATGTGTATTAGAGGCATCTACTAAAGACTTACGTAATACATTTTAGTATTTGCATTGATTGATTGCCCAGGGGCAGTGATTGTCACAGTGAAGAATAATAAAATAGAATTTTCCATCTGTTCCATCTCACTCACAAACAAAATGCAAACCAATTTTAGCTTCCAGTTTTTGAAAAGACAAGTTTGAGCTAAAATTTAACACATTTGTTCACACATGAATTCATTAATGAGATGCTATAACAGATTGTTGTGTAGTATTAGATTAAGGGTTTGACCTCTTAATGACCTGTTTGAATTAGAGACAGAGAAAAAGACTTCTTAAATAGGTCCTACACAGCTTTACCAATAAAGCATCAAAGCAATGAAAGGAATGGGAATATGCTTCATTGTATTTTTCCGTACAACAGCTACACCTCCACTACCAAACCATCTCAGGCTGTTGACACAAGCTGTTTATGTAGTGATAAGCTCAGGTGAAATCAGCTTTGCATACAGAATCAATATTTGCCAGCAGACTGGCAGCTGTTTGTCAGGATGCCATTAAGCAGGCGTGTGGCTGAGCAGCTTGCCGTCTCCAGCTCAACATTCCCTCGTTTCATAGCATCAGCTCTATCAGTGCAAATCAAACAGCAAAAGTCCAGGTGCCTCATCAAGACAGAGTTCACCCAAAATCACTGCTTGGATCCCTTACACTCACACCTGATCCCTTGAATCTAAGGAAAGGGCCATTGTAGATCAGTAGCTAGGGGAAAACTGGGAATTGCTGAGAATCCTCAGAAATTTTCCATTGACTTAATATGGAGTAAACTTTGGAAAAGTAACACAAACTGAGAACCTCATGGAAACTTTAAACAGACCACACTGGTGGAGATTATCAGTCTGTGCAAGAGCCTACCAATCAATTAAGCAAAAGTATGTCGAGCCTAGATTTACCATCAACTTCTCATAAGTTTGTTTAGCCTAGCAACCAAAATTTCTGAAATCAAGCCCAGTTTTGGTAAACGATAGAGACACTGGGTTGGTTTATTTCCCTCCCAGTGACATTGGGGACATTACTTTAAGCAAACTGACTCCTCCAAAGCAAACAGACTGTTTTCCATAGCAACCAAATTAGCATATCTCAGTAAAATAATACAGACATGAGGGTAAAATTTATTTATTTTACCCATGTTGACACAGGAAAAACATGTTTTGATTCTTCCACAGCAACTAAACTTTTTACTCTAGCAACCAAATCAGTAGATCTATAACCAATCTTCAGAGAATGCAAGGGAATTGGTAATTATTGATTAATGCGTAAAGTTTATAGCGCTCGTAGTTACAAGGGACACATCCAACATGCAAAGCCATCTCTAGTTTTGTTTGTTACACACCAATTGGTTGACAAAAAACAATTCCAAGTTATATGGAAATTACTGAAGGAAATGTATTATAAATGTCTTTTTTCTCTGAGATTGAATTTATGACTTACCAACCCCAATATCATTGGTTGATAAACACCCCTGGCTTACTCTTGTTTGCTTTGTCTAAATTTCGAAACAAAATTTAGTTACATGTTTGTTTGTAATTTCTGAAAGTTTTAGTGCCATGAGATTTTGAATGCATTTGTCTGTACTGAGCCCTAAATAGAATTATAGGTGTGAAAATACACAAATCCTGCCCTTGGGCAACTGTTTGAAAGACGCCTGCCACAACTTTGAAGCTGATATTGCTCAGAGATTACCCTCGACAAAGAGCATTAACCTGGAGTGATATACCCGTGCTGTTCTTTTTTTTTTTCATTGTGGTTACTCTTTCATCTGCGATTTATTACAACTCCTTCATGAGGACAATAGACGAGTCAGTCCGCAACTGTGTGAGTTTATATTACACCTGCAAAATTATCCCAAATGCTACACTCTACTGTTCTCTTCAACGGTGAACAATACAGAACAGCAGAGCAAAGATCAGTAAAGAAGGTGGATTTCTTTCTTTTTGTTCTTATTGTTCTTCCATATGCCAACAACTCACTCTTCTTCTTGAACAAAAGCTCCTGTCAGTGCTGCTGTGTAAGCGGGTCATGTTTTATTTATTCATCTAGTTTTATTGGTTTTTGGGGAGTTCAAACCGATTTAATGATAGCATCCAGTGATCATAGCTATCAGAAAAGGCCAGTATAATACAGATGCATGCTTGTAGACTTGGAACACTTGCAAAAGTCGCAGGCTCAGAGATTACCGGTATATAAGATTAATTCAGTTGATAAAGTCCATCTCGTTAAATTTCCATTCTCAACGTCTTGAAATTACATGCACCTTACTTCTGATTGGTTACATGCACGTTTTGATCACCACCCCAACTCTGTTTACCATTTTGAAAAATAGCCTGTTGTTTCAATGCTGAAACAAATTATGTGAAAGAGTGTCTAAACAGTTTGTTGTGGCTTTTTATTTTTACAAATGTTTTTTATTATGTAATAATTCCACAACAAACCTGACATTTTACAAAACATACAACCCAGAGCATTAAATGTAGTCATTTTTTAGTGCAAAACAAGTAAAACAATCTGTTTTTATGTTTTATATAAAAAATTAAAAGTGTAAAAAAAAAAACTTAAATCCCCCCAAAAAGCAAAACAAGGTGAAAATTTGATAAAACAAAAAACAGACAAACCTCTCCTAAACCTTAAACGCTGTTGCAAACACTTTTTGTGCCTTTGTATCTTTTTGTGCCAGAAATTTGAAAAACCCAAGCCATCTCATATGTTTTGTACTTGTTTTCATCACTAGATGGCACTAATGTCATCGAATTGGGGTCTGTAAATGTAACCGAAACCGCATTTACTCACAGTTGTCATAAATATTGTAATGTTTGTTTAAAACTAAAAATGTGAAAACAATAAGTGGGTCGCGTCCTTCCTACTTAAAACAGCAGGTGTGATTGGCACACGCACCCCTGTGTCCAAAGACTTCTACGGGTTAAGCTCATCTTGGCTTGATGGACTGGTGCATCATGTACTGAAGCACCATTGGAATTAAAACATGCAGGACTGTGGCATCCAGGAATGAATTTGACAATAGCTTTAAACAGTCGATAGGATAAACAATTAATGGCGTACTGCTGTCTAATATCGGATAAAACGTGTTTGTAAAGTTTAAATCAGATTTGTTCTGAAGTTCACTGTGAACCTTTAGGAATTGATGATTGGTATAATGTTATTTGTTGTTATTAGATCACAGTAAAAATAGATAGCGAATGAACAACTGTGTCTGTGTCTGTGTTACAGAGGTTGAACAAAACATAAGGACGGATGTACACGTTCCTTCTCCTCAGAGAGGGAGAGAGAAATGGCTCTCTAGCACCACCTATCTTCCGCTGTCATAAATATTCTTCACTTTGTATTAACGACCCAACTCATTTCTCCGCATGCAACACCTCATTTCTTTAATTAAACAGTTTATTAGTTTTCTTGGTTCAGCACACACAAACACATTCTTTGTGTGGTGTTGTTTTGGGGCAAACTCCAATCAAATCAAATTCAATTGCATTAAGAATAGCAGCCAGTGAAGCAGTTTGAGTTCTTAATGAGAAAGCTCACAGAGGGGGCCACTCGCAATGCTCTGTGTTTGTTCCCACCCTCTCTCTCTCCCTTTCTTTAATTGTGTGAGAATGCATTTGCTGTACTTGGTGAGTTAATTATGGATTAGACCTCCTCTCTTGCATAACAGTGGGGAAAACCTTAATTATAGACTTCAGCATTATTGGAAATGTGTCAACAAAGCCATGAACTGCAACATGTACACAACCAATTGATGCAGTTTTTCCTCTTGGATTTTTGAATGAGTTATTGTGTGTGTTGTGACCAAGTGTATGTGTGTTCATTCAGGACAGGAATTCTATTTGTTTTTCAAAGTATTGTGGTTAGTATTTTAACTAGTTTGCCAAACCAAGTGTTGCATAATACATTGTGGAAAGGAGTATGTTATTGTCCCCTGAATGCAGAGCTCAGAATAATATCACTTTTTTTTATCACACATACATTTACAGCCTAACGAACATAATTATACATGTTTATCAAAACATTTGTGCTGTTTGTGAAAGCAAATGTTTTTGTAATGGGATTTCTTACTTTACCGCCCACCCGGTAACCTAAAAGGCAAGGCAAGTTTATTTCTATAGCACACTTCATACACATTGGTAAAGTGGTTTAAATAAAGTTAAGACAGCAGAAATAGAGCAAATAGAACATATAGCGCTAAAAGTCTTTTACTTGGATTTAAATGTGACTAAAGTTTTAGCACCCTTGATCACTTTTATCTGTGGGCAGCATAGTAACAGAAAGAGGACTCTCCCTTTTTGTAGTTAGCTAAGGAAATGTAATGTTTACTGTAAGGTCTTCAATAAAAGGGGAGATTATTTAATATTAACATTTTCATCATCAATACTTTATTTTTGTATTTCTTAACAAAGACTCCTAAACAAAGACTATAAACATTCTGCTAAAGTGTTCCAGAAATCCAGAATAACCCCATGGTCCAAATCAGATTAATTCTGTGTTAATCAATTAATGGTTTGCCAAAATTCTGACACTATAACTTATAAAAATAAGAGATAAAATGCTTCTTACTGTAACAGGGCAGCTGGATTCACCTACTCTTACTGAGACTCAAATCATCCGATCTCAATCAAGATCTCCAGATCATTGAGATCAACTGGTTCCTCAACCCTTCTGTCTAGGGACTGGTGTCCACTCACCCTCACAAACCCTCAAGTGTACTAGACTGATCCGTAGCCCTTATTACTCGTTTGTCTTTGTTATTCCCTTCTGTTAGTTAATCAAGGCTTGAGCTTTTTAGTTGTTAATATTCCCATTTCCCCCGAGTGTGACACTTACATGTTTTTATTAGGGACATTAAATTAATTTACTGTTGCACTGTGTTTAGTGCAGTATGCACAACTAAATATTTAACAGATTGGTTGGCATTGGTTAAAATCAGACTACATTTACCCTAATTCTGGTGTGCCCTACAAGTGCATGCATGTGCGTCTGCTTTGTGTGTACTTGCCAACGTTCCCAGCCAAGAGTTGTATTGATTGATTAACCACTCTGTGGATGAACTAACAAATACTGACATTTAGAAATCCATGGGGTATGTGCCAAAAAAGAGAAAAAAAGTCTTTACTACATTGATTATTTAATGGAACTTCAAAATGATGCTTATCACACAGCGTTTTGTCATTCTCCGGGGATCAATAGGCCCTCAATACATTGACCTTTCCAGTGATGAGCTAGTGATAGTTTAATGCTGATTGAGGTAGTTTAATGCTGTTTACTTTAGTTGCTATAATTTACAACAAATTTGAGAAAAGTGAGCAAATTGCCATTGATCGACAATTCTTGGCTAACAGCGGCAGCAGCTTCATGTGCAAGTTGAGTCACAATTAGTTTTCTCTCAAAGTAGCTTAAAGGTATGACGTTTCAGTATTGAAACAATTTTTGGCATAAGCTCACTTCATTCCCTGCAGAAACAAGGATTTGTTTATAATCAAACCAGAAGTCTGGGGCCATTTTAACATTTTTTTACTATTTTACAATTATCTTTTTATGCAATGCTTGATATCTTTGTATAGAACAACTCCAACTTCTTTTTTTTTTTAACAATATTCAGTACATATATGCAAATTGTATAAAAAACAATGTGAACCTCTCGTAAATGTTATGTACTGTTCCACAAGCTCTTTTGTGCCATTGTGCTTTGTTTTGTGCCAGAATTTTGAAAAAACGCAAACCATATCACAGGCCATGTACTTCCAAAGTTTATCCCTTCTTTTCACCTCTGGATGGCACTAAAGACACCAATTTGAGGTCTATAAAACAAAACTGAAATACAGCAGCGCATTTTCTGATATTTTATTTGAATTACCTTGCAAATTATGTGTCATAACTTGAGTAATGTTCGTTTAAAAGTTTGTTTAAAAACATATTTTGAGATCAAAATTAAATAGTAGGTTGGTTGTGTCATTCCTACATAATTCAAAGCAAACGCTGTGAGTTTATTGATTCAGAAAAGAGTTGCACTTCTAATTTCCAAGAAAGCCCTTGTCAGGAACCTGGCTCAGATGAAGACCCTGTTCTTTTTGTCAGATGAGAGAAGGGGCAAAAATGAGGGATCCAATCACAGACTTTTGGTAAAGTAGGACTTCCAGTTCAATTCCAGGCCAACAGAGTAGCAGTAAAACACATTCACCAAAGTCGACTGCCCCATCTGCTCAGTTTGTCAAATCAACTGAATGCACATGATAAAAAGAACAACAATGTGGCTGATCCATACATTTTGATTGTCGGCTGAAGTATGAAACATCTGCAGGAGAACTGGCTTTCTCAATGGACATCAGCCAGAATGAGACAAATGGGAGATGACATGGAACATAATGCACCAACTAGATGCCACAAAGAGCAGCAGTAATGGCTCAGAAATCCTGAAGCCTGGAGCAGAAACTGTCAAAACTAGGCAGCGCACGAATGGCTAATGTTTTTCATCCATTTTCCCTCGAAGCTAAAGTGACTGTCCAGTGCCAGGCCTGCTCACTATCCAGGATCTAATGCACCCCTCCCTCTGCGTTTCTCTCATCTAATCTGTGCTGTTCCTCCCTGTGGTGTGAATCAGCCAGCCAAGCTCAAAAACGTTTGCTTTTTCATTAATCACCCTGATCGCAAGCCCCTCCCACTCCACCTCTAAGTTTAAATCAATGATGCAAGCCACAGCTCCTTGTCAATATTTTCTATAGTGCAAAAACTGCAGTTGTTGCCTGGGCTCAGTGGCCTGACCTAGAAATGCACCCTGAGGGTGAGCAGCACAATAGTGCCCTTAGCTCCATGATTAGACACCATTGTCCAGGCTAGTTCACTACAGATGGAATCAAGCCAGCTCGAACTCACTGAGTGCAGGACCAACTTTTCATTTTGAATCAGAAAGAAGGATCTTTTGTGATTATTCACAGTTTGCACTACTGTTGACTTTCTCGTGAACAGAATGCTTGCCAAAGTACTGTAACCATCTCTTCACTGCTGTGACCCATTTGACTTAATACATGTTGATTTTTATGTGACTCATATTTCAGCTCTTCAATATTTATTATGTTTTTGCTCAGCTTGGTAAAGTTTTGTTCACAAACATTGTGTTTTAATAGCCTGTATGAAAAGGGTAAGGGTAAGAATGCCTATGGTACTATGTACTATGGTGCCAAATGGGTGGCTACCACAGATGCCTCTTAGACCAGGGTAAGCAACGTCTACTTTATTGCACTGGTCAATGAAGGAAGAGATATACCAGCAATTAAAATCACCACAACTCATTTATTTTCAACAGATTTTATTAAACCATTGTACTATAAATAGGTAATTTTATGATACAATAATTTCTTATTTGATTCATATACAATTACTTAAACTTAAAACAAACACACACATGCATATATTTATATACATTTATAAATATTTATTATATACAATATTACAATTCTAATGGATACTGCTTGCTTTTGGTAATATTAACAAAAATATGAATGATACAATATGTATATATTTATTTGAAAATTTCTAACATGGCCTACTTGCACATGTCTTACTAACCAAAATATCTAGTATGCATAATAATACATAATAATACGCCCTAATATGCACATAAATGTGACTGGCCCCTTGAAGGCATCTACATATACATAAGTACATTTACATTTACACATCTAAAGGACGCTTTTGTCACTTTTTTTATTTTTAGTTGCTTTTTAAAGGTTGTCAGAGACTCTCATTTCCAGGTTGGGACTTTAAGAGAATTCCACCAGCCAGGAACTGTGAAGGAGAATGTTCTGGTGAGGGATTCTCTGCCGCTTTGAGATGGAACCATCAGACTGTGTTTTTTTTCCTGAACACAGGCATCTAGAGGGGATGTAAGACTGCAAGAGTTTGTGGAGGTAGGATGGAGCTGACCCTGTGACTGTTCTGTGCAAGCATCAGTGTTTTGTGACTTGATACGAGCTGTAATGAGAAGCCAGTATGATGGCGACAATATAGTATTCAGTGCTTTAAGTGCACAACAAGAAATGTACTCTCTTTCTTGGAGGTCGGACCACAAAATGCAGAGTGGTGGTGCTCCAATTTTAAAAACTGTGGTACTGAATACAGGTATGTCCCCGCCCACTTTAAGCACTGATAGTCTAATCTACACTTAGGGCCCATTATAAATGGCACCCTTGCCTACTGATTAGTCTGTGAAACTACAATAAATGAGGGTATTGACCGTAATCACAAATTTCTGTTTGATGCCAAAAATGGTTTTAGCAATTCTACTCTCTCTCTCTCTCTCTCTCTCTCTCTCTCTCTCTCTACCTGTTTTGCATGGGAGTGTTTTAATGATGGGGGGTGGGGCTATCAATAAGATATTTGCATGTCATTTGCACAGCACAATGCTGACCAAGAACTAGCTTAACGAAAAGCTCTTTACTTTTGCATTTCTGTCGATGACAATAACCTTCTGAACGGACTGGATGTGTCTCAATAGAAATAAGCTGTAGTTAAGGCATTGGTGTGAGGAGCAGGACTCCTCTTGTCGGGGACTGGATTTATCCTCTATTGGTCTTGTCAGGCCAGCAGCTGACAGAGATTGATTTCAGCTAGTTTTCCATGGAAAGAAGATCCTTGCGGGTCGGCATTGTGACACTGGAGCCCCCTGATCAATGCTGGGACTCCCCGGCTGTCCATCACCTAATGATTCACCCTCCTGTGTTCACAAACTTCATTAGAAACAGAAACCAAATGTTATGATATTTTTTTCTCATTTCTGCTCAGAATTCTGCAAGAAATTTGAAGGAAAGCTGAACTGTTAGCAAACGCTGCCATCTACTGGAAACGTGCAGTAGTGTTTCAGAATAATTTACTTATCAGTCTGCGTTATCTTGCAGTGGTTATATACCGTTTAATAATTTTATAGTAGTGCTGCTACTTTAATAAGCATGGTAAATCACTAAATTAATAAATTCTATATTTCACAAGTAGTTTTTGTTGTTCATCTGTTAACAAAGACGTTGAGAAAATGCCTACTTTTTGTATTTTTTTTTATTTCTAAATGTTAATAACTATTTTTGAATTAGGTGAAAGTAATATTCAAAACACAATCACATAAAGTGGTAAAAGATTTAAGTTGATGTGAAAAGAAAATGAGATTTTAATACTTTCATTAATTAACAGTAGAATTCTTCTGTACACTCGGTTGGTGTTGGGACTCTGCTTTCTCACATCCTTTTGTTTCTTTGTGTAATCCCAGACACACTCAATGGGATCTTTGGGGGTCATGCCACCACTTTTAGTACTTCGCGCCGCCTCAGAAGAATGTTATTTTACTGAAACTCTTTCATAAAGATTACTTCAGGCCAGACTTCTCTGGATGTAACTGGGTACCACTGGTTTCTGAGCTGGTGCCACTGATCAACATCCAATTTTGAAGACTAACCAGGTTTAATTGGTCATATGACTATAGTCCTATGAAATCCCTTACTTTGAAACTAGTTTTACAAAATATTAATATGATTTATATTTTTTTGTTCGCAAATTTGCATTTAGTAAATGTACAAAAATAAACTATAATTATAAATATTACTGAAAGGATTCTTTGTTTACAGCATATTTTCACACCTGCTTAATTTTTTACTTAAAATAGTATTTTAATAAAAAAAAAAAATCACAGTCATTCTATTATTTCGTCGCTAGAGGTCGCCTTTTCAAAACAATCTGTTTATTTATTACTTGGCCACCTTGACTTGGCCGAAAGTGTCTCTATACACGTGGAAAGTAAATACTGTCGCTATAGATATAACGTAATTTCGTCACAGGCCATGGTTGCAACAATGACGTTTAATTTAAGTTTTCAGGCGGGTTTTGTATCGCCTAAGCAGAGGAGAGCGGAAGTACCTGTATCTCTTTCTGGGGAGTAGCCACACGTCAACCCTTCCCATGCCTTGGAAAGATAGGGCAAAAGCCCTCCTGTGCCAATTACGTGCTATAAATGTCTTGACCTCTGTGATTGACAACAATGGTTATGCCACCAAGTATTTAGTTCGCTTTATGAAAAGGTAAAAGTTATTTTTCTTTTTCAAGTGCAATTCAGTTTCCCTATCAATTAAATTTCGGGATTTTATTTCATGCTTTGTCTTTGTCTCATAGATTCTAGCCCATGTGCCAGTTGTTTAACTGTTCAGCACTTTTTTCCATTTCAAAAGCACTTTATAAATGTAGTTGAAATAAAAGTAGAATATAATAAAATGTAAATAAACCTTGGATGTTGGACTGGTTTTTGTGTGTGGGCCAATTTTAAAAATCAAGAGGGAGTTAAATATACTTTTTTCACATGCTTTATTTGCTCCATTCATATTGATTTAGAATAAACTATTTCCCTTTGTGTCTTGTCAATTAGATTATTATTATTTTTATTTTTTATTTTTTTTAAAAACGAAAAAAAAGTAGTTCAGAAATAGATCACTAGGTCTGAGTTGACAGACGAGTCTGAAATGACTTAGTGTCGTGTTAGCTCCAACGTTCAGGGGGAGATGTCTGTGCTTCATATTCTCCTCCACTAGATGGCAGTGTTGGAGAGCTTTCAAAATGCTTATCCAGAAAACTTGTCAAAAAAGGGTAACAAATATGTATTATTAACACCTCAAATGTTTATTTCTTGTTTCTTTTACATACATTGATCTTGAGAGCGCAAAATATTCTTTCCACATTCTTTAAAAAGTGTATTAAATCAGTCCTGGGTCTGATCTGAGAAAGGGAAAGAATAATGAAGCTTTGGCTTAACCACAACCAGTTACCTAAGCCTTCTTTTCATACCAAGATCTGAAAAATTGTATATTTTCTTCCTACATGTTTTCTCAAGATATGTCCATTTTTTTCAAACAGTGTTAATTTAAGCAATTTTACAGAGTTGTAATGCTTTTTTCTGCACTTGTATTTTCTTTCTGACAAATTCACCTCTAGCTAGCACAGCATCCGCTAGCAAGTTGAAAAATGGGCATTGGTACAGCTACAAAAAACTGGGCACAACATCGCCTGTATTGAAATGCTGCTACTGTGAATAAGTTAGGTTATAAAGGCAGTCTATGAGCTCTGAGTAAACTACACCATTTACGTGCAGTAGTCAGTGCAAATGCAAATAATACTTGGCTGCGAGCACATCTAAAAAGACCTACTAAAGTAAGTCATTTTGCAATTTATACGTTTTAAAAATATTGATAACTATTATTTTATGTTAGATTTCACTGCGATCTTACATTAAACTATATTAATATTACATTAAACTATATTAATATTATGAACAGCAGCTACGCTAATTCGGCTCCTCTCTTCTTTTCTTCTTTTCCATACTCATCCGGAGATTCGCGGAGGCTTCGCTCACCATCACCTCACCCTAACAACCAGATCCACCTGGAGATGTTCTGGCGCCCCCTGGACCGCAGCCCACCAACTCCACTCTTCTTCCAATACTCATCCCGAGGCTCCCGGAGGCCCTGCCCACCAGCTCCTCACCCCAACAACCAGACTCATCAGGAGAAGATCCGACGCCGGGAGGCTCGCCACTAGCCCTCAACCTAACATCCAGATTCACCTGGAGATGTTCCGGCGCCCCTGGACCTACACCGAACACATTCATCATCTGTTTATACTATATTATCTGTTTATGTTTATATTATTATATCATCTGTTTATACTACATTATCTGTTCATACTACCAGATCATATGTTTAAACCATAGTTTACCACACTGCTGTTGTTACCCAAATGAGGATGGGTTTCCCTTTTGAGTCCGGTTCCTCTCAAGGTTTCTTCCAAAAGGGAGTTTTCCTTGCCACAGTCGCCCCAGGCTTGCTCATCAGGGACATGTACACCACTTAGTAATTAATTTCTTTTCACTTTGTTGAGTTTAAACTTGTTGGTTTACTGTACAGCTGCTTTGAGACAATGTCTGTTGTGAAAAGCGCTATATAAATTAAAAGAACTTGAACTTGAACTCAAACGAACATGTTGCATGTTCTTATACAGATCAGTAAATGCGAAACGAAAATGCTAGTTTTACCACAGCATTACAATACTAAGCCATTCTTAGCCTTATAACATTAAAACTGCAAAAATAGAAGTGTAAAAGGAAGGCTCAGGGGAAGGGGTACACTATACGAAGTGCATTCAGCCTTAATGTTACAAGTGCACACATGTTAACACTGCCCCCTAGCTGTTAGATGAAATTACTCTCCCATGATACGAAGAACTAGGCTTCTGTTTTTATTACAGTGTAGTTGATTAATTCTGTTCAATTTCATGATGCGTATTGTTTTGTGGAAATATTTTAGTACCGTAAACTGAGCAGAGTGCATCATTACACCCGTTTCTTTAAGATTGCTGCGTTGATGATGCATTCGTATAGTTCTTTGGATGTAGACTGTAAATGAGTCTCTCTGTGGAAAGAGTAGAAGGCTGTTGTCGCTCATGCCTTCCTTCAGTCCTGACCTCTCACAGAATGACACCATATAGGTAATTCATGTTCACTAAGGCCTTGTGTGTTACCAATTACCTCAATCTCTTTCCTTGTCATTCAAGGCCATGGGTGAGGGAATCCAAGTCTCAGTTTACTTCTCAGCTCAGGCTCCTTTGATCGTTGATAGGCAGACAACAGGGCACACCTCTCTGTGTTCTAATGGCTTAAGGAAGAGCTCATAGTTTGTACCTCTGGAGAGAGAGTCCATTGTTTCTCTTTCATGTAAGCAATGTTCTCAACAAGAACCAGGTCACTGGTGTCTTCTGAGAGGTCTCTGCCATTCATTTAGCTGGCTTGACTAGGAGCTCAGGTTGAGGGCTCCTTTAAACCCGCACGCCATTTAATCTTTGAGTCACTCAGCAATGAGTTCTTCATAAACTTGCTGTGTATTTCATAAGAAGGGCAGCAGGGATTTTTCAGCATAATGGTTCCATCACAATTAGTTCTCTTTGTTGGCTGCAGCAGGTCAGACTCAACTGCATTTAAGTCATTAGTCCACGGGTTGGCACATACTCACCAGTCACTAGGTACACATTGCTAGTACCAGGTTGAACCCCCTTTTGCCTTCAGAACTGCCTCAATCCTTTGTGGCATAGATTCGACAAAGTACTGGAATCATTCCTCAGAGAGTTTGTTCCATATTGACATTATAGCATCATGCGGCTGCTGCAGATTTGTCGGAATCTGCCATTCAACCACTAGGGGCAATTGGATTACAGTGAACTCATTGTCATGTTCAAGAAAGAACATGATTCGTGCTTTATGACATGACGCGTTATCATGCTGGAAGTTGCCATCAGAAGATTGATAGACTGCGGTCATAAAGTGATGGAGATGTTCAGCAACAATACTCAGGGAAGTTTTGGGGTTAACATGATGCTCAATTGGTAATAAAGGGTCCAAAGTGTGCCAAGAAAATATCCCCCACACCATTACACCACCACCAGCAGCCTTAACCGTTGATATAAGGCTGATACAAATCTTCTATTGTCCATCTTTAATGAGCCTCTTCAGTTTCTTGTTCATAGCTGACAGAAGTGGCATCCGGGTGTGGTTTTATAGACCTGTAGCCCATCCTCTGTATACATGATTTGCACCCAGAGAACTGCCACTTACTGTATTTGCTTCTCTTTTTCAAACCATTCTTTGTATCAAGACTCAAAATACATAGCATGTGAAAATACCAGCAGATCAGCAGTTTCTTAAATATTACAGCCCGTCTGGCATCAACAACCATGGCATGTTCAAAGTTACTTAAATGTTCAAAAGGTTTTTAAGTTCACAACTTTGGGGTGGGTGATTTTTTTTTTATTTTTATTAAGTTTCTTTAGAGACGCTGAGACACAGCAGAGAGAAAAGCTGAGATCCAGGATAGCAGGAACTGATCATGGAGAGTCAGGGGATATGACCATTGGACTGACAAAGAAAGGAAGGAGAACTGAAGGGTAATGCAGATGGCAACCAGACACTGATAGGGTTGGGAGAAACAAGGAGATTAGATACAGGTGTGGTGGATAATTGAGTAAGTGACTGGATTGACACAGAGTGAGGGAGCCAAACACAATACTGCCAACTGTAGAGACAAGAGGACTATTTTCATATTTAGAGTAAGCATTCGGCAGAGATTTTATCTAACAATCCTGCAATTCGACTGTCATATGAAGTAACACGTCTGATCTACTCTTTTTTTCTCTGGGGACCTTGCTTTTGCTAAAGCACAATGCTCTACTGACTGAGCCACAGCAAAGTCTCCCCGACTCTCCTTCTCTTTCTCTTTCTCACTGACTATAACAATTAGGCTTAAAGCAGGATTGTACCTTTGTCATGAACATACATACAAAAAATTATTGAATTTGTCTGTCTCTAGAATGTCATGGAAGAAACAAACCAGTATCCCTTCATTTGCCCCCAAGGGTCAGCTGGAGCAGCAATATATATATATATATATATATATATATATATATATATAAAAGAAGAGTATATAGTAGCATAGAGAAGAATATATATATATATATATATATATATATATATATATATATATATATATATATATATATATATATATATATATATATATATATATGCAATCAAAACTTGTATAAACATTTTCTACTGTTTTAGAAAATATAACATTGCGCATTGACTGGTGGGTTTTGTGATACACGTCTCAGCCAGCAGAGGTCGCGCTTGCTCCTTGTCTCTTCTGCAACACACACGGAAGGAGGTCGGACGGTGTGACGGCGCTTCTCCGGTGGCGCGCGCACACTCGCCAGCTCGCTCTCGCGTGTCTCGCTTCTATGGAAATGAATTGCGTGAGTAGTCTGCCTCCCGCCAGCGCCAGTGCCGCTCGGAAATTGAATGGGATATAGATTGTGATCCCTGAGGAAAACCGCAACACCTGTCTCGTCTAATAATAGCATTTCTTGCTTTTATTCTGTAATCTATTGTATCCGTGCGCAGATCACCTTTCAGCCATAACCTTGTATTATGTGACACTCGACTCTGTTCTCCAGAGCCACCCTGGCCTAGAAACTTCTGACATTCATCTCATCGGAAGTTTGAGCTCCTTGCCACAAAGTGTTGGTGCCGGGGCCTCTTAAACGAATCAAAAGTCTAAAAATGTAACTCTGCTAAATTTTTGTCAGGATTTTTAGGATTGGAACCAATTGACAAAGATACCAGTTTCAACAGTCATAAATGATTTGATGATATAATGTCAATACTGGATTGACGTCGCATGTTTGCCCCTTAACAATGTTTTAATTTAAAGTAAAAAAAAATTCGAATGGTGAAATCTGAATCTTTGAAATTTCAAGCTAAAATGTAATCTGTGCCTTAATCCTCGTTTGTGAATTCGTGTTGCATATCACTAAAAGTAAATTAATGTTCAAACCCTTAAAAAAGGTCCGATGTTGTTATCCATCGGCTTATATGTAAACTTATATGTACTCCGTTTGAGGCCGAGAAGGGAATGGATTGACGGACTCAAGCCAGACACTATTCTGGGAGTTGTTCAAGAAACATGCGGGTGAAGTTTCATCAGATTGTCTTGAGAAATTGACAACTGTGGTTTCTGCAAATATGGATTGGCTGAATGATGCTGACGAAAAGCATAATTCAGTCATATTATTTTGCAGGGTTTTCGCTATTCGGAATTTAAGTTGTTTCATTGGAGAAACAGAATTTGTGTGAAAAGATGCGTCCAAATGATTACCTGTTGGGCATAATTATCCAGGCTTTACGAATCATTATTTAACTGTCATGAAAGCTCGACTTATTGCAGTCTTGACTGATTGAGAAATCCTCAAGCTACAAATCGGGGCCAGTCTTCTTTAAACTAATTCCTGCCACTAAGTACGCTGCAAATCTCCGAGGTGAAGTGATTTAGGGGCAAGAGAAAGTTTGAAGCGGCTCTGTCACCTGATTTGGATTGAAAGAAGTTAGGGTGGAACTCTTTTTCCCCACCCCCACGGAGAGGAAGACCGCCCACAGCAGCCCAGACAGTCGCGGCCCGAGACCCTTCTACTCTTAAAAGAGCTGGCACTGGCGGAGCTGCTTCATTCAGCACTGGCCTGGCCGAGTAAGAAGATTACTTTTCCACTGCTCTCGCACTCCTCCTCCTCTTCTGAAACATGCTTAGGATGCTAAAGCCCCAGCAGCTCCACCCGGGAATGATCTTATTTGTCTTAGGGCTCTGCCATTTGATGGAAGATCAAAAAGTGCAAGGTGAGCACACTTTTTTTCCCCAGTAACTATGTATTTTTAATTTACCATAATATTCTTTGCATGCTGTAGATGGGAATTTGGGGTGCTTGCCTTCTTTGGAACGCAAGCATTCTATTTGAGGTGCAGAGGCTGCTGCTTTCTTGCAAGACAGCTGTAAAGTTTAGTTCTTGGCTCTTGTCTGCATTGGTGTCCTCGAGACAGGTGCGTCCCGACATGCGCCATTATTTCTCCAATTCGTTATCTAATAATTTAAGAGATGAAATGCTATTTTTAATTGGATCAATATCGAAAAGAGGTGCTGAATGGAAATGTTTTGCGTCTTAATATTATTTAAAAAAAAAAAAACAAAATGGTTTGATTTTGCCAAAATGTAGAATTCTATTTTCGTGTGACAGTTCTTGTTTCTATTAATGCATACTATCTTAACCCTCGTATAATTAGACATATGCATCAGACATTCGGTTGTGTTTTTCTCCAGTAGAGAAATTAGACACCGTCTACCCCGTCTGGCTTTCAACAAAATAGAGCCAAAAAAATCATGTCATTACCATGTATTTACTTCTGCGGAACGCATTGCGTGTCACCGAAACGACGCGACTATTTCTGCAAACTAAGTTTGATAAAAGCTCGCGTGACGGTATATTTTAATTGGATTGTCTAGCGCGTGGTGTCCCCGGCACGAATTCCTAGTTTACAGAAGAAACGCGACTAATTCCTCTCAGACTTGACCCGACAGTTCAGAAACAATATCTGTAGCGCTTTGTGGGCGCGGAACGAACGCGTTTGCGTCTCGTCAGTGTGTGAGAGAGCGGAGACGCGATGAGCGCAGACAGTTGGCACAGAAGAGCGCTCGAGGAACTGGAGTCTAGACTGCCGCGCACATTGTTCCAAAGGGTACAGTACGAGTCTGCCCATCTGACACGGACTCCCAGACAATAAACCTCTGCGCTCCAGCAACACCGTCGACCTCCGAGAATACCCTGCACCTTCGAGTGTCTGGCTAAAGGCATGCAAGTGTAAAATAGTCGCATTAGGTTGAGAGAAATCAGACAAAATAGCGCGGGGGAGGGGGAGCAGGAGAGCTTCAGCTAATACAGGCTGCACGTGTTGTGTCTGGGTCATTGGCTTCAGACTTTAATACGACTGTCTCTCCTCTCTCGGGCTCTCCAGCTGGTAACTGCTGGCTGCAGCAGGGCAAGAACGGAAGGTGCCAGGTGCTCTACATGCCTGGCATGAGCCGGGAAGAATGCTGCCGAAGCGGGCGGCTCGGAACGTCCTGGACGGAGGAAGATGTGCCCAACAGCACATTATTCAGGTGGATGATTTTCAACGGTGGGGCTCCCAACTGCCAGCCTTGCAAAGGTATGGACCGCTCTGGGCGAGTTTCAAATGTGATAATGAAAGAAGTTACACTTCCCCAAATGTTTAATGCAAATTAATTTCTGTGTATGTTAATAAAGTCACTGACAAACCCTCAAAAACACAGTGAAAGAGATGAAAATGTGCCTTGAAATTTGTAGCATGGAGTATATTTTATTAAATAAACATCTAAGTCTTTCCATGAGTAATTTCTGCTTGCTTTATCATGTTCTTCCCCAGAAACAGAGGAAACATTCAGCTACATTTATATAGAACTACTATTAATCATATTCCTATGCAACTGATTTTTAGAGACTTGCGATAATGTGGACTGCGGCCCCGGGAAGAGATGTAAAATGAACAGGAGGAGTAAACCTCGCTGTATCTGCGCTCCGGACTGCTCCAACGTCACCTGGAAAGGACCCGTCTGTGGCTCTGATGGTAAAACCTACCGGGATGAATGCACCCTGATGAAATTCAAATGCAAAGGCCACCCAGATCTGGACGTACAGTATCAAGGCAAATGTAAAAGTAAGGGTCTGCCTTTTCTTGAAAAGATGAAGTTCAAATAATAAGTTGCAACTAATAAATTCAGTCTGACTGAGTCTTCCCTCTTTGTCCTGGCAGAGACCTGTCGTGATGTAATGTGCCCAGGAAGTTCGACCTGCGTGGTGGACCAAACAAACAATGCCTACTGTGTGACGTGCAATCGCATTTGCCCAGAGGTCCCCTCTTCTGATCAGTCCTTGTGCGGCAACGATGGGATCGTCTACGCCAGTGCATGTCATCTAAGGAGAGCTACATGTTTGCTTGGAAGGTCCATTGGCGTGGCGTATGAAGGACAATGTGTCAGTAAGTGACATTTATAGAAAATTCATTTCTAGTTTAGTTGAGATGGTGAAAGTACAAATGCTTGTCATTTAGGACAGTTGATTTGCATCGATTAGGAGACGATTATGCACTCACAGCTCTCCTGTCTTGTTTCCAGAAGCCAAGTCCTGTGATGATATCAAGTGCAGTGCAGGGAAAAAGTGTCTTTGGGATGGCAAGATGTCTCGTGGCCGCTGTGCAGCATGTGCAGAGACGTGCTCAGAGAGTCGCTCGGATGAAGCCGTGTGCGCCAGCGACAATACCACCTACCCCAGCGAGTGCAAAATGAAGCAGGCCGCCTGCTCTCTGGGGCTTCTGCTGGAGGTTAAGCATTCGGGATCTTGCAACTGTAAGTAATCCACCTTAAAGACAATCCACTGCTGCCCCCAGAAACCTCCCCAAAATCTCCCACCCCTCCAAATAACGCCTCTTCATTCCCTACCTGCTGCTAAGAGTTAAGCTACAGAAAGGACTTGTGATCGGAAGTTCTTTGCATGTCCTCTTTGGCCGGCTTTGCTAATTTTGCATTTTTCTTGAGAGACAAAATGAAAAAAAAAACTGCATTACAAAACGGAACCCAAGAAAAGTGGAAGTCATTGTAAAGAAAGCTGAATCGCTCTTTCATGGAGAAACTAATTTTCTTCATTTAACTAACCAGACAAAATGAGCGAACTAACTTTTTCCGTTAGTGGACATCGTGATTGAAAACTAGCCTGACCAGATCTCACAATCTCCTTTGCAACTGTGTAAATTGTAGAGACTTACATAATCACATCAGCTTCGTAATTCCATAATCATGCAAGTGTTTCATGAATTCTGTTTTGTTTCATCGATTTCTGCTTCTGGCTTTAATGGATTATTTCAGACGCACCATGAAGGTTTTTTTTTTTGCTCAGTCTCACATAAGGTGATTGTAACATTGGTGCTGTTGTGTTAACGGTAACTTAACTACCTAAGTGATGTCAAGTCTTGGTTTATCCACGAGAGACACTTACATTCCCATTAGTGCTGGCGAACGATCAATGTGAATGAATGGCTTACCTTAGCGTTCTCGTACCTTAAGGCATGTTTGTCACTCCAAGGGACCAACTTTATGATCACCTCATGCTCTGAACGGCATTTTTACACTTTGCTGGTCATATTTTTAAGGACTGCTGTCTGACCTAGCGCTACCAAGGTGAATTGGTGGATGAAGATCTTATGTTTGTTTTTGCTTGTGAGGGCCTGCATTTTTTTTGTCTTTGCTTTGCAGTGTCATTGTAAATTCCGATGTAGAAAATATATCTATTATATACCTCAGAATTGTACAATTGCTTGACCATGTAGCTACGGTCAGCCAGTTACACACACACAACAAAAAAAAATCAGCCAGTCTTGGAACGCAAGAGCACTTTGTTGCCTCGATTCGGACACAAAGTTGAGCCGTTAAAGTCTCTGACCATCCCGTCCCATCGCACTGCTGACTTCCTTTTGTTTGAAGAGCAGCTGGTCAAGCTGTCCAGTAGCCTTATTAAAATTTCAGAGCCTTTTGGATAAACGGCTAATGCTTTCTGCGCTGTTGTGGTCTATATTCATGCAACAGCTACCATGTATTCTCCCATCTAGCCATTACTGAAGACCTGGACGATGATGACGATGAAGAAGACCAGGACTACATGGCTTATATCCGATTATCACCCGTACTGGACGGATAAAGCAACCAGTGGAACAGGCCTAGTGCGAGGAATCATGTCCACACTGTACATATGTGTATGCTAATTTATTTTTGTGAGAAAAAAGAAAGAAGTATACATGTAGTTCAGTCTGCTTGATGTTTATTTATAGTGTTTTATAATTTATACATTACAGTGTCTGGCTTTCTTGTCTGCCATGTTTTCACATATGATTTTTCCTGTTTTTATAATTATGACTGAGAATTATATTTGTCCAAAGAGAAGCAGTGTTATTTATTGTGAGGTGAACCGCTAACATGTGAAGTGTGAGTTATCTGCAAGCTGTAAATTGCATTCCTTGAGCTGTACAAATGCTGCTTTTCACTGTCTGTTCTGCATCACAGATGTTTATTTCACACATACCTGCATGTAAGCTTGTGAGTTTATTTATTGGGGGGGAGGGGTGAAAAAAACCACATAGGAAAAGTTACTTGTTAATATACGTGTGTATTCTGGTTGTGTTTACAGTTTGGTGTAACTGACCAAAGGGATTTTCTTGAACGTTCGTCAATGTTTTGTACTACGCTGCAACAAGGTTTACCATTGAGAATGAGCTGTTTCTCAAGCAGGAAACCCCGTTGGATTGACAAAATATGTGAGAAACAGCCAGACGGTTATTAATGGGTGAAGCTTGTTTGAGAAAAACTGTGCCATGCAACTTTCCTCTTGTTTTTGCCTCTATTCTTCATTCTATTGCTCTTGCAGAGCTAACGCATGGTCAAGATAGAGTCAGTGTCAACGTATCAATGTTCACCTTTAACTCTTTTGACTGTCAAAATGCATTTTATTTTCAGACATCTCAAGATAAAACAAAATTCAGTTATAAATATATAGTTTTGTATTTTTTATGTAAATGTCATATGTATATACAAAGTTTGATGTATTTGTACAGATATTATGAGTGAAATCAATTAAAAATTACTTATCAGTTGGCTTTGCTTGATGTTGATTAATCTGTTTGATTTTATTAAGAGCTGTGCTTTTAAATGATTATTTGCGATCCATACGTTCACAACATTGATGTGTGCTGTTCTCATTCATCAATATAGCATCACAGAGAGCCCTGAGTCTAAATCAGAATCAATGTTGATGAGCTTTGACAAAGTTAAACAAAAGTTTGGCGCTGAAGGACTCGCTCTTTAAAGAGAGAGCTGTTCGGATATGCCAGTGAACAGCAGAGCATAGTGTTACATTTTGGTACTACGTTTAAACAGAGTATCAATTCTTTCAGAGGGCACAGTATTGTCCGTTTTATTCAAACTTGCATCTTTAATTATACTTTATGAGGCAAGCAAAACTATTCAGATTTCCCTAAAATAGGGAACTAAATTCAAATTTGTACTTTAAAAAACTACAAACTCTCTTTAAGGTGTCATTCACACTATTTCATCAACTGTACATAAAGTAATGCTTTCTAAGCTTTCCGTGGTCACCGTATTTCTCTTGATGTAATCAAAATGTATTTTGGCATCAGCAGGGCCAGGAAAAACAGCTATTTGAAAAAAAAAAAAAAAAAAACAGCACAGCTCCAGCGTTACATTAGTAAGCCTGCAAACCGAAGAGGAAACTTTCAAGATCTCTAAAACATGCTCGACACGCAGGCAGTGGAGAAATGAAAAACCGTGCCTCTCTCAAATGAGTTTCCTGTCAGATTACCCAAATGAGAAAGTACTTTTCAGTCTAAATTCACTTCATATTTTCAACCAAAACACTGAAGAGGTTGCCAGGGTATAAATATATCTCAAATGTAAAAAGTCTGAGATTCACAAATCTAGTGCGGCTTTCCGACCGACTTATTTTCTAACAGCAAGGCCCAGTTCTGTGTGCTTTTGGGGGCTTTCCCACCACATTCTGTTTCCTTCAACAGTACTTTCGTATCTATTTAGATGAGGTTCTAAAAGTATGGTAAGTTTGGTCAAGGTGATGCTTTTCTCTGATGGTAAAGAAGGGTGTGACACAACATCCTGTTGATTGCTCACTGGTCAGTTGTTGAGCTAACTGATTGGCCAGCGTCATTATTGTGTAGGAAGTTAATATTGCTTAATAATCTGATTGTTTAGTCTGACATCACGCAGCACTTCCGGGTCCTGGCACTCTACTCTCTCCGACTGACGAACAGTGGTGCTGAAAATTTGATCATTAATACACCATAAACGCTTTAATTGGTTTTAATTCAAGCACAACTTTATGTAGATTACCAAAAATGTGTCATAAAAAAGTTAGAGTCTCAGAAACTGCTTTTAGGGAAAAAAAGTTAAAGGTAAGACACCGTTGTTTCACCGTAGGGTTTCTACTCTAGCTTACACTACAGAACAGCACTTTCCACTTTATAAACATAATTTTTTAGAACACCTTAACTAACGTTTGTTATGCCACATTATTGGTAATATATACATAATATTTAGCTTGAATTAAAACTGATTTAAATCCTTTTAAATAATTTAATAGAAAAAAAAATTTGAGCACCAGACCCCGGAAGTGCCATTATCTTTGTGAAAACTTGTAGAAAAAAATGAAAAAGACGTGTTCAAAGACAGAATTGGCTGAGCATACGTGTCTGCCTGTGTTTTTACCACAACTTCCAGCAGCACAAAAAAAATACACTTTGTAAATATAAAAAAATATTAAATGAATAATGGCCCTACGATGGACTGGTGACCTGTCCAGGATATACCCCCGCCTCTCGCCTAATGTGCACCGGCAGAACCCCTTGACCCCAAAAAGGGAATAAGCGGGTTGGAAAATGAACAAATAATGGCACCCAATACCTGTTTTGCTGCTGTTTTTATGGTGTTTTCTGTCATATGAAGAGATTTCAGGACTCAGTTCCCCAAGTCCTGTTCTCAGTGTCGATAAGTTTCACTTCGTGTCTTTTTGAGAGAATGTGTGAAATCTACTCGCAGCGCTGCTTCAACAGTGCGAGAACCTCACGACAAGCTACGATATTTTCAAACAGGTTTGACTGCTGATCTTGAGCTCGTCGTGAGGGGTTTACCACTTATCTTGACATATACTGCATAACACAAAATTCACTAAAAAAATGGCATAATTGAGCTCAACGTACAGCAGTCATTAGCAAATAAACAGACTGTAAACTACACAAATGAGACCAATCTTGAGCCGCTCACATCAAAGTTCTGTAACATTTTCTGCATAAATTGAACAGAACATTGCACTCATTTTGGTCCGCCTGTAATCTTTTTGGTGTGAGATAATAATGCAGAACTCTTTGTTGTGCAGATCACCCTATTT
Organism: Danionella cerebrum; assembly: GCA_007224835.1. Lineage (NCBI taxonomy): Eukaryota > Metazoa > Chordata > Actinopteri > Cypriniformes > Danionidae > Danionella > Danionella cerebrum. The sequence continues at coordinate 182,426 of SRMA01026863.1, read as the reverse complement.
CAAACCCCATGGTCTCCGACAGTAACGTGTCGCATAGAAGCCTTTCTGGTATGTAGAATTTCTGGAAGTTTGATTAAAAAAAATATTATAGGTCCTCTCATGTCAATGACATTCCGTTGAGGTCAAAAAACCTCATTTAGCCAGAGACATGACTATGCAGATTTGTAAAGTGATTTAAGTGCTAAGCGAGAGCGTGCTAGTGGGGTGCTGCTTTTTCAATCGCGCGTCATTGGGAGCAGGCAGGTGTTTTACTCATCTCCACTCATCCCTGGAGGAGTAGCAGAGTAAACAGATTGAGCCGCACTCACTCTTTGAAGCCTGACATTTACCTCATCCTCCCGCTTCAGAACATTAACACTAAACTGTCTTCAAGAGGGTCTGAAGGGTGGAAAAAGCCAACGAACTGACAAGAAGAGTTATTTTCAGAGGAAACAGAGAACTAGCACTTTAAAGCACAAGCCTAGCACAAACAGAAGCAATGAAATGCGCTAAATACTTGCACGACCGGAGCAATTCGACATCCAGCTTGAGAAAAGGAGGCACTGTAAAAGCTCCGCTGTTGTGAAGATAGTTTATTAGATACATATAGTCTATTATTTTTACAAGTCTGTAAAAGATAACACAGACAGGCAGAAACAGGTTGACTACTTGGCCGACCTTCTAGTCCTTTTGTCCCAGGAAAAGTTTGCTCCGTATGACTTCACTCTCGGCTTCGGAACCCTCTTTTCAGTGATATCATAACTCCAACCTGTAAAAATAAACAGGCACAGTGCAGGCTCAGCCAAGTATATCTTACCGGGGGCGTTTGGGAGATTTTCAGGCAAACACCAGGCGGGAGAAGACAGGGTGAGGATAAATGTGAAGCACCGAGCCACACGCACACAAAAAAAAAATCCTTTTCGAAGCTCATGATCTCCCTTGAGAGTCATTTTTAAAGTGATTCTGATTAATGGATTGTGGTGTTTAAAAACATGGTCATGATGGTGGCAAATGGATTACCGTTCTTTTCAGCGAAAGCGATAGCATCCTCCTTAGAGTTAAAGGTGAGCACCATGTTTGAGAGAGGATCAGCCCTGGATTGAGAATAAAACAAAGTAAAAATGTGGCAGTCCCAAACGAGTGTTTACAACAATCCCATGCACTCACGTGGAGGCCCAGCCCATCAGTGGATTCTCCCAGCGCTCCCTGGTGTCGAAGTCGATCTTCCACTTTTGTGTGTTTCTGACGCCAGATTGCATGGTATTTCGAGCTGGCACAAAGATTCGCACCTTGCGTGTCTTTAACTCTTCCTCTGGGACACCCGTCACCACCGAGATGTCCTGGAAAAATTACACACAAAGAATATTACCAAAAATATCTGGTCAAAACTTGACCGTTCATCATTAATCGCCTTTTTCATTCAGCCGCCAATTCAAGAAGGAAAACGAGGCTCTAGTAGGAAGGAACCATGTTAATAATGATGTTTACCATTGTGTACAATGCTATAGACAGAGTCTGACCAATAATCTAATATATTTAACGAGACCTTCTATATTGGTTATCTAGCCTTCAACAAAACAGCCTTGTGGGATTCTACTTTTATTTTCAGCACAATGATTGAAAACCTGGCAGCAGTTCCAGGTTTGTTATCAATGCCACGATAGTTACCATCCCGTTGTCCTCCCACCGGAGCCTTGCTGTTATTGATAAAATGGCCGGTACGTGAAAATGCTGAATGGCTACCCAACCCTCAAGATGGAAAACAATTCAAGTTACAAAGTATCGAACTCATAAAGGGAAAGAAAACTGAATATTCCACTGAAAGCTATAATCTAGTCGGAACTGTAAATATAATATACATATAATTTACTTATTATGCAAGATCAGTCTAATTATTTGCAGAAGGGCTAGAAACGGTTCTACTGTTTCAGTTGAGTTCTCATGTGGTTCTACTATTGTGGCTCATCCTTAGTTTGAATAACCTTCATTCTCTGTGCTCAAAATGTGTTGAACATTTTTCTAAATGAAGGCTGGTACTTGGGCTTTAACGATTTAGGGACGTGTTTAAAATTCCAGTGATGTTAGTGTGGGACTAATTAGAATTCCCAGGTGTATTTATGCAACATAACAATTGTATAAAAAAACTGCATCTTGTTAAAGTAGTAGTTAGTTAGTGTGATGGTTTCACATATTTACACTTCTCCCAAAGGCTGGATAAGTCTAGATCCTATTTTGAATGCAGACTAGCAGTTGTCTAGACAGGCTAATTTTTCACACTGTGATAACTTGGAGACAGATATTGTGAGGTTCACTACAGGTCTTCAAACAGGGCTCAAAAACCAGAGCTTTCAGCTATGAAGGGCGCATCATTTTGCAAAATTCAGCTGAATAGAACATTAAAACTCCAAGCAGGTCTCAAGATGAAATACAGAACAGGCAATTTTGAGTGACTGGCTCAAATTTTCTTTTTTCTTTAGACAAATAATATGATTGCACTGCTCACGTCAACCAATTTTAGCATTGCTAACTGAAAATCAAAGTTGTATAAGAAACTATAAACATTTATGAGGGTTGTAACAATTTTACAAATATTTAAGCACTGTTTAAGAAGATCTCATGGTAAATTGCTATGGATGTAGAGATACACTCTTACAATGATTGATACACAAGTTGATATTATGTCCACAGTACGAAGCATTCCGAAAACATTTTTTAATCACCATCCTTCTGCAAAGGGCAACACGAACATTAGTGAAATCAGTGTAAGCATCCATATGAAGGAGGTTGGTGTTACAGTTTGAAAACATTATATTTTATTCACGTGCTCATGTGATTGAATGATCATTTAGAGCTAAAGATCTTTGCCTGGGCCTATCAAGCTTTGAAAAATAGTTAAAAAAGCATGGGCCACATTCTGCTTTGGACAGGGCGAGCTTTTAAGGCCGGATTACAACTCTAATCCAGGACATTCTATTCCCAACAGTCAATCTGAACCTAGAGAACCACAAACTTTTATGATCAATTGATTCACATCTAAACAGCTTTAGCAATAATGTTTGTTCACATTATGTTGAGATGTTCTGTAACTCTCAGACGATAAACTCCATGGTATATGTTGACATTTTGGAATTGTCGGAAAAAGT
>SRMA01026863.1:0-178310 GCA_007224835.1 Danionella cerebrum | reverse complement strand
TGGCACAGTTTGGCACAATTTGGCACAATAATTGAAATATGGAAAAATCTTGTCCAAAGCTTCAGCTACGTTCATAAACTTCTTTTCTTGCTTATGGGACATGATTTCAGCAAAAAAAACTCCTAAAGAAACGCTGTAAAAGGGGGGTAGAAGCTCATTTACGCCATCTTGCTGCGCTTTGGGAACCTTTCATTCACAAACGCTTTCGACGTCGAGCTTCTGCGTGTCCCTACCCCCCGACCATCTGTCCAATCCGGGAGATCTATATATCGATGGAAAGCTCTGATTCTATGGAAACCAATCAGCTCAACCATTTTGAGACTGGCGGGATCGCCGACGAATCACACGACGCGCAGCGTGGAGAGACCACCTCTTACGCACGGGGAGTCATTCCATATTTGGTGACGTAATGGCGCCACAGAGCTACAGAAATAATCAAAAATGGCGTTTGCGCGAAGCTATCGACCGGACATAACAACAAACGGACTTTTATCGCTATGGAAATAACTTTTTGTTGAAAAACGGCAAAGGTAAGACAAGATTTACATGCTTGCTTGGTTTTCGCTGGCGTTTTTTCGTGGAACTTTCGCTCCCTGCTCTGAAATACTTCATGCAATGTTAATGAGTTGCATATCACTGGATTCAGCTGGTTGTTAGCTTTCATTTAATGTAATGGTTTTGGTGTTTCCGTTTATATTGTGGATACATATCGCACATAAACAAAAACGTGGTCATGAATTATACTCCGGACATGTTGTTGTTTATTTGCATGGCGTTCGAGCTGTGGTTAACGGATATGAAATTGAATTAGATACGTTTTTAGAGGAGTTTCTGCTGAACACAACAGTATTTAATATGTGTGGGTTATTCTCAGGGTTCGTGAGCTATGAGTGAAAATGTAACGCACAAGGGGGCAAGTCCCCGGTACCGGGGACTCTCGGGCTTAAGAGGTTAAAATACAAAGTTATGTAAAATAGCCCATTTTCAGATTGTCTTCCTTCTGTTGTCTCTCAACCACCAGCAGGCACATTACCTTCCAAAAAATGCAAATCCACATCCCCCCTTGAACGACAGGGTAGACTTAGTGCTGCTGATGTCATCAAAATGGTTGTTTTATGTTCAAGACAAAAAATCAGCTTTTCATCAAACCATGAATTAAAAATTATATAGGAAAACCCAAACAAGCTACGGAAAGTCTACTGTGAGAGAACCCAGGATTGGACGGACCATATGGGAACGACTTATGTGAATAATCAGACAACAAACATAACTTGTATCTGTGGAAAGCTGCACAAGAACCATCGCAGAGTGAAAACCCATCAGAATAGAATGAAATGTTTGGTGCAAAAAATTGAGGTACAGCGTAGAGGTCTTGTACCTGGTGAGACCCATGAGGGACCTGGCCAAGAGGCAACCCACAGTGCAACCCGCAGTCTCTCCACATACCTCCAAACATCAACAGATTCCACAGCAACAGATTATGTGGCCCCCAGCCAGCAAGTGGAGTGAGTGGCTGCAGTTTGATGAGGATGTGTCCAACATCATTCAAGCCACAGCCAAAGGGGATGTGGATAACCGACTTCAGTCAAGCACCACCATCAGCATCAGCTATAACTTGGAAAATCTAAACCCACCCCTTACACAATAAACCGTAGGGCCATCAGGATACCCTACGGAAGCGGGCAGCGTTCATCGCCGATCCCTTTGGCTTCCCAAAACAACTGCTTGGGACAGTAGCAGTAGTAACAGAGCAGGAGAATTTCTTCCTCCAGGACACTGTGAGTGACCCTCTAACCGACCTGAAGGAGCCTGGCGGCCCATTCAGCATCAGCGACTGAGTATACCTAGTGATATTCCTTATCTGTTCCTTGTCTATAAGCCCTGTCCAAAACTACTACAGCAGGTGATTTGGAGAAGGGTAAAAGTGGCAGTTTGGATTCCTAAAGAGGAGAACTCTAAAGACATCAGCCAGGAACACACTAGAGTCATTACACAAGATGCCCATGAGAACTGAGGTGACCTGGCAATACCACACAAACTAGTCGAGCTTGCCCTCCCCCACCACCATGTTCCCAGTAATATCAAGGGCACAATTCTGGATTATTACACTAATGTCCTGATGAGTCATGACCGGATCAGAAGCATCAGACTGGTATCGCATAGGACAGGAATAATAACCGCTTGCACCTTCTTTTTTGCCCTAGCTGGTCAAGTCAGCCAAAGTGGAAAGCAGAGGGCCTAAGTCAGGTGTATGACAGCCTCCATTAGAGCATTCATAGCCGAGGGTCCCAAGGTGCATGTGCATCCTACACGGGCTCAAAAAACTCATCACCTGGGCAAGGATGAGTTTTTGGCCCTCCAAATTAAGATCCATGGTGCTGAAGAGAAGAAAGGTGATTGAGGAAAAGTTTCTGCCGAGCCAAACAGCTGATCATACTGGAGCTGACAGTGCCCTGGGAAGAACAGGAGGGCTAAATACCAGGAGCTAGTGGAGGAATGCAGGAAAATTCTATGAGCCCATGGAGGTTGGATGCAGGGGATCTGTGGGACGTTTTTTTTTCTAAGGTCTTGAGCCACCTGGGCGTTGTGGAAATGGCAAAGAAACGGGTCGTCATGGCCTCAAGGGAAGTCGCAGAGAAGGCCACCTGCTGACTTTGGATGATAAAGGGAGATCTGTGGGACTTTATCAACCTGCCAGTGTCACCCGGCCGAGGGTGTATGATGGTTACATCACGTCCAGGAGGTGTTTCTTCAGATAGAGGGGGGGGGTGTATTTCAGAGTATTAGGCAGTCTACAAATGAATTGAAAAAATAAAATCTAAATAAAAAATAAATTGCTGGGGTTAAATTGTTAAGTAAGATCAGAAAGGTTTCAAGAATGCAGGGAGTAAGCATAAATCAATATGAAATGGTGAACCTTATGTGACACACCTGCGTCAGTTACCGTATTTTTCAGCTCATAAGACGCACTTTTTCTTCCCCAAAACTGAGGGGGAAAGTTGGTGCGTCTTATAGACCGAATGCAGAGCGCCGCGAAGTCTGGTCACGGCCGTATGAGAGGCGTTAAGAGCTCCGGAGCTAGGCCATATTTGTACACCCAGCGCTGCGCGCTGACGTCATTGCCCATTTCTTCCATAGCGCGGTCATAACGAAAACGAGAAAAAAACTACTTTTCCCACAATGCCTTGGCTACGTTAGCCGCAGCGCTGCTTCCGCATCTGTACTCACGAGCGGAACTGTTGCCGCTTCTCACACATTGAACGTAAAAGAGCCCCGGAGCTAGGCTGAAGCCGCAGCCATATTTGTACACCCAGCACTGCGCACTGACGTCTTCGCCCATCTCTGCCATAGCGCGGTCGTAACGAAAACGAGAAAAAAACTACATTTCCCACAATGCCTTTGGCTACGGTAGCCGCAGCGGTGCTTCCACATCCATACTCACGAGTGGAACTGCTGCCGTGAGCTCTCTCTCTCTCGCTCGCGTGAGGAAAACAAAACGGTCTCAATGACTGAAACTCTCCTTTAATAAACTCTAACTCAAATCATCTCTCAACGGTACATCTCACACATGTACATACGAGATAACAAACGTAACGTGCTCTGCAATTAGGTGTTCCTAACCAGGTAAGAGCGCATAAGGATCATATCTTAACACCATGCAACCGAATTGCCACTTAAATAAGCTAGAAATAATGAGTTATTTAACATTAAGGAGTAGTTACATTTATTTTATATTAAAATAGTTATTAATTAATTATTAAATAATTATTATTTTACATCTGGGGGTGCCCAGATTCTTTTAAAGGTTTAAAGGGGGGCTCCACTAAAAAGTTTGAGAACCACTGTATTATTAGTAATGTGGTGACAATGTTACTAGCTATTATTAGTAATGTAGTGACAATGTTACTGGCTATTACAGTATTACTAATGTGGGGGCAATGTTGCACTGGAACAGTGATGGTGATAACGAATGGTGGACTTTAGAGTGATAAGTGGGGGAAAAGAAAAACATTACAGCCTTTTTTTTGTTACTTTTACTGTTTACTGTCTGTTCATGTTACATGTTTGGCTGTTAACTTTTACACAGTTGATATAAAATATTTTACAAAAGTATTTGGTTCAGAATCTTTTTTTCTAGATCTTCCTCTTTTAAAATTGGGTGCGTCTTATGTGCCGGTGCGTCTTATGAGCCGAAAAATACGGTGTATATATATTATGCACTAGTTGTTTCTATTTATATGACTTTAATATTTTGGTTAATAATATTTTTATGGAGTTTTTCAGTTGACTTCCAAACCTACCCTACTCCAGTCTTCTTTTGAACAAGAACAAGCTTAGTAGTTACTTGCCAACTTCAACATGGGTTTTGTAATGTTTGCACTGGTTTCTTTGAACTAGCAACTTCTTCATCTCATCACTTGACTTAATCTGGTTGAATCTTCGGCTCTGCCACCACTTTTTCTTTCAGTAGTTTTACAATACTAACATAATCTTGCACTGAATCTTAGAATCCCAAATCTTAGAATCCTTCTGCTTAGAATCCCAAAAAATGGCCTTAAATCATCAATAATCCCCACCATGAAATATTTTGTTGGGAACATTATGCTCTGAGGTTGTTTGGGAAAGGACAACTGGACGACACCCAAAGGATGATGCATGGATGTGGCCAGGACTTTGTCCATGCTTTATTGATAGAATTTTCAAATCAGAGGTATAGAATTAATGGCATACCTTTTAAAATATCTTCTGTTTTTCTTTACTTAAAATCCACTTTATGTGTTTGATTACAGTTTTGGTCTCAGCTTGATATGCAATGTAATTATTTGAAAGACCTATATATTAAAAAGTGCCATTTAAGTAATGAAAGTCAAAAGAATCTTTGGTCTGGCTACCCCTGGGTGTTTATTCATTCATTTAACAGAGGTAATTAACTGTTGCTGAACACTACTAATCCGTGACAAGGAAAGGAGGACTGATTTCTGCCATTATCATTGACCAGTTAATTCTTCATCATTGTTTAGAACAAAACAATCTTCTAGGGTGCTTTTACAAGTTCCTTGTTTAGTTTGGTTCAGTTAGCCTGAGTAGAGGTCATCTTCCTTTTAACAGCTTGTGCTGCCATCACTCGAGTTGGCACCAAAATGGACCAAAAAGGCTTCCAAGCAAACCAGACCTATGTGTTAAATGTATCATTATTCTATCACTTTATTTACAGAGCAATGGAACTGAAGTGAGGAACACTGTGTGCTCTTCAACGTCTCCTTCCTCTTCCACACAAAGATGCTGCCGGGCACTTTAAAGGTTACTTTCTTAAGTGTCCAGCAAACGAAATGCCATTTAGTAACTAATACACAAAGCCTCTTGTCAGATCCTCTTCAAAGAGCCATATCCATTGACCTACTTGCTGGCCTTGGGTTTTTTCCTCTTCGGACAAGCACCTGGTATGAGGGGACAACTAGACAAAACAGACACTTGAGATGAACACAAACGGCAAAGATGAAGACGGGGGAGGACAGAATACAGATACTGAATTCAGAGCTTATCACCATTCATTCAAATTATGGCTCTGTCTGAACAAAATGCTCTCTTCCTTGCATTTAGTTTGAATATAACTGCTGCTTGCATTTATTTCGAATTGTTTGCAAATACATTTGCTATACCCACCATTCACCTGTAATGAACATTTTTTAAATAATTAAATAAAACCTCTAAAGTGGGTTTTTTTTTCACACTGCCACTGGCCAACAGATCACACCACTTATTAGGCAAACCATTTCAAATATTTTAGTAATACTTTCAGTTAGGTGAATATTTCTTTAATTTACAGCAGAACAAAAGATCAAACCTGCCATAAATCCAACAAAACGTGATGTCAAATATTGCACTTTTATAATTTGTCACCTGTCCCAAAATTGTCTGATTTAAATTTTCAACACTAGCTAAATTCCATGTTCTCATGTGCTCTTCCAGGAAATGCTAATAATAAATATGACCATTCACGTCTTAATTGAGAACCTCTCAAGCTTTAGGAGTTTGCTCAGCACAATAAGAAATGCTAATGTGAGTCATGCCTAAAAAAAACGGCTTTCGGAAGTCATACAAGCAAGAATTGTTGATTTACATAAAGCTAGAAAGGGTTAGAAAATTATTTCAAAGGGGCGCTCCCAGTCTACAGTAAGGCAAACCTTCTACTAATGGAGACACATTGGGACTATGTGGATAAGAAGATTGATTGGTGAAACCTCCCTCTCTCCCACCAGTCACCAATAACTGTGGTGCCCTGAATTTGAACTGAATCAGCTTCATTCAGCTTCAATCAGCTTCCATAACAACATTGAAAGGTTAGCAGAACAAGTTGAGGAACATTATTGAAGAGTTCTTGGGATTATTATTTGTCTCAGAAAAGGAACAATTAAGGAGAAGCATAACCACAGAAGTTGGAATAACCGGCCTTTTTATTTCATATTGTCTTAACTTATATCAGTCAAGCAAGGCGTTTCGAGGGTTTTTCGATGCTGGAAATTTATTTATAATGTTTTTGGTGTAATGGAAATTGCTGATGGTAGCTTAGCAACCACAGACAACTCCATGGAGAAAACCGGATCCTTTCCACTGGTTTTCAGGTATGATACGTGAACAGCATGTAGTGCTGAAATGTTTCGACAATTTAAAAGGTAAACAAATATTTTGATCCAAAATCTATGGTCCATGAAATTATGGGCATACAGTTTAGGGCTGGAACTGAAGAGTGTAAAAATAAGGGCTGCAAAAAAAAATCTACAGACAAATGGAAAAATTATTTTTAAACAAAAGGAATGAAAAATCAATAAAAGTCTGGGTTCAGACACTGGAACAAGCTCAAAACCTGCTTCACAATGCAACATGGAATATGAAAAACACTAGCTTTAGAATTTATTTCAGATGAGTAACCGATGCTTTATCATCCAGTTATGCTGAAGTAAGGACTCTTCAGTGTTCTGTAATGATTCGGTCAAGAGAGCTAAATTGCTCTCTTTGACTGGGACATTTTTAATCCGTGACCCAGCAAATTAGCTTTACCTCAGAGGGACTCAACAGTTTTTGCTTCAAAATACATTTTTAGTCAATAAATAAATATGCCAATAGCTAAACATGTTCACTTGCTCGGAAATATCTAAATTGAACAACTCTGAATTAATGGAAAAGTGGATACTGAATGCTTCGGTACTGTACTGTAATGCTTCGGTAAAAGCGCAAAAATACATGAAGAAGAGCAAATAGGACTGAGCTGGACAACATATTAAGCTGAAATCAAAATGGTGTGATGGGAAGAGGTGAGAAAAGGAAGGAGGCAGAAGATGAAAATGAATTTGTGCCCCGTAAAGGGGCCCGTGCTTTAGAGAGAATTACTAGCAACTGGAGAACGAGAGAGAAACACAGATTGTGACAAGTTATCTTTTTATTTAAATGATTACCCTGTTTTTACAAACTCTGTTTTTTGGGAAAACTCTGTGTCAATATTAATTAGTGTCATACCAATTTAATTAAATGAAAATAAAACATATTTGTTTTTCATTACTATTTACTTATTTGAAAATTAGAAATGAGTGAAGCAAACAAAAGCACAGGTCTCTGTGTCTCTTTGCCCAAGAACATCACATTAAACGGAGATGATCGTTTCACTTTTAAAAGAGAACCCGATGCTTGACAAAATCATTATTTATAATACATTTTTGTTAATGAAAAATAACTGTTCACTATATATTTGTCATTTTATATAATATATTTATTATTACTTAATTAGAGTCATTGTTATCAGGGGGTATGTGAGGCTGAGGTGTTTAAAGGGGTACACGGCTGGAAAAAGTTTAGGAACCATAGGTGGATAGTGTTCTATATTTGATGTATAGTTAAGTTTGTGTGTGTTGCACTTTCTGTGCATTTTTCATCCAATGTTAATAAAATTTTCTTTCAGTGGCATTATTATCTTTTTTCACAATGTAAAAAATTGTCTAATGGAAACCATTTGGTTGGTGATCAAATAGGTTAATTTTGAACCCTGGTTGCATATATATAGACATTTTTATTTACTAAACTTAAAGGTGTTGAATTCAGTGTGTTTTTATGGTTTCACCATTACGCATTCTCCCTGTCTTCATGTTTCAGTGATAAATGACAGGCTTAGCCATGAAAATCTGAGATCCAAAGAGATGTCTTGTAAAATTTATTCCAGGTCAGAAAGATAAACACATCCAGGCACCCCAATATAAATTCAAACAGACATTCTGAGGTGACCTCAGATCTGTGAAGAGGATGACTGTCATCAGTCATCCGCTTCACAGAGTAGATTTTCACAACACTAGGGTACTGAAAATAATAGTTACACATTTTCAACTCAAGTATTTTGCAAAGTTATGTCTATTAAGCAAAAATGCTACAAAGTAGATCCTACAAATATGACAATCAGTTGTTCATAGCAATCTCAAAGTATTCATAAAATAAAGAGAAGGACAGGTAGTTCTTCCCATGACCAAATATCTCGCTCAACGGCTAGAGCTCGCCTGAGAACAACAATGAAAGCTCTGTGTCCAATTATAAAAGGACGGCCGCCGTCTTCCTCGAGTCTACTACTGTCAGAGTGTTTTCCCCCTTTTTTCTTTCAGTCCCCTCTTTTTGGAGGCCCTTTAGCAGCTTTACTTTAGACTGGCCCCTACTTTTAAATGAGAGCCCTCAGTCAGGCGGGGTGTGCAGGCTCACTCAGACACAATCAGAGTCTGAGTCCACCCATGGCAGTCCACTTTCCCAAAATGGTTTCATATATTAAAGCTAAACAAGCGTCTTGAGCCTCAAAGCTAAACTAGCACGTAACTCACACATTCATTTTCCAAAAAAATAAAACAGTAGTGGCCACAAGACATGTCCAAGTTTATTCCAACGCAGTGAGGTTATATTAAAGGAGATTAGGGTTGAATAAATTATAATCAAAGATGATGTATAAATAAACAATAATAAATGGGGAGTTTGAGTTCTGTTGCAAATGTGTGGAATATACAGCAATTATTTATTAAGGAGCCATATAAAGTTTCTCGGAACGCCTGATTTTAGAGTACAGTGGACTTGATCCTCTAGGTTATTTATTTATAAATTGCACCTATTTCTGCAAACAAGTCTGTTCCAAGGGTTTTCTCTCAACACTATATCTGTTCTCTTCCAAAAAGTGCAATAATAACTGAAACACCATGATCAAAACCATGCAGTCACATGCTGATTGCAGTCATTTATTATTATCGACAACATTGCAGCCCTAAATTAGGCAACAATCAAAAGTATCTCCTACCAGTTTCTCATCCACAGTGACGAGCTGTGATTCCTGTCCAGGTGCTGAAGTTAGCCTGCATCCTGATGTGCTCACTGACCTAGAAAACAAGAAGTGTTGTTAAAAGATTATAAAACAAAAAAAAAAAAAACATTTTATTTCCCTACATTCTCATCAAACTCAAAAATTGCTAAGAGGCTGTTATTGACTATAAGTAAAGATTTATTATTTGATCATTTTCACTTTTTAAAAACATACAAAAAGCCAATTATAAAGAAAATCATACCAACAAAAAAGGGCACACATGTTGGTATGATGTCTGTCTACCAGTCAAAGAACACTTCTGGCCAAAATGGTGCTTTCTGACAAAAATATTGAGAAGATGTATATTTAGAAGCTGCATATGCTGTATATATAAAGCTACACAGTTAGTATTAGTAAACAACCCAATAACCCAGAGGCTACGTTACAAGTGGGAGGCAACAGCCATGTTTGTGAAGTGAACATTTACTTTTTCTTCTTGATTTTTTTCTCTTGATATTACAGTAGATACAGTGATGGAATTGTAGCAGTTGACTAACTCTATGTTCATAAGCATGTAATCGATTCAAATTATTTTTATTTCTGCTGGGAGATATATTTTTACTATTGCAGACAATTAACCACACATCCCATGTGCAAAACCCCCTTATACTCATATATAATACATTCAGGTGTTTTTTTTTTTTTTGTTTAACACCAATCTATGAGTACTTTCATGCATTCATGCTTTCTGTTCTCAATTCCAAGGTTTGTGTTCACACTATTAATTTGCCAAGCACATAGAATACACGTAGGTTAAAGAAATGTGAAAGTGACGTTATGACCAAGTATGAAGTGACCCATACAAGGAATTTGTGCTCTGCATTTAACCCATCCAAGTGCACACACAGTGAATAAACACACACCGGGAGCAGCGGGCAACTGGTGACTTGCTCAGTAATGGTTGTCTCAGGGAGAGAGTTTCAACACTCATCCCACCTTCGACTCCTGGTCGAACCAGTGACCTTTTGATTTCCAGTCAATCACCCTATCCACTAGGCCACAATTGCTAAAGGGTGAAAGGAAAGAAGATGCACCCAGGCCTCTTGCGTCATATAAAGGGTAAATGACACTGTTAATGTTTTTGTTATATATAGAAGCAGCTCTGTGCACGAAATAAGTACTATACTTTTTTTCAAAGGTTTTATTTTTGCAATAAATAATGCCATAATTATTGCACACACCATTTCTGTCCAGAGATCCCCTTAATGTGCCAATTTTATAATATTGTATCTGTAATAATATTGTGATGGATATGTACAGAAATTACATTAATTATTTACCTATATTCACAACATAATTCTTACAAAAGCCCCATAAGATGCGTTACATAAACAGTATATGCTACAATGTTGCAAGCAACAGTAAATGTATTGACACTATTATAGTGAATTTCTCATATTTACTGTAAGTTAATTGAAAAAAAAACATTGCAAAGCAAATTATTTAATAGTCCGTAAGCTCAAGAGTTTTTACGTCAACAGCTGGACAATGCACTCTGTTTGCAAGCGCAAATGTTTTCATCGAAAACTGACAGGTGACACTGGCTAGCTGTGAGCTAACTGGCTAACTTTGGAACTTTGAACAAGCAAGCAATCAAATCGAGCCTCATGGAGTTTCACCAGAATATGCAAACATGTAATAAATATTATTAATTACCTGAGAGGATTCACTAAAGGTTTTGTGACTTGCTTAAATGAGAGAAAGCGGCTAATACCAAGAAGTGACATTGAAGACGCCATGTTTTTGCTTCGAGAGATGTACGGCAACCAACAGAGTCCAAACGCGAGCGAGGCGTATTTGCTCTCTGCCTGAAGAGGGAGTTGATGGGGAATTTCATCGAGGAGCCCCCTTTTTCAGCTAAAATATATAAAATTCTTCATTTGTTCAATTTTAAACATTTGATAATTCTATCTCATTACACACTATTTTTATTAAAGCGAATTGGTGATAAAACATGTTTAACAGCACTAGTATAAAATAGAATGTGCCTATAAAAGCAAAAAGACAAATAACTATTTCCTTTATTTGGCACCATTAGAGAAGAAATGAAAATACATTTTAATGTAAAGTCTGAAATGTTTCTTACATTTCATCAAACTAATTTTTAGTGAACAAATTTAACAAATGTGTGGCCGCTCTATAGGGAACATAACAGAAGCAAAATATCCTAGGCATGTCTCTTAATTTGGGTTCAGGGCTCTTCAAAGGCTTTCTCTAGATGGGTCAATTTTCTCCTCCATTCTCAGGATTGGACTGGTGCAAGACAGACCCCCTCTTGGGACTTCAGGCATGCCACAACATAACACACTCATTTTCCGCTATTTATCAGTTCCTGGATGGTTCTTTTACTTTTTTTCATTCCGCCATTCATTGTCATGAGTTTTTATTTGTGTCTACTTTAAAGAGACCTATCCTCTTGGGATGAGATCAAAGATTCTATAGATAAGAGAAAGAACTCAGCGCTCCAAGAACAATCCACAACACTTCACCACCGGAATCTCTATTTACCTCAATGAGGCCCATTCATTGACACTTAAAAAGAGAGTGGAACATCCTTGTAGAGGTTCAGTCTTGGGTAGAAAAGTGAATTATTGAAATAACCCAAGACAAAAGTTTGCTTTTTTTGAAATCAGCAAGGTTTTTTAACCCTTATCTGAAAATAAAGTATACAATAGGTCAGCAATTTTCATTAGATGTAACATATTTTCATTCAATAACAATTTTTGACTGCTAGCTATATGTATTTTCTGGGGTGACTGTGAGCTACATTTTAAAAGAAAACACACAATCTGAGCGGAACATTGATACACTTGTATTAAGTGGCACGTTGTCTCTCAAATAGTTAATCAATGGGAAAGCAAAAAGAGAAAAACAGAGCAACTTTCTTTTCCTCCGCTTCCCTCCCTCACTCCTGTCCTGTTTGAAGGAGATGCAAGCTGGCAGCACTGGAGAAGCTTGAAGATTAATGGTGTAAAGGGGGGCTCTGACAGCCTTTCCGCTGGATGCAGTTCTCCTGGGTGGCCCGATTGGTCTTGGATGTCACTTTTGCTACTTAATCTTGTGTATGTGAAACAGCCTGACATGCCTGAAGAACTCAGTCTGTCCACGTCTGTATAGACATCAACCTGTGAGACACTTACAAGCTACGTATAACTGTTAGCATGCCCCTTCAAGACACTCCTGGGGTTTATGATGGGGTTGAGGATAGCAACTATCTATTCGATTGGGAACAGAATCAAAAAATGTGGTCTCCTTTAGAAAATGTAGACCATATGATTGTTTATATTGTGTAAATGAATGCAAATCTTGCTAGTGAGTGAAGCTGCTAAAGCACAATCTGCTGACCAGTTGGGTTTGGTAATGGTGGGTAAGGATTTCCACACAGATTACAGATCTGAGGAGATAAAGAATAGTCTGTCAGTCTGTCATCCTGTTGCTGCAAGGTAAATGAAGTAAGTAAACTAGGAGCCTCTGTGGTAACAATTCGGTTTTCTGGTTTTAAAAGACAAAATGTTATTATTCTCTCAATTTGTGATGCAGAGATAGCTGTAGAGGTGTGAGCTTATGGTGATGAAGAATTTCCTTTAAGCCGACAATCAGAATTTTGATTTGTCCGATTTGTCCAATCAACATGTTGGAAAAATTGTTTCTGGTTTTACTCAATTCACTGCTTTTCCCATGCCTTAGGAAGGTTGTGGTCTAAGGGATCATTGGAGTAGATGTCAACTGGTTTCTTGTGTGACCTCTGTGACTTTTAACCCTGGTCTTCTCCCCCACCTCAAAACCCATGCACTTTCAGTTTGTAATCCTACATTTTTTTCATAATCCTTTATCCCCACCTCATACTGTACCCAATAAAAGCTCCTTTTGTTTATCCGTCTGGAGGCTGGGATAGCAGTGTTGCTGGGGAGGGTGTGGTGCATGAGGACAGGGTTTTGTTGAAAAATACTAAATGCAGTATGTTTTTACAGTAAGTATGTTTATGTGGCAAAATAAACATTGGTTGAACTGTGAATAAATGGCAAAGTCATGTATTGTTTTATGCCCCATTTGTATGTTGTCCTGTATTTGTTGTCTTTAGGGAATCTTTAAATATTTAACTTATTTCTGTTGTTCATATTGTGAATTTTCGTTTCTATGAGAGTAGTTTTCAGCCTATTTGTTGCACTTTGGAGTCAGGAACATTGCTACACCCTCTTCAGGATGCTGGGGGACTCTTGTGAGTATACCCAACAGGTCAATTCTGGATCTGGAGAAGACATTCAATGGTGTCCATCATGATGTCAGGTGGAGAGTTCCATGGAAGAAAGGGGTTCAAGGCTCCCTCATAAGGGCAGTCTAGTGTTTCTTTGACCAGAGCAGGAACTTGGCTCGTATTGCCAGCAGTAAGTCTGATTATTGAACCCCATTAGGGATGCCTTCTGTCCCTGGTTCTGTTCCTTATTTTTCTCCAGCAAGGGGCTGGAGAGAGACGGATCGGTTGAGAATCATTACCTCCAAGATACCTCCAAGCACCTATCAGTACCTACAAGACCGCCATGGTTCTCAGTCAGGAAAAAGCATGTTCTCTTTCCAAGCTGGGAGTCTCTAGCGCACATCAGGCAGGAGGCGGGGGTACACCCTGGACAGGTCGCCAGTCCATCGCAGGGCAACATTTACTCCCACATTCACACCTAAGGGGAATTTAGATTATTCAATTAACCTGCCACATGTTTATGGGATTGTGGGGGAAACCGGAGAACACAGGGACAACATGCCCGTCGAGCCTCAAACTGGCAACTTTCTAAATGGAAGGCCAGAGTGCTACCCACTGCACTGCCAAACTTTGAATATCTTGAGGTCTTAGTCATGAGTAACGAAAACATTGGCAGATGGATCAGTACTGCTGTCAATGGACCGGTCCATCACGATGAAGAAGGAGGCATCAGGTGTTTTTTCATGTGTTTTCATAAATTCACCAAACTAGAATCAACTCCTAAATGTAGAGGTCTGCTCCCCCTGCTTCCCGACCCTGTATTAGAAAAACATAACAAAATATGTATGTCAATGTTACATATATTTATTGTACTTACAGACGGTTGCTTTAACATGACTCCACGATGCCTAGAGTAAATTGAACACATTTATGTTCTGTAGTAGTAATGTTCTGTACATGAGTTATTTTAAATTTTCACATTTCAAATTACAATTAAAACCAAATGGATGATTGCTTTGTGAGAAATAAAATCGCCAAATGAGTGAATTAAACACCCTTGAATCAACAGTAACAAAACCCACTGCACAACACATTTCTCTGAATGTGTAAAAACAACTCTCTCTCTCTCTCTTAATTTCTCTCTCTCTTTTCAACTTTACTCAACTCTTCAACTCAATCTCAAACTTCCTGTTTTTTGTAATTTCCGTTTTTTTTTTTTTACCAATAGTAGCAAGGAAAAGCTTCTTAATCACAATCAGAAAGCATGTTCTGAATAATTCCACTTCTCTACGTAGAACATCTTTGTTTATTTACCTGGTATAAATTGAAAATGCTTCTCCCAGACTCAATTTGATTTGGAAAAACTCCTGAACAACAGTTTTCACTATTTTGAGATCTAATTCTAGGTTGCTCACGTTTCATCGGAGATACAGGTGGTATTCGCAAAGTCATTAGTAAACAGCTGAGTCCTGGTGTAAACAGTTTGGACATAAAGTAATGCACATACAGTGCTTGGATTAGGACCCCAGAGGACACCTAATGGGGTTCAGGTTGGATGCACTATATAATGGCAATTATTTGCTGTCTTTCAAAGGAATCCGTGTCGTTGGAGGTCTAATACCATGGTAAGTGTTTCCATATGGGAAGACAAAATAGGCTTTCACAATTACGTAATTAGTGAGGAATAATTACTTGAATACACATTATCTGAATCAACAAAGAGTTTGGAAATGTTTAACTGAATATTTCACTAAAATACTCCAATCAATTATCTTAACTTGAAAATATTTAACTGAATATTTCACTGAAATACTCCATTCAATTATCTTATCTTGAAAATATTTAACTGAATATTTCACTGAAATACTCCATTCAATTATCTTAACTTGAAAATGTTTTTGAAAATTATGCTGCAATCAAAGAGAAATCTTTTTGAGATTTAATTTGTTAAAAAAATTCACAAATTATTACTAGCACTTCTTCCATCCATTCATCCATCCATCCATCCAAAACATTATCAGCCTAAGAAGTCAGTATTTCATTTTCAGGAGATTTTAAAACACAATATAAATCCTAAAGAGTTGAGTTTTAAATAAGAAAAATAGTTAACACAAACATTGAATCTCTTTGATCATTTGATATCATTTTGATATCAGCCTGTGTCAAAGAAGTAGGGTGTTACTTTGTTTCCTTCTGAACCCTGTTGACATATCAGACGTGTGAAATTTAATTTTCAAACAATTGTAAGTACATTTATAAATAAGTTAATTAGTGTTGATGGAAAGAGGTGTGTACATTTTATTTTTTGTTTTAAGCTTGTTTGCTTTAATAGTCATTACAATTACATCATTTCAGATTTGGTTGAAGTCCTGAGTGAGAAATGGTTCCCACGGGTTGACCGGTGACTAAATAGTTTACGAGAATGGGTGTAAGTTGTCAGGGTGTATCCTTGTCTCTATATGAGCTGCATGGAATGCCTTGGGAATCTGGAAAATAAATGGCAAAAAGTTATCTTGGTGGTAATGTAATTTTGCCCAACTGTCTAATGATTTATTATTAGTCACAATTATACCATTGCCCTTAACATTTTGACATACTTTCAACTGGCAGTTTGTTCAGATCACTAACAATCACTTACTTGATATGTTATAAAGAGATAGCACAAGCTCATCATTTTCCAAGGACTCCAGGAACCAACTTGCATGAAAAAATGCAGTGTGGCGTCTGGACGTCTAAATCACGTTCTAAGTTTATTTCCAGGGCAAGTTAGTCCAAAGTGAGGTCAGTTGAACACATTGGATTGTCTTTTCCATTCATGAGAGTAACACAATGGCTGCAATGACCACCACTTGATGACCTTTTCAACAAACCTCATGCCCTGGTTTGATTGACATTTCTCTTTGACGGCAGGGGGCGGAGACGGCTTTTGGTGGGCAATGGGGAGGGCAGATTCTCCTGGGTAAATCCTCATCCACATCTTTTGCTTTGGACTACAAAGAGTGTGATGTTTTTGTCTGAAATAAGGAGCCAGATCCCTTGTGTTTAGATGAGTGGGCCACCTGGGACACACATCTCCATCATCGCGTCAAAAGATGAGAGAGAAAAAAGATGGGAAGAGAGGAGACGAGAGGAGGATGGAGGAGAAAGAAATCCTCTAAAGTAGCACAAACAGAAGCTTGAATGACAGGCTCAATGGAGACTGTTCAGCCAAGTGACCAAAGCTCTTGTCTGTGTCATTAGACCGTCTCGCGCAAACCAAGCGAAAAGAGCAGCTCAGACACTCCAGTGAAGTTTTCCTTCCAACTTCTCCTGTTCTGAGAAATCTGCACTGGTTTTTAAAAGATCTGCTGAAAAATGTACAGTTTTCTTCACTTGTTTTATCATTCATGTGTACTTCTTTTCTTCCCAAGGCCACCCAAAACAATCATTCAAAAAAAAAAAACTTGAAATGAAATATGTCACAAATGATAAAAGTCTGGAAACTAACCCCAGGTTATTTTGACTAACCATAAACACAACTGATTAAAAAGTGTCCGCCTCGTCCAGATACATCCGGCTTCCAAAACTTTTAATTATTGACTATAAATAAATTATGATAAAACACACAAATAAATAAATACTGAACCGTTGATTATTTTTCATTAGCAAATATGTATTACAAATTAAGGTTTGTTCGAGCACATTGCTACAATCATCTCTCAGTAATGTGACGGATGTTGATGGACAGAGTCACACAGTCGAGAACTGCGGAGGATGGGATGATTTTTTTTCTCCCACTATTTAAATTTTTGTCCCGCTTTTCCCAGAAAAATCCCTTAGTTAAACACACAAGTTCTTTCCATTTCACAGCTACATTGCACTACCTTTTATTTATTTGACTTGTTTGCCTTTTGTATTTAAATAAAAGCAAATATGTTTTTATTGAGTTTAATTATGAATATGGATATGAATGGAGAGGCTTTAGAAAAACAAAGAAAAATCACAAAACAGGGTTTATTACTTAAAATTAAACAAAATACTTTTCAGTCATTGGATTTTCTTTCTTTTTACTTTTGCTAGCTATTTTTCTTTCTCATGCTCTTTCCTTAAGCTGTTTCACTGCACTGTGCACTTTTTAAGCTGATCTAAATGTCGGGATACTCACTTTGAATAAGAGGCTTCTATTTGACTTTGACTTTTTTCCCCCAGAGGTTCTAGTTTCTTGTTTTAGTTGTTTTTTTTTTTTTGCATGAGGTCTCCTCCTATTTGTTCAGCAGCTTCTGAAGGAAAAGTTTCTAACCCTGGGATGTCTTTCTGTGTTTTTTAACTTGTTTTTAGTAAAATAATGTTAAGACATGTCCACTTTGGGAAAGACTTGTGAATACATACTTTCTCCCGCACCTGCACGAACATGAGAATCTTCCTGCCCACACCCATCAAATGTTGATTGTTTGGTTAAATTTTTCCACACAAAGTCTCTGCATTTTATTTTCTGGTTAGTTCAACCATAGAATTCACATAATTATCCGCTGGTGAAAGGCAAGGTGCTCAGAAAGAATCTGAATCCAGATTTCAGAAATTAGCTAGTCTTTTGAGAGCATTTCACTTCAAATTTTACCCATCAGTGGCGATCTTAATTAGGCTTTCCTGGCTAGAAACTGACAACTGAGATAAATAGGTGACATATCCAATAATTAGACCTGTTCACTAGTTACAGGAAGTATCTGTGAACTGCAGCATAAGCTCCTCAATATGCGCATACAGCCACACTTTACGCTGTTTTTTTGAGTGAGATCTTTTGAGGGCAGAAACGCATGTCGCAAACTGCAACTCATGATGCTTCTCTTGATACAAAAAAAGCAAGTTGCCGAGCCCCTTACGGAACCCATAGTTTGGGAGCCACTGCCTTAATCTGCTATAAAGCAATGCTTACGTCCCGGAAAATGTGCATTTGCTTCAGATTGAGTAATCAAAAAGCTCATGCATGTGACCTCTTCAATCTGGTAGGTCACATGATGCAATGCCGCAGGTCACAGTTCACCCAATCTGAGCAAAATCCAAAAATGCAGCCCGTAGGCAGGAACGTCTTGTTTCCCATTCAAGGGATCAAGGTATTTTTTTTCTCATTGTGAACACCCGGTACAATTTTAGAAATCGTTAAATGAAAAAATGGAATGGAGTACTGTTAATTTATTGTTTTCATATTTTTTAAGCTTTTCCTTTTATTCTCATAATAAATTGTCATGTCAAACATATGTAAGTTTAGATCATTTATGGGATTTTTTTTAGAACCAAAAAATCAAACCTAAAACTTACTTTAACACACATCAATCTACAACAGTTTTTTAAACAGGAACAGATGCTTTCCATGTTCGAAATAATGGCCAGTAACAAATCAACCAGTTTTTTCCCCCCAAAAAACTTTAATAATTAAAACAGATTAAATCCCAAATAAAACTCTGCAACTTCCCTTTAATGTGAAATTACATGGAAAAGGATAACAATCACTCTGACCTTAAAAAAAGATGCAGCTCAAACTCGCCTCAAAATTTCCAGTCCAGCTTTACAGAGCAATGAATGAATAATAAGGCTGTGAAAATGAAGTAAACAAACTAAACCTAAGGGGTGATTCAAAATGACACAAGGCTTCAACAGACCATGGCTTACATTAAACAATTCAGACTTTTAGGAACAATGTGACTTTAAAGCAAGAAATTAATATTTTACAAGGTATGCCTGAAATAGGGGGAAATGCCCTGATCAGGGGTTCCCACTACAAATGATCCATCGCCTGTCCACACATGTTGTTTGCTTTAGTGAGAAGGTGTGTGGTGCCATGCTGAGAAGGTTGATAAGCTCTGGAAATCACCTTTAAACTAACTCTGGATGTATATCAGTTCCTTTCAACAAAACACACCAATGGGAACACAAACAAGTTCCTGGTGGCTGACTTTTGTTGCAAGTCTTATCATCATGGTGGGAGAGACCATGTGTTTATTTTTAATCCCAAGCTTTGAGTAAAGTCACTGGTGGCACCGTGTCCTGGCCATGCGTAGATCTGCCCTCTGACCGGGAACAAGTAGAAAATGCTAAATAGCAAAAAGCCTTCACAATGTGACATGAAACTGGTTCACGAGGACCAGATGGATGTCGGGGGAACATCTGTTGCATTTCCAAAGGAGCAAGCCCCTTCAACAGGTTGAGAAAGCTTGAGATTACTGGGATGTTTGGACGGAGGGAGAGCAAAACATTGGCAGTTTGAGAAAACACCAATGAGCCTGCTTTGTTTTCCTTGTAAACAAAAAAGATTCCCCGATGAGTCATACATTACATTTTCAGACTGAGAGGGCTTAAATGATGAAGCGAGCTCACCTTTGAACAAACACAACTGGGAAAAGACTTTCAAGAGGATCTCGAGCAAATGCGCTACTCAAAGTTATCTTAACAACGAATACCACACTCTGTTCTGACTCTTTGTCAGTTGCTGGAGAATTCCTGCTAAAAATAATCTCTGTCTAGACACAGCAAGTGTGAAACTGAGCCAAGCGAGAAAAATGATATGCAAATGGAGTTAAGACTGGTATTATAAAAGACATCCCATGAGGATTTTGAGAGTGCTCTGTGTTGTAAGAAGCAAGACTGAAGCCAAAAACCGATAAAAAAATCGAGGATATCTGTCTCGGTACCTGCAAGGTGCCCCGGTGTGTATCTAATGACATTATTGACATGCAGATATAGGATCACAAAGCAGAGCATTGAAGCATTTCATGAGTTCCTGGATCGGGGGCTTGTGCAATTCGTCTATCTGTCTTTTCGATGGAGCATTCGATGGTTTTCTGCAGCATTTCAGCTTTGAGGGTGGGCTCCATTAGCGTGACCAAAGGGAAGCAGAGTGCCCGAGAAAGAAGGGGCAAAGGGCTTTCTCTGAGAGTGACTAGACAAGAGCAGCAGACTAGAGCCGCAGACAGAGGAAGAGCAGATCAAAGAATTGCTGGGGCAACCTGCGTGACAGACATTTTATTAAAGGAACGTGGGTAGTTAAAAAAAGGCATGAAAAAACGGTCCGTATCAGGAGAAGAGTTAACTTCCTTTTTATCTACAACAGACTGAGAGCAAAAGGAATATGTGTTTGAGAGACAGATTAGATTGGGAGGCAGTGATATGATCAAAAGTTTGATTAGTGCACTCGGATGGTTTGTTTTTGTTGGACAAAAGAGAATTGTTCATTAAACAAGCGAACATGAGATATTGCACGTATTAAAAATGTTAGGTTTGTAGGAATGTTGAGATCGCAATCGTGACAATGAAGAGGTCGAAGATGTTATACAGTAGAATAAATCTTGAAACTACAATATATAGCAATACACATATTATTTTTTTCTAATGACAAATATCATACCTATATGCAAAATGATTAAAATGTATTTTCTTCAACTAAAAACAACTAAACCAAACAATCTATTTAATCTAAAAAAAAACAACACTTTAAGACAAATAAATAAATGTTAAGCAAAATCTGATTTAAATAAACCATAATCATTTTTTTATAATTATGTAGGACTGGATTGGCTGGTGACCTTTTCTGGGCGTACCCCTATGAGATCACCCAACGTAAGATCTCAGTGAACTTTTCCAAGATACAGTGAGAAAAGATGGATGAAGGAATGGATGTTATATGTGCAATTTTACAGCAAATTCAGCAATGCTCTGGGCAGCTGTGGTTGTTGAAATTGGATAATTTGATTTCATTACATTATAAACTAACAACAGTTATTTCTAAGCTATTTATAATGTGTAGAAATTAATCTACACTGACACAAATGTATTAAATGCGTATGATTCAATGATATCCAGGGCATTATCTAAAGCTATTAGAACTTTAGCCATTCAGTAAACTATTAAGGTTTAATGTTAATAAAAGTATAGACAGTACACAATTAAATATGATAAAATTTAAATAAGACAATATTGGTGGGTAGACCATTTCCAAACCAAACCTGATCAAGGTTGAACCGTTAAACCCTTAGGACTGACTAAGTGATGTTCCTGATGCCTTGCTGGTGGTACAGTGACAGCATTTAATGGAGAAGTCATATTCCCTCAAATAGTGTTGATAAAACTGGTGAGTGAGTGGCTTAAATTACTTAATAAGTAATAGAAAATATTTATCTAGAAAATCCGCAAACTCTAGAGAGGTATGCTAAAATGAATCTAAATTTATGGAGGGGAATCTGGTTAATACCAGCAGGAAGCGGCGGGTGAGGCTGGGCATGGAGTAAGCTGGCAGACGGGGAGGAGCCTCGAGGCTCTCCACAGAGAGTCGCAGAGCTTAATTCTGGCGGACAGGGACTTGTCAGATGCAGCTGTTCTGGACACTGATTGATAGAGTTTGTATTCCAACTCAAAGCTGAAAACAGCTCAGTAAGTGCCAAGTGAATAGGTGTCATCTTCTTAAGTCACACCATTAACATCTGGTGATTATAAACAGAGAAAATTAATTGTAATTAAATCCATCATTTGTTAGAAATTCTGAAAGTCTGGTTTCAGGTTTGATCTTCGGCTCTGACATTCAAAGCAAGTGGGGTGAATGATTTCCACTTTCCAGACATCTGAACCATGGCTATTTACTGTTTACTTACAGAGAATTTATTCCTATTATGAATAAAACCAAATGAATATTAATGGCCCACAATTTAAATGGTTCATTAAAAGAAGAAGTGATCCATTTACCTCTGTATTTCATATAAAAAATATTATTTACATACATTTTGTATAGACAACAATTAAACATTGTTTTTTCTTGGAGTGTCTCAGGTCATTGAACGATGTGGCATTGTCCATAAGTGTCTCCAGTGGAACAGAAAACAACAATTCATAACCATCTGTCACTTGAATGAATCATATTCTGGTTGGTATTAACTCTTTGTCTTGTAAAAGGCTGATGAATTGGATGAAACTCTCCTTCACAGCCTCCATGTTGTTTGTTGTGGTGCCAGCAAGAATCCATCGCTTCCCCCGAGCCATTGTTTCCAATTCCAAGACCTTCTGGATCTAAAATCGGAAGATAAACATATATTTACAAAATCTCCCAGAATGGATTTTAACACAGAAAAAGTTATTTTAATACATTCAGACTAAAGCAGTGCTCACAGAAATAATTCAAATGTGTTAAATTAACGTGTTGAGACATGTTTACACAACTCTCAATAATTTCTGCCATGTTCTTCCTGGCTCTGCATGAGAGTAAAAAAAAGGAAAACTCATACAGTGCTATATTTTCAACCATTTTTATATGTGTTCTTTAAGCTCTAGGGAGCGTGGTGCTACAGTGATATGCACAAGTTTGGGCACCTCTGTAAATTTCCAAAAATCAAAACTGGTTGATAAATAATTTTAAAAAAGAGACAAACACAGCGATTATTGAGAAGAGGAATAACGTTTGTATGAAGGAAAGCTGTACTCTACGGAAGGGCAAAATGTTAGCCTCAAAACAACTCTCTGATGTCCTGAAACCAATAATTGTTGTCAGGTCCTCATGGTTTAGGGGAAGGTGTGAAGAATTGGAAGACCAGAGGCACAGGTCTAATAAAAACCCGAAGGCTGAAGGGGCAGACAAAAAAAAAACTGCACAGGAAGGTGAGAAAAATCACAGTCAACCCACAGACCAGCTCCAAAGACCACCATCCTTATGGTGTAATTGTGCATCCTTCAACCATTCAGTGCATTTTATACAAGGAGATGCCAGATGAACAAGTGGTGTGCCAGAAATCATGTTGAAATCAAAGCTAAATTTTCTTTTCAAATAATAATGATTTAACACTCTTTTTCAAGATTTTTCTTTTTTTTTTGCCTGCCTTGTATCGTTAACATGCCAGCTGTCTGGCACGGGTGCAGGGGTGAACAGGTGCTACCAAGCTATACCTTTAAGTGGGGTTTTGCGGGGTAAGAGATGAGAAAATTTTCAGTTTTGTTTAATGGAGATTTGGGCTCATTTGTACGGAACATAATAATACAGGTTTCCCAATGTTTCTATCAGAATTAACTTTTGTTGTCCACATTTACAAAACAAAGCTAAATGGTGGTGAAATTTAATCAGAGCATAAACTTCATTAAATTCTTTAAAAACATTAATCCATTCTACCAGCTGGTAATACTGTAAGATGTCTAAAAAAAAGACATCTTAACCACAATTGTAGTTCAGTTTCCATGCTGATATTTTTCAGTAAGCATGTGTTCAAATTCAGCAAAAAGCACCAAATATAGGTGAATAGATTGATCGTCACACAAATTAATTGTTTTCTTTGTTTTCCACACATTGCTGTTGGCAGGTGCTTCATAAAATCATAAGAAAATCAGAACCATCTGCAAAGTTTGATCTCTCAAGGATTATGCTTTCCATTCCTTCTTCAATCAACACAAGATAAACTGTTAGAGTCATGGCAAAGATGTTTTTAATTAATGTGTGATTATAAATATACCTTTTACAGATGGAAAGTATGTGATACTGACTTGGTATTTATTAGATCATCAGGCACATCATTATGAACCAAATTAAATTTTACACATATCTACTACTAGCTACACCTACAGTAGACAGTAAATATGTCACAGGAGTTCCTATAATGAGTCACAGAATAGCCCTAACAACAATAAAACTAGTTCCAGGACATTCAGTCTAGATAAATTCCTACATTTATCCTACAAATATAGTTTCAGACCATTAATATGTAGGTCCTGAACCTAGCAAAGATAGGATACTTCTGAAGTCTGTTTCTACCTCAGGACATGTCTGTTACCTTTCGCAGTTTAAAAATGTTTGTCGGGTATAGAAATGTGCTGGCAATCAGTTAATCGCAGAATTATATATGTACAGTATTGTTAAAACTTCAAAATACAATGAATACTAATTATAGATGTCAGTGATTTAAGCAACTTTTCATATTTTGCATGAATCTAGAAAGAGGGAAAGTTGCCATATACTAATCACACATGGAAAGATGCCACAGAAAATTGCAGTGAAGACATTCTTGTGACAACATGCTTCTTATTTCCATATTGAACATCAAATGAAAACATGTAGCTAAAGAGCAAGGCCTGTCATTTCCATTTGCCACGTACTTTGTTTCAATAAGAGATAAAACTCCACCAGCTATAATGTAACATATTTAAAGAACTAAAATAAATCTAGTAAAATGTTATACTAATGTACAGAGTACTGGCATAATTATTTTGACTAAGTTGGTGAATTCACCACAGCCCAAATTATGATTTGACCATGACCATAACAATCATCCAAACCATGAGAGTGTTGACCAGATTTTGACCCCTTTGGTTGAAAGACACATTTGAAACTTTTCACATTTATAGGTTTGTACTCAGAGCCCTCTCATCATATCCTACAGTTACCCTAAAGTTAACAAACAATATACAACAAACAATTTAAGGGATATAATTGCATAAATTTAAAATGGAAGAATTTCCCAATAAAAAATTAAATACACAGAATTTTGACTCACAATATTCATATTTTGTAATGTGAGTGAATTATTTTGAATGTTAAGGCGTTTAGAAATAGATTGTATAATCCATGTGATTGAGGATTATAAAAAATGCAAATATACTTTCATTAGTAAGGAATATTTTTTGTTTTTATAAAAACCTCTTATCATGTTTCTTTAACACACCAGATCCTGATGCATTTACCACCGCATGTATTGATTTAGCAGCTTGTGCAAGCTGAAAACTTTCTCTTTTAGCTCTCAAATGGAGGGAGCAAATGTTACTCTGGTGCTCACTTTCACAAAAAGAGAGATAAAGGATACAATTTAATGAGATTTTGTTATTGTCCCAGAATATTTTTATATAAAAATGTTGTCTAAAGTCCATGCTTCTATGGTGACCTTCTATTATAATATGTTATATTAATATCTGAGGCTTGAGAGTACCTCTATTATATCATTTAAAAAGCTCATATTGTGTTATTATTAGTGCCTAGAAACAGGCTGAAATGTGAGGAAAATCAAAGCACTTTCATCGTCTTGAAATACACACTGAATCTCTAAGTTTAGAGTTCATTTCAGTTACATTTCCTTTAAGTGATGAAAATGCTGAAATTGGTGGAAGTGTGGCACCATTTGTTGAGATGGGCTTATAGCCAGCAGTAAACCTTGTAGATAGAACAACATTCTAGCACACTACTTTAACATAATTGGTAGTAACTTTTGGCAAAGAAAACAAAACAAACTTTGTCACAAACTGCAAGGAATGGGGAAATTCAGAGTTTATTCTCAAATGGAAAAAATACAGAGAAAGCTTGATAGATATACCATAGATCCGGGAGTGCCCTGTGTGGGGATCCAAGCAGGATGTACAGCACTCAGAGAAGGACGAAGATGACAGCGAATGGGTGAATCTTGAGGAGAGTACACAGTTTCTAAGAGAAACAGCAGGTGCTACAGTGAAGCTGGAGTGGAGTCAGGAATGCAAAGTCACACTGGTGAGTCAGCTGATGTGAACTGTAGATCTGACAATCTGAGAGGTTTCCGGAGAAGCCTCTTAAGAGTAGGCGAGATATTGGGAGATGGCTGTGAGATGATTGATTGTTGATTGAGGACTAGCTGTGTCCTGAATCCTGACAAACCTTTCCACTCAGAAGAGCTTTTTAAAATTAACGGTGAACAATTCATAAGATTTTTACATTTATTAAAATGTATTTTAATAAATCTGCTATTTCCTTTATCTTTTATTATAATTCTATAATTATAATAAAATTTGGCTGTACTATAAAACAAATAGTTAATAATTACGTTTGGTTTTCTCAATTCGTAATATCATGCAGTAGATGATGAAAAAGGGATCCACTGTTAGTGAGATTGCCAAAGATTATCATCCACCATTTACCTTGACGAAAACAAGAGCTACTGTGCAAGATGTACTTAACCAAATGAGATAAGTAGCTAAGTTTTGGCAGACAAAAGCACAAGGAAATACAGTTTAGATAAAGTCAGACCAGACACTAAAAGAAGGAGATGCATCTATGGCTATATCATGCATGATCAGCATTTATGTTGGAAGACTAACAGCTAATCTGATCACAGAAAACAGACATATCTAATGCAAAATCTAACAAAACATGTACTATAAATAAATCCTAATGTAAATGAGTTATGAAAGAATCACTTGTATCAAAAATGCTGTGAAGGCATCTAAGTGTGCCATGTTGGGATTTATTAGTGTCTGCTTCTTTGATGACGGCCTACTTCACTGAGTCAGAAGATTGTGGCTCATCTTTCCTCCAGCAGAGCCTTTAGGGAACACTGATCGCTGCTTTGCTCATAGTGTAACAGGAGTTTAATGACAGATTAGGTCACTTCAGCCTGGGGCCTGACTGACCCAAACAATGTTAACAAATCCGTCTTGGTAAAAGGAGCTGCCCTGGGCCTTCTGGCTAGCCGTTCTGTCAGTCCGTCTGCTAGTTTGTCTGATGCAGGCCCCCTTCTGGAGGGAACAAGCTTTACACCAAATAATAATGTGCACAAGTGATGTATAATTGTCCGTCTGTCACATGAACCAATAAGAATATCCGATTGTACCATTTTCTATTGCTCAAGTCAGTTTGGAGTGCATGATGAAGTGAGAAAGAAAACACATCGAATCCATGATGGAGGATTAACTGTTGGAATGACCACTGAGTCATATGGTCAAGCCCCTCACAGAAGCCTTGCTGTACAAAGATAGCAGCTTACAGCTCTTAAAATAAGTTGTTGTCTAGTGCCAGACATTCTCTATGCTGATCAGTACAACCTGCTTCAGTAACATTCTTCAAGAGTATTTTTAAATGACGTAAACTTACTGTTAAATAACTACTCAAAAACGATAGAACTTAGAGTGATATGAAAGAAAACAACACAATTAAAATGGTAAAATGACATGTTTCACATCAGCTGATGCAACCATCTGCAGAAGACTTTTTTTTAAGATTTTCTCCCAATAATGTTTCAATTTCAATCAGTAAAGTTCCTTTATTTATATGAATAGTGCAAAAAAAATGACGCATTCACTCTTCTCTCAAAAGGATAACTATAGCAGTCAATGGAGCACACCAGATGCAACACTCTCCAAGCCTCTGTATGCTCCAGATCCTCTGATTAGTGAATGGTCACCTTTTCTACTAGTTAAGTCCCTCCCTTTTACCCTGTCTTACTTACCAGTCTGCACTCAATTCCAGTTATCCTCTGCTTGCTTTTACTGTCATTATTGTGCTATTTTCTATAGGTCTAACAATATATCTCAAGCTACTGGGAGATATCGTCTAGGAGTAATTTGCTTTGTGATTGTCATTCTAGTCACTTCAGAAACTTCTTTACCTTGTCTTCTTGTTTCATGTAATATTTACTAGGAGACACCTCCTTTAGTCACATTTGAAAAGAGAAAGGTTATAAAATTATCTCTCCCCATCACTTAGAGTAAAAAATGACTTAATGCTATTATTTACACTGCCCCCTAGTGGATGGGTGGTATCAAACACTCTCATACAAACCAAACTAGACCCTACCCTTTATAGCATTTTGTCTCAAAATGTTTTAAATGCCAATTTTTGTAATGATGATTAGTTTTAATAGTTGGTTAAAAAATGCGTGTGATGCATATCTGATCATATACATAATACCAAGGTATGTCGGTACACTAAAGGCAGTTTCAGACAGCACAATATTTAGACCAAGTTTTGAGTCGCATGGCCAGAATCGCAGGCAGATTGGAGCTTGTGCACGCGTGTGACAATCGTGCAGTGTAAAGTACCCAAGACGAAAGAGTTGCAGGTTGGTCGTGAGATATTCAGACGGCTAATTATCTGGATCAGTCAGCGAGTCACAGTCGTGCAGTGTAAAATGTGTTCTGACTGAAATGACGTTTGTGATGACCTGCAGCCAATGAAAGAAATGCATTCAGAACAACGTGAAGTTGTGGAGGAGTTACAAAGGCATAGACGCTTTATTTGAATCCAAAGGATTTAAAAAAATAAACTCACATTTTTGATTATAATCCTGGTCTGGCGCTTCAGTCCGGCACATGTGACCCCGCTATGTTTTTAAAACATTTCTCGTGAGTGTTTGATTGTGAGACACACTTTTAGAACTTTAGAACTTAGAACACTTTTTTAGAACTATCATGCTGTGTTATTTCAGCACAAATGGATCCTTCTCCAGATAGTCCAGAAAGACTGTCTGAAAACAGCTTAAGGCGATTGTTCAGTTATTGTGGTCCATTTGGGCAAGTACGGACCCTGATGCAGACCAAACAAGTGAACCAAGACTACCGGTCAGCTGATAAACGAACTCTGGTGCAGTTTTATTGTACTATACGCAATTGACCAAAACAAAACAAAGCTTGCACACAGTTTTACTGTACTACACGCAATGGACCAAAACAAAACAAAGCTTGCACACCTTGCACTTGATCTGGTAAAACGCATTATTGTGGATAATGAGTTCCAAAGGGAAATTCTTACCTTTCAAAGACCAATCAATCGGGTGGGGTACTTAAAATTTGGCCTTTAATTTTGTTACTTTTGGTTTGCTGCACTAAAAAGAGTAGAGTCCATATTTGCAGCCTGCTGGCATTGAATTAGTGTACGTTATTCGTACCAATACTGAATATAAAGCAAAAGGTGCTAACTATAAATATTGAGTACAATGTGTGGAAAATTAGATAAGATCTTCTTCTACGAGCTATCAATTCTGACCCATAGGAAGGAATTACACAACCTGTAGTCATGTGAGCGGCTGCTAAGAGGTCTAGACATGGCATGAGCTGAATGGTGTGTCTGGCCAGCACTGGCAGGTGGCCAAAGGCGAAGTGTAATTCGTCCTTTCTACCAAAAGTAAGCTTCAGTGGATGCACTTTCGTAATGGAGTTCTCACAATTATTTATGCATTTCACAGTCAGCTGCAAAAACGAATGTCTTTCATTTACATTCTTGAGGTTGGGGCTTTACCAAAGCAATTCAGGTTACAAGTTATTCTCTTGGGTGTGATAGATAAATTCCATGTGGGTTTGGAAACCACAAAACTCTCTGGTTACTTGCCCAAGCAAACAGGCACTAGACCATTTCATAGCACCAGTCAGAGTTAAATGAACATAAATGGATTCATACGTTCAGTTGTGTTAGGAAAGCACTGCACGGCACTGTACATCTGAATAAAACAGCCATTGATGCATAACTGTAAGAAAGAAAATAGCTACCTGCCATGTTTGCTAGAAAATGAAAAGAACACTCAGTTTGTCATTATATGATTAAAACATTTGTCTGGATTCCCACGTTCGACTGCAATAGTTACAAAGCTTATATCCAAACAAAGTTTGGTCTAGTATTTTAAAATAGTATTTTAATGACAGGTTTGCATAGTGATTTCAACAAATTTTATGCAAAGTCATGAGGTTTAACCACAAGAATCGAATTTTCATACTAAAATGAAAAACTGGTAAAATACAAAAATACTAATTTATTGCTAATTTTAGTTGTACCTTTTGTTGTTTTGAGTTATAAAATGACATATCTATTTGTGTAGAGTCCCTGCGGTTGAACAGTGTTTCATAACTGTTACACTAGACACCAGGTCTCAAGTGAAGAACATCAACGGTGATCACCTTGGCAAAGAAAGGCTTGCTCAGATATCAGAAAAAAGCCAATTACTCTGGGTGACAAGTCTCCCTCCGAAGATATCACTCAGCCATGGAGAACCCACTTGAAACAAATGTCTGCATATCACCAAATGCACTTACCATGAAATTGAGCTGGTCTCACTTGTTTTTTCAAAGTCTAAAGAGCTTGCAGTTATGTGTGCTTGGCAAGGCAATAGGCTTTCAAAGAGGCCCCACTTACAGACAATATCTAATGCTTTAGCCATATGTAAAAAAAACAAAGACCACATTCGGGGAGGTGGGTCACAAACCAAGTATGCACAGTTGCTAAAGAACTGGTATGAGGTCAACAGGGAATCGTTCATTCATTAATTTTTCAACCCGTTTATTCCCATTGTGATGTCCAGTGCACATTTGGCGAGAGGCGGGGGTACACCCTGGACACATCACCAGTCAATCGCAGGGCAACACACACTCACACATTCACACCTAAGGGGAATTTAGATTATTCAATTAACCTAACCGCATGTTTTTGGGATTGTGGGGGAAACCGCAGTACCCGGAGGAAACCCACGCAAACACAGGGAGAACATGCAAACTCCTTCCAGGAAGGTCACCTGCGAGCCTCGAATCAGCAACCTTCTAACTGGAATGCCACTGTGCCACCCACTGTGCCACCACGCCGCCCAACAGGGAATCGATACACAGCTAATCATCATGATCAAGATTAATTTACTTTGTAGAGTTCATGGATTTCGATGGAGTCATTTCTTTTTTATTGTATTTGTATGCAGGTTGCATGGAACACTCAACTAAGCTTGTAGTTCATGTTCGGGTCATATATGACTAGATTTCTACAATACTTTCTTCACTGCACTTCCTTAGGTCTCTACAAATGATCTAGAAGATAGTTTATGGAACCCAGAAGAGTCCACTTCACTAATCTCGTCACTGCAATTCTTTTTACATTTAAAAACACTCACAGGATCAGCAACATCCTATCTTCACAAGCTCACTCCTACATCCCCCACAGTATGCATTCAGAATATGAACAGAGACATTTTCTTTAATCGTCGCAAGGTCCCAACTCGAAAAATGGACACACTCTTAACCTTTAAAAACAACCAAAATCTCTTTATTTTTGAGAGCTTTTGCACAACTGTAGAGGTTGTTTCTTTTTCAGGCATTTTATGACTGCACAGGTTCAAAACTAAATATAATGTACAAACGTTTTCAATTAGCCCTAGAATCTGACTAATCAGGTAAGTCCTAAATCCTTCTGAGGAAAGCGAACAGCTTTTCACTGACATCAATAAACTCAAAGATTTACAGGAACACTTCCAAGGTTTTCTCAAACAAACACGCAAGTTTTCATTTGTTAACCATCACTTTGCTGCTGTTTCTGAAGATTAACGTTCAGAAGAGAGAAGAGCCAAAAAATAGCAGCCCTCCAAAAGAGTTGAAAGGAAACCAATTCCCCTCTACCTTTCTTTTTAAAAGCCAAGTGACCAGTGCCAGATCAGATCCTTCCAAAGACAGACATAAATCCAGATGTCACAGGGACATTTACCAGGTTTATTCAATGTTTTTGCATTAGTCCATCAGTGTGTGAGTCACTTTCCATATTAGGATCAAATACAAATTGTACAGAGATCCATCTGCCTTCAGTTATAGATTTCTTTGAATTTTAGCAGGAATCAAAACTACCCGATTTCACTTACTACAAAAACTCATGGAAGACACCACAAGGACGTATGTGACACACACACACACACACACACACACACACACACACACACATAAACATTTCAATGTTGCTGACTGATTTATCAGAATAATTACAAATTTTAACCAAAGATTATTGTGTGAAACTCATATATTTCTGTGAGGCCAAACATTAAAATGTGGAGAAACATTTCTGCCTGTCACAAGCAAAAAATGAGAATGTAGGAAACCTAGAATGTAGGTTCAAGCAGAAAGCTTTCTTTTATTCACCAGACCAGTGAAAATAAACAAATAAACAAAAGTACAACTATTTAGAGTTAAAATTTTATTGACTACGAAAAACAAGCCATTTACAACTGGTGAGGTTTGATGAGACAATTTTAAAAACTGTGCTTAAAGGTGAGAAATTTTGCTGAGATTTATGTCTGTTTATAGTGCTGCTTATTAATATTTAGAATTAAAATAAATTTGATCATTATTAGAAATAAGATCAAATTAAAGGTAATTGACCAAATATGTTATTGCAGTATTATGTATTAAACTAGTAGCCCTTCACATTTTTTTATCATCAACTAATCACTACCATACAAATAGCAGCCAGTTTCTAAAAGGTTGGTGACCCCTGCGTTAGATGTTATAAAGAAAACATGACCTGAGTAAAAGAGGAAACCCTCTTTACCTGAATTCATCGACTGGATTAGACACCCGGCCGTGACATTTGCTACTTCTCTGTTCAACAACAAGCCCAGCAGGGGAAAGTATATGCTTTAGGAGAAAGTATACACTCTGACACGAGAATTAGTAGAGATTTACAGTAAATCAGTTCATTATGTGCAAGGAAAAGCTCACATCTGGGCTGTGTGGTTTTAAATGGATTCAGTGGCAGCCTACTTAAGCCATTACATCCAGAAGGTGTGCGTGCGTGTGCGTGTGTATGTGTGTGTGTGAGTGCGTGTGTAGAAGCAGCCCTACATAAACACTCTCTAACTTGGCAATTGGTGAAGGTCTGGGTGGTGGCACAGCAGACCACACAATGGGGCTCAGGGGGACTGTGAAAAGAGGGAAAAACATCTCCCACACTCTCCTATTCCCTTTTCTGGCCCACAACTCTTTACTTTCCCAGTTCTGACAGGTGAACCGCGGGAGAAAAGCATAACAGAGCACCTCTCAACAAACACAGCATGTAGAGAATCAAAGAGAGCCTTTCTGAATGATTTAAAACACACTTCCACCTCTTTCCTGTAGCTAGTGTCCTGGGACCTCGATCTCAAATTGTGCTTGTGCAGTTTTTCTCTCCTTTTCTTGCACATACCGCATTGTTCCTTGGATCTTGATTACGGCTTAAGCATGACAAATTTAAGAATGAAGGAATGAGATATGGATTAACTGTCTTAAGCACATCAACTTGAAAACATAACAAGTGAACACATGATTATAAATGGAGCACCAAAAAAAGAACAAAGGAAGTATTTGTTTCTCAGAGACTCAAATTTGACATGACTGTGGAATTCATATATTCTCATTATCTCTAATGATGCACAGTTGCACTGAAATGCCAAAGTATTAGCTCACTTTCTGAACATAATCCAAAATGCTCAATGTAACCATATTTTGCTGCTATAAAAGCCTTATTGTGAGGTTAGAAACTGACTTAAGATGAGAAAACCTGGTTAAAATTCAGTCAGAAAGGTATTAATATCCTGTCAGCCTTCAAACCCGGAATGGTCTATCAGATTGGCAGAAATTATATCCAACTTTGTCTTTGCATTACACTTGATGATGTAAGGCTATGGTGCGGCTGGTCGCCAATGGAGGACATTCCTTACCTGTTCTGTGCTGATTCATTGCAGAAAGTAATCACTGCAACCACTAAGTCAATTTACATACACAGTTATTTAATTTGGAAAAAAATGGAATTTAATTTAAAGATTTTACACGTTTGTAATAGATTTGTTAAAACCCTGTTCATAATAAAGGTTCGGTGCGTACAATTTTCGGTTCGGTTCTGAAGGATTAGTGTCAGTGAGTTTTTGAAATCACTCTTTGTATGGATCTCATGAGCAATCGATCCAAAGATAACAATTGAAGCAAGATGGGCATCAGCATCTTCAGCAGATTGTTTTAAAGAAAAAAAATTCTGATTACAGTAGTATTAAATTTACATGTATGCATTAAAGAGCCACTTTTATCCAAAATTACTCACAAGTTGGGGAAAAAAAACACAAGCAAGACTTCCATTCTAACTATGCTTTAGAGGATGTTAGCGGAAGTAAAGGTAATGATGAGTTCCCTTTATTTCCCGCCAACCACCAACTGCACGGCTCAATAGGGCATACTTTTGGGGGGTTTTCCTTTTAACCATACAGTACAGAATTTTTAGGCAGGGTTTAGGCAAGGTGACACTTTTCTCAGATTGGAAAACATCCCATTGATCGCTGACCTGTCCGTTGTTGAGCAAAATGATGACCAAAGAATCCTTACTGCATCATTACAGGGCGCAACACACAAAAAAAAGTGCAACCACAAAGATTCGTAATCTTTTACACTGAACCTTTCATTTGGGCACTAAAATAGCTTAGCTTAGAAAATACCACTTTCAACCGTCTCTATTGTTCCTTGTTATATAATTTCAATGTTCAAATGTTTGATTGCAATGGAAAAAATTAGACAGAAACAGATGCAGAAGATACAGAGAGAAGATTGTGATTAATAGACTCTGCTTTCCTGTTTAAATCCAGTTGGTAAAAGAAAGCGTCATGTCATTTCATGAGTTTTTCATTTGGAGAATGCTTATATGGAGCCATCATTTTGCATCCTACATTTTGTCCTGTTCAATTTATCCCTTTTCAGCATACTCCGGGCTTTAAATAAAGCATAAAACAGTCAGAATGATGCCCTTTGAAACAGTCAACCATTCACACTCTAAAAAAGCATTTGCATCTTAAACATCCCCAGGCCTAGGCAGAAACAAATGCTTCTCTTAAGAATATAATTTGTCACTTTGGTTTCTCTTCAAACAAAAAAAAGCGATAGAAAAAAGATCTGTCGGAGAAAAGCCAGATTCCCAGCGTTTGATCCCTATGACGCAGCACTGAATAGGGGGTGAGGTCAGATGTGAATGGGCTTTCGGAAGTCTTGCCCTGGCCTGTTGCAGGCAGTCTTCTGACCTCGACTGCCGATAAGACAATGAGGAGGCGTGGACCACAATGTGAGCATGGCTTTTAAATACAACTGCAACACTCAAAAGAAATAGTTGACTGAATGGATTTTCTTCCCGCCAGGACGAGGAGCTAGATGGGGTCAAGGTTCATCTGTGGCCGACAGAAACCTGTGGGAACAGCATGCCCACACAGCTTGTCCAAGGCCCTCCATCCTAAGACTCAACTAGAAGGTGGGCTGACCAGCAGCTAAAATCTAACTAAAATAGGGCTCAAATTTAATGTTTAACTATACTGAAACTTTTTTCAGTTTGGTTTGCCTGAGTACTGCCATCGAACCCTGGTTTGGACCAAACAAGCAATCAAGACCAGATCAAGTGTTGCACAGTCTGCTTGTTAGCTCTCGGTCGATAAAGATAATATGTGGAGGATGACTACTTAATAGCTGCATTGTTTTGGATTATGAGTTCCACCATGAAATACTTTGTGGACAAATCACTAAGCCTTTAAGCTTTTGGTTAATTATTAATTTTCTTTTCTTACCTATTCCATGAGCTATTAGTTGAATTACCAGCATACATTGGAGGAAAGGCGGAGTACGCCCTGGACATCTTGCCAGTCAATTATAGGGAAACACTCACACATTCTTTCCTAAGGGTGGTATTCAATGCACCTGAAGCATGTTTTTTGGCTGGTGGATAAAACCAGAGTCCTAGAGGAAACTCGGGCAAGCACTGGGAGAACAGGCAAACTCCTCTCTGGAGGGAAACCGCCTACTTTGTTATTCAGTTTGAAGAACCGAACCAAGCATGAACACACCCTCAATAACACGGAAAGTCTTACTTGGCAATTGTACCGTATGTACTCATCTCAGATGCTCTCACCATACTCACATCTGTTCATTTACTCAACTTCAAAACACGCCAGCAGGCCACAACTCTCTGAAACCATCACAGCAATTGACAAAACTCTGCCCTAATGAAAACCATGGCTTCATCATATGAGGATTCGTAGAGCAAGATGTCGCTGGTTTTAAACAACAGCAGTGATTTGCACAATCTCTGTGTTTATAGAAAATCAAAGCTGGCCAGCTTCTCCTCCCAGGACACCAACAAAATCACAACATTTTCCTTCCCTGAAAACAGTCTATGCAAACAAAACTATCTGGAGAGGATAACGACTGTAGCCCACCGTGCTTTGGACCATCTATTAGACACTTTCAAACTGAGAAGTGATTTGTTTATTCTCTTCCCTTTCTCTCAAGTTTCACACAGTGAAATAAAACAACAGTTTTGGAAGTGTAATAATAATCATTTTATGCCAGGGTACCTTTCTGGCAATACAAGGACAGCTTAAAAAGGAAACTTAAAACATTAAAATTAGTACAAATCAAACTTTTAAGACGCACATAACATCTAAAAGGAATGGAAATTTAAATTAAAACACAAAGTGAAAGAATCCATTTCTACAGGAAACTTCCAGTTTCTATTGGAAGGTTTAAAGTGAAGACTTAAAAATACTAGTGCAGTGACTGGGAGACACACCTCGGTTTCTAGAGCATAGGAGCCGCTTGCGATTCTGATACTTTGATTCATGTGAGAATATAACCACTTATAACCACTCATAACTAACACCTACACTGTGAATGCAAATGTTCACAGAAACTGATTACATTAAAGCAAATGGCAAACCACACTTTTTAAAACATTATTCGCTCTGGTATATTGGACAGTACTCAACATCTTAAGATCAACGAATGAGCTTTTTTGCCAAGTGTATGTGAGTGAGCACACACAAGGAAATGATTGTAGTACAGGAAAGAATTCCAGTAAACAACAGAACATAAAAATAACAATTTAAGGTGCTAAAAGGTGGTGGATAGAATGTATTTACGAAGTGCAAGATAAAAACCTGTGATCTTAATAACCGAAAAGTAAGTAGAGTGCAGTGGGAATGTTGAGATATAAAGAAAATGTAAGAATTGCATGTACAAAAGAAGTGTTTGGATGTGTAAAAACTGTGTTTAGTAAAAATGTAGGATTTGCCATTTCCACAAAAAACTATGGTGAACTTTTTGGAGTTTGTCAGAGTCTGACAAACATACTCTGTTAGATTAATATTTGCCCATTTCTAATCAAATTTGTACAGTTAAATTTAAAAAACTGTGATAGACTGGTGAACTGTCCAGGGTGCCTCCCGCCAGATGTGCGGTGGAGATGTGCACCGGCAGACCCCTGTGACCCCGAAAGGGAATAAGCGGGTTGGAAAATGAATGAATTTACAATATTTAGAAATAAAACTATGATCTACAAACCTGTAGTTGGGTCTATAGAGTACATTATAAACGTGTAAAGTTCATAGTCTCTGATTATGAGTTTCTGAACTATACTTTTAAAAACAAAACATATTTCAAAATAAAAAAAAACATTATTATGTCAGTTCTGGTGGTAAAGTGGTCTACTAACTAATGGCTATTTTCAAAACCATAACCCTCTAGTTAAATAAATTAGAATTTTGGAGGCCGGTTTTCTTCAAAAGTAGGGTTCACCAACATAAAGGTAACACTTTGAGTGCTGCAAACAATTTAAAGATTACAGTACCGTACATGAATTACCATGAGTGAATACCAGTGCTAGTAGGGTTCTCAAACCCCTACCTGCCTGATGTTCAACACATCACTCCTACCCAAAGTGTCAGCGTGGACCACAAGCGTCACATCTGACACTGACAAGCAAAGTGCTAGACGACTAAGAGAACTTTGAGGATGAGTAACAAACATAGCATCACCTCACACACTGTAAGACTGAAAAGTTCACAATGTACAAACAGAAACAAATTACTAAATGACAATCAGCCTATGAACCAACTGTTTTCACACTTACATTAACATTCTTTTTTTTCCCACTTTGGTTAGGTTGTTGTGGCCTGCTGGTGTGAGGTGCACCATGGACAGGTTGCCAGTTCATCCCAGGAGCACTGTCGCTCACCATTAACTCTCACATTCCCCGTTGGGGATAACTTGAGTGAACAAGTCACATGGCATGCATGTTATGGACTCTGGGAAGAAACAAGGGAAACCATGTAAACTCCACTTAGAAAGCTTTGCCTGGAGCATTATACATTGTAAACCTAAACAGCACTCAAAACCAGGAAAAAAAGTAAACGGTTCACTCCAAAAAGAATAATTACTAAACGTTTTTGTTCATGAGGTGCTCACAAAAAAAATATTTACAACGATAATTACACTTGCTTAACTTGTAACTTGCTTAAACCTGAAGTATCTCGGTCATGTCTCTAGCTGTAGTTCAAGCCGCTAGTGCAATTAACAATACTAGTTCAATACTCACAAAAAAAAGATGACCAGCTGGATTTCCAGCTATGCCCCAATGGGACTGCTAGTTTTAGACTTCGGCAGTTTTGTTTTGGGAGTTAGATAGGTTCTGAATATCCTGGTCTTCAGCCTAGACTCCATTGCTGGAAATGGGACTCACTGTGGTGTTGTGACAAAATGTACCTCTAGCCATTTACATTTTTTTATATTGTATTTGACATACCAAAACTTGACATATTGCATATATACAAGTTTAGAGCACAGGTGGCTTGCGAGCCGCGTTTGGCTGTTTGACTGCTCTATTGCGGCTCTTCAGTAGAGCTCTTTGGCTGTTCATGCTTTGTGTTCACAATTGTCACAATTGTGATTTTTAATTTCAAAAGCATTTTTATGTAATTATATAAAAAAAAATTTAATGAATTAATGATTTATTTTTAACTTTTTACTCGATTTAATGTGTGCTAGGCTAGACTGACCCTATCTCATCCTGATGCATTAATATCTGATGCATTTGAAAATCGGATCAAGAGCAACACAACCTTATTAAAGTGAATTTTGTATTAATCAC
Source organism: Danionella cerebrum (assembly GCA_007224835.1). Lineage (NCBI taxonomy): Eukaryota > Metazoa > Chordata > Actinopteri > Cypriniformes > Danionidae > Danionella > Danionella cerebrum. The sequence continues at coordinate 139,334 of SRMA01026863.1, read as the reverse complement.
TATGACAGAAAAGCATACAGCTGTGTGCAAATGTAAACTTAGGTTGAAAGAAATGGAAAACCGTTCTGCCAGACAACCAAGGACTACCAGGTGTCTCCCCTGGTCAAGTAAAAAGAGGTTAGGCTGATAAAAACATTCCCATTTATTAAAATAATTATCTAATAAGGCATGTACTATAAGGCTCTTCACACGGATGAAGGATTTTATTTTGGTTTATCATGCTGAACAGGTGCGCCACCCTTGGTTTGGCGTGTTAGAGTTTTTGAATCTGCAGCATTTCGGATGCCAGGAAAATCAGCTTCACATGCGCCATTTTTTCAATTCATGGTTGACTGCTTTGCTTATTGAAAACACCCATAAATTAACATAATTCATTAATTAATGCTCACGATTGTTTGATTAACACGTTTTGAGAGAAAGTAATTAGGACGTGTAGCCCCTCATTTATCCATATTACCTAAGTCTTTATCTATCCCGTCTCTCATTTGACTCCGATCAGGTCTTGCTCTTCCACCGGGGGGTACTCTGACACATACAAGAAGGATAGCAAGCCTTGTACGTGTGTACCCACCAATTATATTTACGAACATAGGGCAGGTTCTAATTTAAAAGTCTTAGAATAGTCTTCGTTTCAATTCTGTTCTTGTTCCTTGACACATTTTGTTTGTTCTAGAACAAATGAGTGATTTCAGTAACTTCTGAATAGGCTAGTTCCCCCAGCTTTTATTACTGAGCTTCAAAAACACTCAGTGGGAAATAATCCATGTACATACAGGCCTCTAGTTTTTCCTCTTTACAACTACTGAAATGTTCTTTTTGTTTCAAAACTCATCTTCAGGGTGGTAAAAAACAGACAAATCGGTTTGGCTTCATTCCAACTGTGTCACCCTGGACTCCAGCTCTTGTAGGTTATCCTTTTCTCATCCCAGGCCTCCGTAAACAGTTTCTTTTGTCGTAACCATTTTGGGTAGGACTGAGTGGCAGGCAGCTTAAGAGTTCACAGCATGAATCAGATCCTCACAAGTTTGCTGCTTTAATAAGCTTCCCTTTCTTTCTGAGCAGTTCCTCCTCTAATGGCAAAGTTGGAATGGACCACAATAGCAATACAATGAATGCTTCCTAAACGTTTTTTTTTTTACTTTTCTAGGAGTGAAAAAGTGTTGAAAGAATCAAGCGTCATACAGTATTACAAGGTTTCTTTTTCTTTTCTGGGAACCAGACTTTAATTGACCTCACAGGCCAATGGTAGAAACAAGCAAATGGTATAAACCTAAAAAAATACAGAATTTATTGAAACTGATTACCTAAAAATATTTGATTACCTCATCTGTTGAAAGTAAACAGCAATAAAAATTATAGTTTGCATAAAGAAAATGCACAATGTTTTAATGCTGGTTATTTTAAAAGTCTGGTTCATTAATTAAAATGTTTTGAGGTCCTCACTTTCCCAAAGGTTTTTACTACAGTGAACCTTTTGAGAATAATATTCATACTTCTATTCACATGACCATCACATATTCAGCATATATGTTTAAGCAGCTATTTACAACATACAACTTATGACTCTATGTCAAAAGCTGCTGTTTTTTAACTCAGAAAAGTTTATTGTACTAAAATTTATATGGTAACAGATTGCGTCAAAATATATGAGTTGACGAACCATACTCTTTAATTAAACTTTATTAACAAATTAAGCAAAAGAAATCAACAATTTCTGTTTAATTTTGCCACCTTTGTATGAAATGTGTATTTCTCAACTCTATTCTAAATCTCCCTCCCCAGTCTGATCTTGCTACCTTTGGCCTTTAAAATTCATTTTAAAAATAACTAATATAACTGGGGGTAAATATTGGACTTTTAATGTTCAAATGAAACTCATGCCAAAGCTAAATTACACAGAGCTCAGCAGATGAGAATAACATCCTGTAGGTAACATCATCTTGTTCCCAAAGTGGCTTTTTTCCCTTACAGACTACCAAAATATGGGCATTATGTACGCCCCAGAGAAAAAGCGATTCCAATTACAGGTAATACTACACTAAAATGTATAGCTGACAACAGAAAACATGTCTCGCATAGGATAAAAGAGAAAATGCTTAGTTGAAGGACAAGTATCTCAATTACATCAGCCGAATGTGTACACTGTGCATTCAATCTATATTTCGAAAGTAAGACACCTTATAACCACGGCTTATATAAAATAAAAAACAGTCATCTGACTGATTTGATCCTAGTGGAAATTTCTCATTTGCGTTCACAAAAAATGGGATTGTTTTATTTTCTGGACATGTAGAAGCCATTTTTATAACAGGAAGGGACACAACGTACTCTATGTCTAGCTTAAGTAATTAGAAAGAAAGAAAAGAAGAAGCAACCACAACGAGGCTGGCATCAATAACATGACTGCTCTAAAAGTGTTAGCTTTATCAAAAAATAGCCTGCAGGGTACACTGTAACATCCTTCACTGCACAATAGCAGCCTTTAACCCGCTTGTGTACCTCACGTTGTGTCTGAAGTACAAGCGGTCATAACATCTTAAATTATCTGAAACAGAACATTACCAGGATGTATTTTATTACATGAACTATTGTGGGAAGGAAACTCAGCTTTCATTTGAGTGAGCACCTGGAACATACACCTTGCCCTAGAAAGTACGAGTTGGGTGCAGTCAGGAAAAACACAGAGAGCTCCTTGTGAACAAAAAAAACAACTGGAGATTAAATTGATTTTTAACAGCATCCCAAACGTGTAGCACTGCGTTGTAAGGGCTGATGATTAAAGCCATTCTAATCAAATCTCACCAAAAAAAGCTGAAACACAGCGCTCTGGTGGTGGATGTCAGCTTTGTGTCTGGGTGGCCTGTCTGGGTATAATCTTCAGCTACACAAGCCAAGCAACAGATATTCGCAATATCCTGAGCAACATGCTGTTTAGTTCAAAAAGCTCCTTATTTCATTTTTGTTTTAGTTTCCATCTGAAACCAGTTCAATGTGAGCATTTGCAACTGCACCATACCAACTACTGAGATGACATTAGAAAGAAACGCTCACTCTCTCATAATGCAGCTGAATGTGTTGATATCAAGTACATATTACAATATGACAAGGCATTTTTTAACATTCTGAACCAGAAAGATCTTTCTAACAAACCATCTTAGATCTTACTCTAAATCTTAGTAGAGTAGAAATTTATTTGACTAATGATGTGAAATATTATTGTCAAATTCAGTATTGAATGTTAAATTTATTCAATATTTAGAATATTCAATATTGTTTAACATTAGTCATCTAGAGAATGAAGTTAATTTCAAGCTTTTGAATTGTAGCCTTTAGTATGAGAAATGTTAGATGGTAGAAATGAAAATAGAGGTTTTTAGAAAAGAACATAGAAAATACCATTGCTGTTATAATGTACAGTATAAAAAATCAATAGCTTGATTAATCTAAAAATCTTTAGAAAAAAGATCCACGTCTGTGCAGGTGCTTTAGTGAACAATGTCGACAGAAATGTTATCGATGTTTCAATCAGTATCAATATTTAAAAATTGCCTTTGTCCTATACTACAACCAATATTTTATACAAGAGAGTCTGGTTGATTGGTTTGAAAGATGCATACATCCACCTATTCTGTGAGACAGATTGGTATAAAAAAATACCACAACTCCTGTATGTTTTATTATCTTTTCTATTTACATTTGGTTTTTTGACAGCTGTTGATTTTTGGCACATTCACTAAAATCCTTGCTATTATCAACTATTTTTAAAACAAGATTATGCGGTTCATAGCTAAAATATTATTCATTCTGCATAAGTGGCAATCACAAGAGGAAATCATTAAATTCAAGGACTCGTTACAGTATATTTTAAAAAGCGTGGGGTTAAAAATAACCCAATTTGGTTTATTTGTCAGCCCAAGTGCTAGGTCTATCAGGGACAGACCCAGTCAGGTTAGAGGCTTGACCCAGCATGCTGGGTTGTTATTTTATCGCAAATATTAGTTAAAAATAACTATATTTCTGAATTGAACTTTAAACTAGCAACACAATTAGCAGAAAATATTCATTTTATATGAAGAAACGTATACTAATCTCCATCTTAAGTAAATTTCTATGGAAAAGTAGTTCAGCCGTTTCAATCTAATTTAGTCCTTTAAAGCCTATCATTTGGTAACATTATACTTTGGTAAATTCTAGAAACACTCGGCTAAAGGACGCTTATAAATCATGGCGTCCTAACGGAAAACACATTGCTCTTTGTGTGCAGTAATCCCACACAACTAATTGTAAATTCACCTGATATGGGAGATTTTGATTAATAAACTGCTATTAAGTTCACAAATTTTCCTCTTTTCTTCTGTAATGAGGAAATTGAGAGTAATTATAAATTCATGCATAAAGGAGAAAATTCTATATAATTTCATGATTCTTTAGTACCTACATTAACTTAAGTGGATAATGTCGAATAGCACAAACCCAAACAAACACAGTTGGGACGTGAATGAAGAAAAATAGCAGAATGGAAGCTGTAATATCTGAATGAATCATGACCAGACTTGTCCATGGCCAAAGTTTGAAGACATATGGGAAATATAGAATGCAGTGTAGTTTGGATAAGTCCTTGTATTTTCTAAAGCAATGTCTAACGATGAGTGGATGTGGAATTATTGTAGACTGGAAATGGCTAAAATAGCCCCTACAACCATAATAAGGATGATTAGATGGATAGAAGATTAATGAATACTTCTACTCAAGTAACAACTCCACATATGCTGTTTGAGCGCTCTGTTTTCCTCACTGTTGAGACAAAAACAGTTTTCCTCGAAGATGAACCACAACAAATTAATCTAAGTCAAGAGGTTTTTGAGGACATGATCTAAAATTCACTTAATTTAGTTGCAGCACATGTTTCAGATGTCCACAAATTATCTGAAAAAAAAAAAAAAACAGAGACTACAGTTATTTTGGGATTTCCAAATACTTGCTGAACATAACTCTCTTGTATATCAGTGTTTGGAGTGTAGAAACTCAGGCCTGAGCTGGTAAAGCATCTATTTCTTTTTCTAATAGTCTTCAAGCATTTAATCAGGCAAGCGAGGCATACAATTTTTGTTTACCGGCATCTGGTTTGAATATCTGCCATTGAGGTAACTCCATTTGATAGATCAGAGTTGAACTGATGTCGTTTTTTTAACCAGACATCTCAACAAATGCTATGAAGGAAACTTTTGTCATGACGGTTTAGGGAGATTAACAGTGAAAAGGTTTCAAAGTGCAGGAAACCATTATAAAAGGATGTGGTGACATCAGTGAAAGAGCCATCAAACTGAAACAAAAAACTATTGGTTTCCACCACTCAACACATCGCTTCAGGTGAGCCCCCCTCTTAAAGATAAATTTGTCTTGATTTGCAGGTGCTGATTTTATAAAGATGCCCTGTTTTGATTCAAGTGATGATGGGACCACATCTAAAGAAATTTGTGTGTGCGATCACCTGTTGTCTTTTGAATAGCTTTATCTAATCCTTTTATAGAATTCATAGCTCATAGACAGAATAGATCTTCATTGATACAACTTCCTTTAGTACAGAGATCTTCTGAAATTACTTATGTTACTTGAGGCAAAGTTTTAAGTCCACGGCATTTGGCAGATATAATTAAATTGCTGCAATGGTGCACTAAAATTACTTTGACATGGGTAGCTTTCTAAAGTGTATTCTGCACAGACAAATGGTACAAAAGATTTTCTGACAAACAAACAAACCAATAATCAAAAGAAGCTCAAGCTCAAGTTGGCCACTTCAAGACTCCATTTCACACAAACCCTTGCATCCACTTCCTTTCATCCCGTTAATTGTTACCAGCTGTACCCAGTTCATTCCTCTACAGGTGTTTGTCATTACTGAGTCAGCTTATCACTGCAGCTTATATAAACTGGTTCATTTATCACTTGAAATCATCTGTTTTACTGCAGTTGCATGTCTTTGACCCTTGCCTGACTTTGGATTTGTAATTAAAATAAACCAATTATCGCAAAATATTGGTAAAGTTCAATGTTTATTTCTCACCCTGACTCAAATCACTTACAGTAAATGACACTATTAACAGAAATCCATTGTGAAGTTTTAGGATCAGCTCTTATTTATATGTAAGTTTACCCACATTTTCATCCTAAAATGTCACCAAACTACATTTTGAGAGAATCAATGTTGGATTACAGTGATTCGCTGTTTATTATTCTGAATAGTGAACATTAATATGAGCAAGAGCTGGTTACATCTGAAAAACATGAATGCTTACAAGCATCATGAAATATTATCACCTTTGCCCTTTCTATTTTGCCTTTTGCTCGGTCTCAACATTAATATATAAAGTTATTAAAATGGATACATGTTTTCAGAAAGGGAGTCCTTTGGACCAAATGCCAATTCACAACAAAGTTTAATTGTGTAATGTCAGAATGAAAGATTGGTATTTATGGAAGTCCCAAGTCAAACATTATGTTGAGGCTAAAGTTGAAACCATGGGCGTCATCATTTGAGATATTTCCACCACTGTAGTCATCAGGACATGCTCAAACACATCTTCTGGGCAGTGCCATTCTAGAAAGCTGTGGTTTAATTCTGGGAGTGAAGTGCTCAGATCACATTGCTAGAGTGTCTCACTGTTTACTCATGACATGAGGAGGAAGTCAAGGAGTTACTGAGTGGGTGACAGACTGCCTTGCTTCGACAACACTTGAGAAAGGGGCCAAGCCATTACTAGGATGCATTACATTGCTCTTGTACCGATGACAACTTGAAGAGTTTGGGGGTGTGGAGGGGGATGGATTTGTCTTCCTGTTTAGTTTTACTAGATCAAACTATTCTAATGCAATTACACAAACGCCTGAGCAGAAATGCAAGGGTCACAGGAGGAGACATGGTCCAGTATATCAACACAACTCTAATTTTACGATGAATATTTAAGAAAAACTGAAGTTCATTATTTTTTATGTAAATCTCAGCAAAACGTAAGCAATACCTTTCATGTTTTCAAAACATACTTTGTTTTGCAAGCATTTTCGATAATATTTACAACGTATTTTTTTATTTATGTGGGCTAATTTTTAAAAAATATTAATTATTGGCGGCACAGTGGTTCATTTAAAAAGTTACCATTTTGAGGTCAACTGGAAGGCTTCTTGAGTGGAGGTTGCCTGCTCCTGTGCTTACGTAGTTTCCTCCTACAGTCCAAAAATACATTTCATGCAGAGCTGGGTGATCAATCGGTCTATGTTGTCGAGTTGAAATAGCTTTAAACACCATCTTGCTCACACGGGTCAGCTGATAAACTGCTCCTGTGTTCCAGCCCCTTCTCTGTCTGCTTTTAAGTCACTTTTCTGACCTTGCCTTTGAGACCAGGGAGCGACTGGCTTTTTAAATTACTTCAAGAATTATTTTTACTTTATGATTGTTTTATTCACCATACAGCAATTGTACAGGAATTTGGCACTGTTTTTAAGCATTTTGAATTTTGGGGAGGAAGGTGAGGTGAAGCTTAGACAAAGTAAATTTGTACAAGGAAGGTCTGGCTTTGGTTTGATCAAGAGCACTGGAGGCCCTGATTGCTCCTCCTAAAGCTTGTAAACAAAGAATGCATTACACTTTAGAAGTGAATGAGAGAATAAATAGTGAATGGATGTGGTCCTGCAATAGACTAGCAACCTTTTAAAGGTTTTGCCCTTACTGCCTTAATAGCCATTATTGCAATGTAATAAATAAATCAAGTCATGCTGACAAGGAAAGTAGAGAAAAATATTGAGCTGTGTGAAGCCGCAACCTCGCATAATGGACTGGTTTAACAATGCCACTTTTTCATGAATGGACCTTCAAAGTGTGGAAAATAATTAAAGCAAAAAAAAAGTTTTTGTCATTGTTTGTGGGCTTGTTTGAGGAATTTTATAGCAACATTTTGTGTGAGACTGACCCAAGTGTCTTTTTGTGGTCATTTAAAAATATATATATTGTCCTGACACAACTGATATAAACTGACTCACGGGAACCACAACTAATAAATATTTACATACATTCAATGTACCAATCCAGAGGAGAAAACACCACACCAGGTGTTTTACTCCCCTGGAGAAAGCAAAACTGTCCAACTCGGCAAGGCATGTACTCTCCCTTGTGATGGCTTTTGAGCAGGACAGGACAAGGTAAAAAAAAAAAATCTTATAGATATTTATATTTTCAGTAATAAATGTCTCACATATCACTAGAGAGTGTATATTAATTAATATAAACAATAATAATACTATTCTAAAATCACAGTATTCAAAACGTGTACTATCAACATCTAAATCAATTAAAGAGCTGCAAAAACTCCAAAACTCAGAAAAGAGTTGTTTTAGTTTAACAGGAGTCAAACCATGAAAAGGATGTAATTACTTCATCACCATCAACATATAAGACAGGAGTCAGGGAGTTCAAGTTGTCTGTAAGTGAAGTTTACTCTGAGCTTTGGTGAGAAAGAGCAACCGAAAGCAGATATGTGTACTGGAATGGAGGACCATGTCGGCCTTTTGTGTCCTTGAGGTCAGAGTGCATCCTCTGTGTGCCCCCAGACTCCCATGGGCCTCATTCAGAGGTAATGTACCAGACAACAGAGATGACATACTTTTAATGCTCTCAACTTTCCTGAAGCATTCCTTGACTCTCCGCTGGTCCTTCCAAGCTCTGTTTTCACAGCTATGGGCGAGAGATTCTTTATGTCTCCGTTCATAACAATGAAGTAAAGCTGGAAGGGTGAGGTTAAGATCAAGCAACTGAAGATTGATCTTCAAATTTTCTTGAAGATTTTTTTAGAATTTGAATAAATAATGAAACTTGTTAGTATTGAGCCTTGTCTGGTACCAATATTACCCAAAATTCAACAAAAGATGTCTAGAAAGAAGCAGTTGAAAGCAGTTTATGGTGATGGTTTAGCTGTGTGCATTCAATATACTAGACTAGACTTTGGATGAGCACAAATTTACTACAAAATTGGAAAATTATAGTTTTGCAACACTGTTCAGTCATAAAAGACATGGGTGGCAAGGTTCATCAAATGTCTTACTGGGTCCTCCAGGAGTAGGCAAACCTAAAGCTTTTGAGTGAAGAAAGATGAGTAAGCAGAAATAAATAGACAGAAGCTGCTAAGAGCTGCTTCTTCTTTTATTAAGGTCTTCTTAGAGTGATTTAAGGGGATTTTCTAAATGAAATCACAATTGAATGCCATGACTCCATTTTGGTTGAATTTGAGTAAAAATGTGTTTTCCTTAGCACAAAAGTGTTTTGAGTTCCAAACTTTCAGAAAGCAAATCAAAATCAAACAAACATAAAAATATCAAATCCAGATTTTAATATTCAAAGATTCATTTTAAAGTATTTATTTATTTTTTCCCGTAACACAACCCTAAAGCATCAATAAAATGTTTATTTATTTTTTTATGAAACCATTAAAAATACGATACCAATCAACATGAAACCCACACAGAGGCATATTTCCACCTCCTCAGACCCTCATCTTCTTTGCACTATGTTCGATTTAATGGACTTGTGTTGTGTTTTGTGAAAAAACTTGACTGGTGTTTATTGTGGTTTGGAAAAAAACTGACAAATCAGGACTGCATTACACGGCAAGCATTTTTTTTTTATTGATTATGAGCTTTTTAAATGTGAAAAAATACACTTCAGTTTTGACACTAACTCACTTAAAAAATGCTGTTTATCACATTTTCAAAACTCCTCAATTTTTCTTTGGTTTTGGAAATATGTTACATGAACTTTTTAGGGTATATTTCAAAGGCAGTTTTGTAAAAATCTTAGAAAGTAAATACACTTTAAATATTAAAAAAAAAACAGTTTAATATAAAAAAAAACAGTTTAAATGTTCATTTATCAAGCATACAACTCTTTAAAATGACATCTATATTAAAAATGGACAATTCCCAAGAGGAATAGTTTACTCTTACTAAACTGTAGGGCTCTCTCAGTCAGAATCATAACAAGCTCATTGTCCCGTAATGCATATCCTACAGACCAAATTACTGCTACATAAGTATATTTTAAATGGACAACAGGAGCACTTGCACAGGATTTTGTTCACAGGGAGTGTTTAAAGGAGCCTTGCCTGTTTGTTTTCTTCCTGTATAGATCCAGCATGCATTAGCGCATATGAACTGTACTGCGTGTCCAATAGAATCACTGGTTTTACTGAGTCATTCTGGTTACTCAGACAAGTTTGAAACCCAGATTTGGCACGGACACTAGAGAACACATTGAGAACCTGTTCTAACTGAAGGCATGTGCAACAGAAGGGATGAGATTGCACACATACTGGCTAAAATTTGGGATTTGAAAATGTTTATGTATAAAATATTATGTTGAAAATATTAATATATATAAAAAGATTACGGATATCCATTTTTGCACATTGATTCACCTATTTTTTGTGTTTGTGTGTTAAATATTTTTAGCCAAGCGTTTTCTATTAAAGTTTTCTGAAAGAACACTATGAAAATCCTATAGGGTGCAGCAGCATTTCCTTCAGCAGGAAACTAAGCAACAACTGTCAAAAAATCTGAATAGTTGTTACAGCTATTATTTGTAATTAGATATTTTTTTTAAAAATCAGTTTTTACAAATACAGGTCTGTGTTTTTTAAGACCTCCATCCTGCACAAAGCACATCTATTTCCACCTGGAAACATTTCAAATATGTGACAAGCTGAATATCACAGCACCTCCATATCCCCTGCATGACAGTGTAATTCCTCCTCCCCTGAGGCCATGTCTACAAAAATCAGACAGTTTACATGTTCATGTAGCTGCACCTCTGAGACAAGAGCTTTGCCAAGAATTTATGCACAGCATTTACCCTTTTAATGTTATTAACATTTTAATGTCAATCTCTGCAAATAGCAACCCCTAAAAAAACAAATTCTACCATTTTAAACAGATCTTTAAAAAAAAGAAGTCCTTCTAGTATTAACACAATAAGTAAAATGTAAAAAAGTTAAATATCTCCCTTTTAACATCAGTGAACTATTTTTTAGAGAAGACAACCAGAAGACACTTTGCTGCAACTTTCTTGAAACAACAACTTTATATAAAAAGAAAAAATATATACATTTTTTTGCAAACCCATCCATAGAAAAAGGTGCAGAAAGTATAAAATAAATCTCTCATATTTGAGGAATGGATTGAACAAATTTTACATTTTATAAATTGGAGCTTATTCAGCTATGGATGCAATTGTACTTAATTACTTTAATTGAATGCCATGTAATAATACTATTAATACAACTAATCGTACACTTTGCCTGTGATGAGCGTGCTGTAGCCTGTCTTAAAATGCCAGGTTCTTGCTATGCCTTGAAGCTCTGTCTCACACCTGGAGTAATCTCACTTGTTTCTGCTATTAACTTGAATTTGCAATGTATATTATGCTATGGCAGTTATCTCAAGCTGATAATAATGCTGATTGTTGACACACACCCATTACAAAACAACAGTTGGGATTTTTGCCCCAGTCAATCTCATACAGGTGCTAAGTCAAAGCGATTTAGGTGGTGTGCGTAATCACATATGTGAAAGTACCTTGCTTTGACCTTACCTAAACATCTAGGTCATGTTTTTAAAAGAGCATGGACTAATTCTTTGCGAGTGCCTGATCACAAGAACCGATGTTGGAAAGATGACCAACACTTCAGAAGAAATTATATTTGGGCAATGGTAAGCTATGCATCTATTCTACAAAATTCTGAAAAGAAATGGGGGAAAATACATTTGTAAATAGGCATTGTATTTATTTTGATATATTATTTAGGTTTCTAGGTCTAGATAAAGTAATCGAAGGTGATATCACAGAAATCTACCCTCATCAAACACTTTCTTATTGCACGTCTGAGGAGTAACAGGAATCAATGAATGAAATTTCAGCTTATTACATTTTTTAAATAAAACTATCATGAAAAAAAGTTTTTAGTGTGCTGATAACATCAGGAAAATCTAAAAGGACAATAAGCTAGAACAAAAGACCACGTGACGCTGAGGATTTCAGATGCGAATGAATGTTTTCGATTCAGTTTTGGCATCACATGAAAAAATAATCATTCAAAGCTTGTTGAGTTGATTCATCCAGGATCAAACCGGATTGGCCTAGCTTCCTTCAAAAAAACAAGGATGTCAGTTTCCTTATGACCTTTATCAGCCACTTAGTCGACTGCCTGATTAGGTCAAAGAAAGGGATGCGGCAGTGTTGAGGAGGTTTGTGAGGGAGAACATCAGTGGACCGGGTCTGGTAGGAGAGACACACCTAAAGCCCTGACCTTGCTCATCCTGGGTCACTGGACGCACCAATTACAGGCAGGTCCTTGACACAGCAATGCTAGGCACTTTCATCTGTGCTGGTGGCTGCTCCCCAAAGCTTTGTTATAGGATTCACGTTTGCAATTAGTGAAGATCAGAGTCAATTAGGTTTTGGCAAGCTGCCCTGATGTGTCACATGGCACCCGCTTTGCCTGATTGTATCCGACAGCGTCACAGATCTTGATCATGGAGGAAGTCTGACAGAAACAGGCCTCGATCAACCTTAGACACATGTAAAACAAACCTTCTCAAGCAGAAAATTGCATTCAATACTGTGTACCGTGAAAGTTAAACAGCAGAACTTGTTTACAATCGATCACTAAATGAAATTACAAAAGTGTTCTTTCTCCTTCTCAACACTGTTGTGACACTGATGTACACCATATAAGCAAATGTATTCATCTGAATTCCAATCACTTCCATGGATACCAGTATATCAAACCAAATACCTAGTATTTTATGAAACAATGGGCCACTCTCAGGGCCTCAGTGAATTTAAGAATGGTACACTGAGGGGGAGGCCCTTGTGCAGCAAGACTACGCTGGCATTTCCTTAAAAGTACATTTTACACATATATCCAGAAATATAACAAAAAAAGTGATTGGAAATAACCGCAACACGGCCACAAAGTTGTGGGCCACATTCTTTAGAGTGATGGATCACACTTTTTCATTTGGAAATATGATCTTGAGTTTTTTATTTTTATTTTGCTTACCTAACTGTAAGGTTTGGTGTGCGGTTGTTTTTAAGGAGTTGGTTATTCCCCCTTAAACATTACAGAATGGGATCTGAATGATTTAGCAAGCTGGGGATAAATTCGTATAGTAATGACAGCGATCTAAGCTTTTTATTTCTTCCTTCTTGTGTAACATCAGTGTCAAGCTCAAAACGTGGTTCTGGAAAAATGTTCCAAAACACTCAACAACACAAAGATTTTAAGTTGTGATAGAAGCAAAGGTGGGTTAATCTTAGTAAACTATGGGCAATAGGATCTGCAAATACTTTTGTCAATATAGTGCATCTAAAGGGTATACTGTACAGATCATCTATGAAAGTGACATGAAGCTGTTGGTTTAGTGTAAGGTTTAAAACCTTAAATGTAAAGTATTTGATTTCTTTGACCCAGTGTTTACATTTAAATTCACCAAAACACACAAGCCCCTACACCACTGACACCAAAAAAAGGCCATATCCCCATTTTGATCACTCTGCAGTTAGTTAATGCATTACTTAAATCTTTTTATTGCTGATGGGCTACAAGCATGTTGTGAGTGCCAAGCCAACACTCAACCATTTTTAGTTTTCTAAAGTATTATTAAAAAAGTAATGTGTGGTCTCTGAAACAAAACAAACAACATCTCCAAAGAGAACCTCATAACCAAGAAAGTCTAAATGATTTGTTTAGATAAGGATGACGGAACTCAAAAATATGCTCATACATGTAACATCTTGCAGCTTTTCTAATTAAACTATCTTTTATAACGTGCAGAATGTCAGGATAAACATCCTGACTGCACTGCATGCAGCATACTGTACACTCCCAAACCTTCAGGGGTTCAGAAAAAACAAACCTCCGGGTCTGTTGATGCGAAGCGTGCTGTCTAGACGCAGCAGTGACAAACCAGGCATGTTCTGGCAGCACACCTCATCTGATGCTAAGCTTTCTGCATCTGGGTGACGAGGAAAGTGAATAGACGCAGAGAATGTAATTATAAATGGCAAATGAGAAAGCACTTTGAGGAAGTGCTCAAATATTTCCTGTTTCTTTAAAAGCATCAGTATATTGGTGGATAAAGGGAACACCCATCCTGAAGATGAAAGAGTAGAAATGAGAATCCAGAAAACGCTTCCCTTCTACTGTTCATTATTACAGTAAACAGCAACAAAAAAACAAGATTTTCTTAATCTGCGTTGCAATTCTACTTTGGTGTATTGTCCACAACATAATAAAGCTTAGCCTATTATATAATCAAGCACAATATCACTAATAAATGAGAAAAGTCTAAATGTCCTTGTAAAGATTAGGAGCCAGCTAAAATTCTATGTCAGAGAGATCTCTTATTAACATCTGGCTTATGAACATCTTTGGTTCAGTGGAACAGATTAATTTTTTCTGAAATAAAGCAAGCATTTTAAAATACACTCAATTAAGAGTGAAACTTCAGTTATGGTGGAAGGACCATGAAAGTGAAACACGGAAAAATTTCTCGCAACTTCTCATTGAGTGGCCTACAACTTGACCTAAGCATGCGTTGACACACACTCAAACCTCTAGTTCTAAGCACTTGAGTAACATTGAAAAAAAATGTGGCCCACTTTTCTGACTCATCGTTCCAGAGTTAGAAATCTCTCAGTCATTTGATGCCGTCACTAAACTCAACAATAATTGATCTAATCAAATAAAACTGACTCCTTAATCACAATAAGAGCTCTTTACTTATTTATCACAACTAAAATGCTTAAATCACTTGACCATTCATTTGAAATTCTTAAAATAGCCCTTTACTCAAAAAAATAGGCATTGATTTGAAGTATTGTTGATGTCTGAAACAACGAACAGACCACTGGAAGCACCTCTCACTAAGAAACAAATGAATGAAGAATGGAGCAATGACTCATTATTGCTACAATGAGCAAAAATCATGCGTCGGTAATCAGAGACTTCTTGGAGACCACACCTGATGAAATGTTGGACCACTGCTGGTCCAATCAGTACTGCCAAATCAGCCTGCTAAACTGGCACTTCATCCTCCTTGGAATTATAAGGTTCGATCTGACGTTTTTGCCAACATTGAGTAATTCACATATTAAACTTCTTAAAGAAACAGTATGTTGTGCTGTGTTATGCACATGTTTTAACAATAATAAAAAAGGTGAAAAGAGTGCAAATTCCAATTCAGCTTCTGTTGGGAAGTTTATTTTCATAGTCAGAGCCCTGATAAGCATTTGGTGCTAATGCTATAGCCATCTGAGAAAATGTTTGCTTCCTAAATATAATCAAAAATCAAATATTTAAAAAATATATATGTATTATTTATTGACATTAAGTAAATGAACACTGAAATATTAAGTTAATTGAAATGTGATCTTGACCTGTCTACACTTTTTGCAATTTATTGCAGTGCAGTATCTGTAGTAGAGAATTCTGCTAGGTTTAAACTTAAAGCCTATTATCTCAAGATGCAGATAGAACATTTTTTCAAAAGAGCACATAGAAATATTGACACATGAAACAAGCTGATTGACAATTTTTCAACAGATAAACATCAATAAAATGTTGCTATTATCTTTTAAAAAAAAAAAGAAAAACATTGTGAGGGGGATGTAGCTCTTGTCCAGACGATCTCATTAGATGGGTCAACTAGCCAGTATGTAGTCAACCAGACCACCATTAAAGCCTCAAACCCTTACTCCGTTCAAGTGGAAAAGCAGACAGTTCCGCCTGGTGTATCCCAAATCTGTTCAGGTCAACTGAAAAGTTTTACAAAATAATCCTTCTCTACAGAGAGGGTCATAAAAGATAGTCATCCTTAAGAGGAAAGACACTCCAAGTAAAGTATTTTCCTGTCAGGACCACAACATGGTAAACTAAAATGGCTTTTGCATTTCAAATATAGAATTAAACAATAAAACATAAAATTACAGCATAAAACACACTGCCAGAATTTAATCTTGATTAAACTTCACCCACATAACCAACGACAACTGCGGAAAGCAAATAATTAATTAACAGATTAATCTTAATAAATATTATGTTTTGGAGTGATGGTTTCTATCAATCCTTCTGCCCATTCATCTATCTGTCCATCCATTCATCCACCCATTGATTCTTTTTGTTACAAATATAGTACAAACATTATTTATGAACCTAAAAAATTAACATTTATGAAAATTCCATCAAGGTGAGGAACAGACATCGATAACTTGCATACACTTCTTGGTATGAAACAACATAATTTGAGTATGTACAGTAAGGAATGGAATTCATTGTTTTAGTAAGAAAACTTGATTATCTTGTAATTATATCAAAATTATCAGATTTTGTCTGAACTGAACATCTTGTACAAGTTTAATACCTTTAACAGCCTCAGAAAATTGCTCCAATTACTTAAAAAAAAAAGTCAAAATCTTCAAAACGCTACTGTTACAGGTGCGGTCTATGAGTTCTCAGAGTCAGTGTTGATACCTGCCTCACACACATACAAAGGCGAATGGATGATAATGACAAAATCGGCTGAATCAGCTACCTGGGGGTATAATGTAATGAGTGGCAACCATTTGTACAACAATAGTAAACTATCTAGAATGTATTTTGGTATTATTGTCGATCATACGAAAAATGTTTATGCAGAAATAAGGCCATAATATTGCTAGGATTAAAGATAAATCCTAAATAGCAGACTTAGAGTTCATGTGATAATTCCTTCATGTCATTTCTTGAAATTCACAAAAACAGTGGTATCAATATAATTGAAATATTTAAAATAAACATTTATTGAAAATAATTTTTCAATAAATGTCGATATATTTTCTCATAGTTTTGTTCTTTCACCATTTGTATCTTTTTCTATCCATCTAACCACTCTGTCCAGTGTCCTGAAACCTTCCACTCAAGAATAAACACACCCAATTGCTACTGATTGGCAACCAGCTTAAATGTTATCAGATTACATCAAGTTGGAAAGTATTTTTTTACTTGTGGGTCACATATTTTAGCTGCAACATAACATGTGAGTTTTTCTTCAAGACAAGTGCTATACTTTTGGGATTATGATGTTAGAATGGAGAGATGGTAGTTAGTGAGAGGTGGCTCAATGAAGTCAAGTGCAACATGGAGTGTAAATAAAAAAGTGATGTCCAAATAAGCTTTAGCCTGCTTTTGTAGACCTGCTGTTGACCATTGGTGGGTGGCAGAACAACAACAAGTTTCTTAA
Organism: Danionella cerebrum; assembly: GCA_007224835.1. Taxonomy (NCBI): domain Eukaryota; kingdom Metazoa; phylum Chordata; class Actinopteri; order Cypriniformes; family Danionidae; genus Danionella; species Danionella cerebrum. Next base: position 122,012 of record SRMA01026863.1, on the reverse strand, counting down.
AAATTCCAAGTATATTTCAGAGGTGAGCTATCCCTTTATTCCTAAGAATAATTTTGTCCAATATATAAATTGAAAGTTTAGCACAGGTTGAGCTTCTCTACCATAAACCCAGTTTCAGGCAAACTTTAGAGCATTCATACAGAAAAAAACATCATCAAACAAAAAACATCCACATCGGGGCAAAACATCCACATAGCCTGCCTTGTTGAGGTGTTGTATCAACATGTGACACCCCTCTCTACTCACTTCCTCTTTGGGCCTCAACAGCAGGAGGCTGATGTCAACAAGGAATTCTGTCCCGTGAACATTTCCCTCCAGAAAACAAGTCAGACACAAGGCCCTAGTGAGGCCTTTACAGGTCCAACGAGTCTTTTAAACTTCACTGTGGCAATGTAAAACGTGAAGTCGCCAACATTATGCCATAAAATGATACTGGCCAGTGCTAATAACAAGCTTGCAACAACACAACATTGGGCAGTGTGAAACCATATACAACTGGCCTTTAAATGTCCGAAACAACATATGGCCCATACAGGAGAAAATTGTGATTTCAATCAACAAAACACCCAAACCGTTGCTATTTGTTAAACAGGACCCAGGAGCCTAATAAGAGTTTTGTCTAATGGGAGTTGGCTCACCACAGCCCAGAAACGTTTAGTGAAGGTAAATGTCATTTCAACTCTTGACTTTGACAAAACCTCACATCTAGTCAGTTTAGACAGCTGGCAGTGGTACTGAGAGAAGAATGAAAGTAGGCTCAGTGGGCAGCGAAGACCTCCTGATTATACATCATGAGTCAGAGTTAGTGTGTTTAGTCTCTACAGATCCCTGAGATTGTGAACGAGCTTTTGAGGTCAACCTCATAAGTCTGTGTATGTTCTTTAAGAATAAATGTTCACAACACCAGCAATGTCAAGAAAAGATCATAAAACGCCTTGGTGGAACGTCTTGACCAACTCAAGCTGTGTTTTGGAACGTTGTAGCTGGTTTAAGCTGGTCAAAGCTGGTTTAGCCCGGATGAACAGATCAAACAAGCGTTGAATGATTTCATTTAACTCCCATGTTATTTGGTATACAGAATATTGCCCAAAGTACCCAATTATTTTGAAAATTTTTCTTTGAGGTTGTGCTGTTGGTTGTAAACACAGCATCATTTTCACATAACTACACAGAATGCATATTTTGGAGATAGGCACCAGCAGAACCTTGTGATGCTAACTAGGGTGGAAGGATTAAAATTTCATTAAAATTTGTATGAAAGGTTTAACTGCAAAAATTAGATTCATTCAAAGATGAATGTTGGTGGGTTATTTTTTATTTCTTTATTCTATTTTTTATTTTTTTGCCGAGCAGTTAAGGAATCATTTTTTTAATTGTATGCAAAAGAAAAGTAGGCTTTCATTTAATATTAAGCAGCTGACTTCTGCATGAATTATTCCCTACAACCATCTGGATTATTTATAAGGCCACATACTGGTGGGTTTTTTTATATACACCGGCAAATCCTTTAAATTGGTAAAGTGTATTTCACTCCAGGAACTAGACTCCCAGAAAATGTGAATCTTAAATAACATTTATCTGCTAGAAAACACGAACAAGATGCAAAACACACTCATTTACAAATTGAAGGGACCATTGGTGCAAGAAGAGGTGACGGTATAGGAAAAGAAAAACACAACTACAAAAGCCACAGAGAGATCAGCGCTGACTCTCATATCCTGCTCTACTCTTCCGATTTTCTGCTGTGATGGGTCAGATCCAACCACAGTCAACAACACACGAATGAAACACAAACAAAGACAGCACATATGTTCTAACTATATTGTACATTCAATCTGTTTGAAAACTGATGACATTTTGAACCCATTTCTTCAAGTTTTTGTGGAATTATAAGTGTGAGTGTTAAGCTTAAAATTGTCATCTTATTTAACGACACTTGTAACATGATTGTGTAACCAACATGAAAATACAGTGAAATGAGATGACAATGTAAGCATGTGAGAAACAAAGGCTTTAAATGTTTCACTCAATGTATAATGGTTAAGTATAATATTCAGTTCCTGAAATGAGATAAAATGATTAGAACCTGTACTGGATGAGTTTAAACAGTTTTGCTGTTATCTGTCCATATATATTTCTGTTTATAGGTTTGAGTTCAGATTGACTTGTGAGACAGCACTGTGGCAGGACCATAGACGTAGCGTCTGTGAGATCAACCATAGTTTTCTAATAAAAGTCACTGATGCTCAAATTGGTCACTAGCAGGTTGACGTAATCGGGAAAAGGGTAGCAAAATTGAAAGCTTAAGTACATTACAACTTAAACTAATGTGTAATAAAAAAAAATCACACTTATAGTTGTAAAGAAGGTCAATATTATAAATTTAATAATATTGTGATCGTCATGTGATTTAAATATGATTATGCTTTAAATGCTTTCTTTTCTATAAAGTAGTGGACTTTTAGCATCGGTGTCAGTTGGAATATGCTCACATCTGACACGAGCCAATCACGGAATTGTTGTTTCGTTCACTTCCTATTACTCATAGCAGGCATGAGCTTGCTGCTTGGGCAGGACACATAGTCAGCATACAACACGAACAGAGATGACACCAAAATCATTTAAAAGCCCCCTGGCAGAATTTGCTTCTGTAATGCAGGCTCACGTGGCTCTAGAGGTGTTTGCAAACAGCTAAAAGAGGTCAATCGTTCTCTGTGACTTCAACGTCCAAAAATAGACCGACACAAGGCAAACTCCCAGTAATGTTGTTTGTGCTAATCAAGTACAACTGACCATATCTCTGAGGTGGTGCCTGTGTGGTGTATCTCAGCTGACCATCAACTGAGTGAAATAAATACCAAATACCAGATCCACTTTAGCATTCAGACACACAGTTCATGTGTCACGTGTGGTTGGTCAATTTCAGGAAATCCGTTGCACACAACCCTATTGGCTTATAGAATACACAAATCCATATGGAAATAGGACTATTTCTGAGCCAATTATTCAAAATAAAAAAATGCACAACAATGGTTTATTTCTATCATTTGCAACAAAGTACTTGGAAAATCCTCCCCAGAATAATTAATTACATCTGAAATACTGTGCCAAAGCTCTGACTACAAGCACGATGCATGTGCCTTTAGACAAGTGACCCTAGCAGTGAAATACAAGTAGAAGGTGAAGGTGTCTAGCCAAAACATCCCACTCTGAGCATAACCGCACTGGTGAAGGGCAGGTGTCACTTTCATTCAGTATCACAATAAATAAAAACACTCAGAGCTCCTGATCTAAGACTGTTTCACACCCCAATGCTCAAACTCTGTTCACAGAAAGTAAAGCAACACTGTTTTAATGCATTTCAGGATTTACCTAAAAGAGCAAGGTCTACAAACCAATAAAAAGTTCACTTTGAGTATAAAGCTCTACAGATTATCTGAAAAATAACCATTAGTCACTGAAATATAAAACTGCTTTCAAAGACAAACAAAAATAAAATGCATTATTATTTAGGCTATAAATTTATATCAATAATGAGATTTTATATTTTAAATATAGGCATTTATGAGCTGAGTATGAGTGTTTCTTCAGGATGCAAAAAAAAATGCTGAAAGCCTAGTACAAAACCAAATGAGAGATCATCGACAAGAAGATGGGATCCTATTCGTTTTCAATGGAGACCGGCGACTTCTACCAATGAGTGTGGCGAAGGAACTCTATGCTAATGACAAGCGACCATTGCCAGCGATGTCCAATAGGAGGAACGTATTTTCCAAGTGATTCGTCGACTGCCGAAACTGGGATAAGGCTGCTGCACCAGCCAGTGGTACTATTTATTTCCTGAACCTTTTGAGCTCTGTGTTTGAACTTCAGAAGCACATACTGAGCTGCAATGCAATAAAAGCACACCCTGTTCCTCATTCATGACTGATAATGCACATATTTCGATTGCAGTGTTTATAGAAGGAATATTATTTGAAACAGGAAAATAGAGGATTTGTTGTTTGTCACATTGCTTGTCAACCATGGGAGTTGATAAGAGTCGACTCCCACAGGAGATAATGTGGTCATGCAACAGACTGGTGAACATTCATTGTGTATTGCTGTGTTTTGCTCCTTTTGACTGGCAGACCCATGTGATTCTCAAGAAGGGGATTTGAAAACAAATTCAGTTTTTGTACTTTTGGACTAGCAATTTTATTAAAAAGTTCTTTCATCAAAAACATGCCTCAAGTTTTATTCAGACTCTTTCATTCATGTTTGTGTAATCCTGTATTCCTTTTTTGTGAGCTGAAAACAGCTCGATGTTCTTTGCACTTGACCATAGTTTGCCAATTGACCAATCAGATTAATCGCTAGTTCAGCTCATCTCAGATCAGATGCGGTGCCTGACCCGGAAGTGCTGAAGAACAATGCACAGAAAGTGTGTTTTTGTCGAGTATAATGTAATAGGCATTAGGGTTTTCAAGCTATTTGGGTATCAACGATGTCTATCCCAATCGCCGTCCCAATCACCAACTTAGATTTGTTAACAGACCCAAAGTTAAAGAGAGGATTGTTGCCAAATAAATGCCGACTCAGCAATATCAGTGGTTATGCTAACCAAACCAGCCTTACACAAAACTAATGCTAATCAAACAACATTAGAAAGAGTAAACACATTCTTGAGTTCCAACCCTACAATATTTGCATGTAATAGCAAATAGCACGAAAGCTTGTTAGCATACACAGACACTGAACTGTGTGCATGATGATTTCTACACGTTTATGGTGGATTTTTTTTAAGATAAATATTGCATTTAGAAAGATACTAATGATGCACTGCTAGTATAGAGGGTTCAAATGTTTATTATACTGTTTTACAAATTGCACAATATGGCCTCCTTAAGGACACAATGTGAACAATAAACCACAGAATGATCGAGTGTTTTCTGTTGCTGCCCCATGATATTGAAAAAAAAATAGATTCCCACAAAGAAATCTTGCCAAACTCTGACTAAATAACCCAACTCTGCTGCATGTATTGTTGTTGTATTGCTGCAAATATTATGGTACATTAATAAACCAAGTTTGTAAGGGCCACGCATGGGCCATGGCTGGCCAAAGTTAATAAACTATGCCATAAGGCATATATAGTTTTGTGAAGTTATAATGTGTGTACTCATTAGCTGCTCTTATATCTGACGTCTCTGCTTGTGTTTTCCTTTAACCTATAACCCTTGCTTTTATTCTGTACTGCTTGTCTGCTAAGAACTGTGCTGTTGAAAGGAAATTACTTAGTTACTTACTACAAATAAGGTTGTGGTTGTTCTGTCAGTTTGACCAGCTAAGAGGAGACAGCAGTAGAAGGATTAACTTGCTTCAATCTGTGGTCTACATCTGATCAGAGGCTTGGACTCTTAACCCATTATCATCTTTACCCACTTGTTCAGGATGAGCTAGCAGGCAAACTGTCTTTCCTATTTCTAAGAGGCACTTGCAACTAAGCAATTAAAGGATTTGATGATTCTTTTACATTATTACAGTCTTCAAATAGATTTACTTTTAACAATGGGGTCATGTGTTTAATTTTCCAAATAGCTCAAATGTAATTTAACAACACATATAAATTATTGAGGATAATAGTGTGTTTGAGACCCAGTTGGGAGGAGTTAGCAAGCACTTGCTTGAATGGTTTCATCCTACTCTCCAAAAACTTTGAGTTACTAATTATCTGCACACAATGTCTGAATGTATACTGGTCATTTCCTCTCTCAGATTGGCATACCTGCATCTCTGTCAACATTTTAAATTCATACTTGAACAATTTCAAGCGCCTCATGTAGTTTGGTCATACTTCCTGCAGAGGAGAACAACCTCTCCCGGGTTTTCTTGGAGTGCGGAAAGATACTATTAGTCAGCTGGCTCACGTCATAGCGTGTTTACATCTTCAGTTCAACTTCTTGGAAGCTCCCCTCAACCACCAATCCCAGCCCTGATCAGTTATCTTCGTAGTCTGACCATAAACAACAGCTCTTATTGCATGGCAACAGGACACCCTCCAAAACGCAACCTTCCCATTGCTGAGTCCAAACACTTGAGCGTGTGTACAAACAGAGGCCAGCAACCCACATCAGCAGAGGATCAAAGAGAAAGCAGTCGGCACTTCACATAGAACTATATTTGGTCTGGAAATTTAGCCTACCTCTGATAGAGAGCGGGCAGCTGGTGAATCCTGGTGGTTGGCGAGAATGAGGAAAGGAAGTGTGCACAGCTGAGGATGCTGCAAAGCCAAGTGGAGCTCAGATCGGGATAACTCCAACTCTTCATCTGACACCGCGCTGTTGAGGACAAACACTACACCTTGGGAACCTTGATAATATCGGCTCCAGTATTTCTTGATGGTTTCAGCTCCTGCAGATAAGCAAAGAATAATGATGTACCTTCCGATCATTTCTAAGATTATTTTTTCATTCAGACATCCCAGATTCCAGTGCTCAACTACAAGTAAAAAAAGAAGCAACTAAATGAAATATAGTTTTATGAGGAAACTGAAAAGTAAAAAAAAACCTAGATTTCTTGCTATAATATCAATTAAACTTTATATGCCCATGAGGTCTAAATAAAATAGAGTTTGTTGGTACAAACTATGAATCTCTAAACTGAAACAATCAGTACAATAGGTTGTCATGAATGTTTGAGATGAATTTACCAGAAGCCCCCAAAAATATACTGTGCATAATCCTCATTTAAGGTCATCACATTTTTTATAGACATCTTTAGACATTGATATTATTAAAATATGGAAGTCTTTCTATGACCAAAAGTGCATTTTGTGTTAATCCATGAGTTTAAAGAACTCTCTAAAAGTATGTCTCATAAATCTGAAAGGGAAAATAAATCAGCAAGCATTATTCTGTCACAATAATAATAATCAGAACACAAGTCATGTAAGTGTTGACAAATCCGGTGAGATCACCATGACGCAAGTATCTGAAGAAAAAAAAATGCAGTCCTTCTGTCTCAAAAAAAAGTTCAGCAGAAACTGTGAGAAATAAATCACACCAGATAAGAACCATTTGCTTTGACTTGCCAGTCTGAACTGGTGTAAAATAACTGCAATCAAGACTCCTGGGGAGATATAAAAAGCCACTATGGTCATTTGCTGTGTGTTTTCTGACACAGTCTGTTCAGTTTCCTGTCTGGATTCAATATGATTGATTTGGTTCTGAAATATCATGTCTAGGTTATCATCCCAGCAACCGTTCAGACAAAATTGACTCTTGCACATAAAAGAAAAATGTAAAATGCTGTATAATTGTTTCAAAAGCATCCTGAGTATTACTGTGATGAACAGTGAAATTGTGATTAGCCACATATTTCCATGGTACAGTTTTAATTAAGAATACAAATGACTAATAATTCATGATGGCATTATTTTTTTCCCCAATTTGTTTCTTAAATATATGAGGATCACTGGCGCTCTGACAGAGTGACCAACAAAGAATTATTGGTCAACTGAGTGACAAGTGCCCAGATCACAAAGATGGGTGGCTAGATCTAGAAAGAGTCCTGGAGACTCATCTATTCAAAGACGGTGAGACTCCAAAACGCCAGAGACTTTTGTATAGCTTTCCTCAGTATTGTGCCTGTGGTGATCAATTCTGTCTCAGAGATGTTTGTCTTAATGTTTCTCTTGTGCTCTGCTCTGAAATGTATGGTGGAACATTTTACACGGGTGTGTCCCTTTCAATAAAGGGAACAGCACAATTTTTAACTTCACAAAATAATTAAAAAGTAAACGTATGAATCTTGGCTAATGTTGATGAATATGTTAAGAAACCACCAACAAATGTGTTTTGTATAATAATATATATTTCACAATAAAAATCTGATCCTCTCAGTTTAATTTAGTCATGTCACAAAAAAAGTTCCCTCAGATTCATCTTTCTGTCGTCGGATTACAAATGTATCCGTTTCTGGTCACAAGTGTTCATATGTGTTTGAATACAATGGGTTCATGTTAAACAAGTTCACATAATGTGACTGACTAAGGCTGAGAATACATAAGTTTGACGTTTAATAAAAAGTAAATGTGATATTTGCAAAGAATTCTAACACATTTTTTATGTTGTGTATAGCAATTCAAATAGAAAATTAATGTAATTGATTTCCCATTAAGGCTGTATAATGTAGAAAAATGCTGGGAACAATGTGTCAATACAGTAATGATCATATAATACAGTTATGACGACAGAGGCATGTTGATCTGAAGGTCATGAAATCTCTTGTGGTTTCTTTATAGAGTTCTAAATTGTAAAGTGAGTGAGTGAAGAGGTTTTTTTTTATTACAGTATTGCAAGAATCCTGGATTCCATTAGTGTTCTACTGCTACTTGGTGTATATTTGTAACTATAGCACATTACATTTTCAATTTGAAAACTTTTGAACATATTAGCGTTTTAAAGAGATAATGCCCAGATAGACATTTTTTATTTAAGTATTTTTGTGAGTGACAATAAAGTTCTAACATTTATGTTATTATTATGTGTGAAGGACAAGGTGTTGCAGTTACATGAGCAGAGAATCACATGAGCAGTCACTGACATATTTCTTTGTCATTTACACTAAAACATATTAAGTGCATAGATAATAATATTTTAAATATTTTAAAGGAATGTTAAGCATTCAGTTCATCTGAACGAGCCTGGACAGTTTCCATGGAACTGTAAAAGCTCAAATGTAGATTGTAGACTGCCTCATTGGATCTGTGTAGTTCCCATCAGCACATGTTCACTACCCGTCTATCAACATATTGGCATCTTCTGCCACCTATTGGTCAATTGCCCAGTCAAAGTTCATTTGCATACTCAAAAACACTGATGTTTCATAACACAACTGATCTCATAACATCTTTCAAAACTGATACTGGTTTTTGTTCAGAGAGAATAATGAAATATTTGCTGTGCTATGCAGCAGAGCACCATTCTGCAAGACATAAGGCTACAAAAATGAACTTTAACAAAAACAATCTGCTTCTCTGTCTTGTTATTTTGACCTGCCATGAGTAATGTAGAAATGCTGAAATAGTCTGTCTTGGCTCCTAGTCTGTCCACATCTCTAAGGTATAGTATTTCATATTAACTCATTAAATGTCCATCAGGTCTGTCTGGATCATATAAGACAGCTTGGGTCTTGAAATGCCTTTCAGCTCGGATCCGGGTCATCGTATCCATCTAACCACAGGCACCAGCAGTACAAACAACCAAGCATAACTCAGTCTTATGTTTCCTTTCTGTTTAAATATAAATGAGCAAAACTGACTTTGGCAGTATTAAATGTAATCCACACTACATTCAAGCTTTATATCCGTACTATTTACTCTACTTTTTGGAAATTTAGGTTCATTGGATTATTTTTAATAGAAATTGAAACTGTTAGTCATCATGATCAAATTAAACTGAGAAAGAAATGTAAAATAGCTTTTCGCAAGAATTAAATTGCTTTAAAAGAATTAAGAGTATAGAGTTTAAACAACTGGGAGAAGTTTCAGATGATGCCTATCCACAATAGCCATAAAAGTAACCTCTGCAAAATGTGGTTATGAAATCCCTGGGTAATGACCAACACGTAAAAAGTCTTGGACACTAAGAGCTCAGAATTTGCAACCACTTTTGAAATTCTTTCAGATTTTTGCTTTGAGACGTGAAGAAAAATCAGAGATACAAACAACCACAAGCAGCTCTGCTACTATTCTATTATCCGCTTGTTTAGTCTGCCATCGCACTGCGCTGCAGGGTCCTGGTGCTCCTATCTCCCTGTGCCAAAAGGGTCTTAAACGCTTCAAAACACTTCAAATCAGTTTTAAATCGAGTGAAACATTATGTATAGATTACAAATAATGTGCTATAACAAATGTTAGAGTCAAGGTGTCGTAAAAGAAATAATGTTTATAACATGGAAAGTGCTGTTCTGTAGCGCAAGTTAGAGAAACCCCAGTTATACGTTCTCAGAAGCGTCTCTCCATCTGTCTCCGCTTGTGCTTGAAACCGGGTTGGTGTTAGTAATTCATGAAATATCTGGAGAAATTTAACTTTCATACATAGTGCCGTAATGTTTTCTGCCATCCGTTCCACCTCCTCTGACACATCGCCTCACTCAAGGTAAGGTTTCACATTTGTGTACAAATTACGTATTTTGCTTGTATTTTATTATCATTTATTACATTAATAATGTGTAGATTTAAGGACTGAAGAAACGTTACTTGATTTTTTTTGAGAACCGTTGCACGGATTAGGCGTTTTACATGTTAAACTTGTTCGAGATATGAAATGTTCGAGATACGAACGCCACCCTGGAATGGATTAATTTCGTATCTTGGGGTACCACTGTACTAATTAACTTCACAATTACTGGTTGCCATCTCTAATGTTTACAGAGAATGGTCCAGAAAGAGAAAACATAAATTATGAGAAGCAGTTCTGGGGGCGCAAATGCCTTGTCGATCACAGAGGTCATAAGAGAATAGCCAGACTGGTTCCTGCTGTTAGAAATTAAAAAAAAAAATTTAAAGCTAATGTAAGTGATCCGTTACAAACAAACAAAAATACAATTGGACTTCACATGATGCATTCAAAAATCTGGCTTAAAAAGGAGCACAATGCATATGTAAAAGTGGTAAGAAATGGAAAAGTGTATAAATCTATGGAATTACCTCATTGATACCCAAAAAATGATGAAAGCAGTGACACAGATGGCTGCGATAGCCATCCAGGCACAGAAATACGGATGCTGACTCAATCGTTTGACATTAAAAGTTTAGAAGAAAACAATCAAGACACCGTTTGGTCTGTGCCTAAAAATGAAGTGGTAAGGAAATGAATAACATTGTCTGACATTCGCGGCAAGGGGCGCCATCACACATAAACCTCACATCTTGCCTCCTTGACGTCATTGCTGTCAAAAGAAAGTCCATTAACAGATGCCACTTTGCTGTGCCAGTCATTCCTCACACTTAATAGACACACTGTTAACAAACACACACACACACACACACAGGGCATCACTGGCCTTTGTGTCAAAAGGGTAACAGACACAGATAGCCTCTTGCCATCAGCATGGATTAATGCACAGAAGAGGGAAGCAGTTTGTTAACCGGAGCCAGACGACAGCCTTCAGGCCACGAGCTGTGACAAATGACCGATATGTCACTATGGCAAATGCTCACAGTTCACATTCAGAACTTTCTCACATACACATGCATCACTTCTGTCATTCCACAGTTTATACAGCACCAATCTTTTGAGACTTGCTCAGTCGCAGTCGCAGGCTATTGGTAAGAAATGTTGATCATTTTCCCTGTTGAATACTGGCACAACCGCTGATGAAACCGAGGAAACCGCTTCATTTCTTTTAAAGCCACATAGTCACAATTTAGAGATGTTTGGACAATATTATTAATAATATCAAAAGACTTGAAAGTGATTTTTAACAGAACTGGTTTGGGAAAAAATGTTTAAAGTTACATTTATATATATATATACATTTATAAGTATAGTAAATATTTAACACTGGAAAATTAAGCTGAATAAAATAAATAAATATGAAACAAATAAAAGGACTTTAATCTGAAACTGCAGTACTAATACAAATATTTGACTAAGTTGAGATTGAAAAATAAAAAGATGTAAAACAATTATAATCATAATTTTATAATGATTTTTATGGTGAGCATTTTGGACAACCAAAAAAGGATGGACATATAAACTTTTGAAACCTTGAGTGATTGAGGGCTTGTTCCACATCATAAAAACAGTTTGAAGACATGTTTTCCGGATCTTGGAGGTAAAAGGAAGGACTTTACAGTTGTACGCTTCGAGAACACATGGGAGAGGGTGTTAAAAATGCATTGCTCAATTTAGCAGCGGAAACAAGCAGTCATAGTAGTGAGTCAGCCTCCTCTGTGTTTGCCACAACTACAGCGAGGAGAGAAATATTTAAACTTGATTTTGAACATTTTTCCATATAAAAAGTTCAGCCCATATATTTAATGGTAGGTGTAACGGTAGTGGAAGACAGAATCTCAACAATAAATCGAAAACAAAAATGCTGTCCAAAAGGTTATGAATTGATTTGAGATTAAATAAATGATATATTATAGTATAAAGTATTCGACTGTTATCAATCAGCAAACAGTTGTGTCTTTTATCTAAGTACCTCTGAAATTAGAAGACACCTGTCAAACGTGGTGGTTTTCTGCCAAGGTGACATGACAGCTGCACCATTTAAAAAAGGTAAATGGTAAAACAGGGCATTGAAGATTTCAGTATATCAATAACCTAAAATACACCCTGAAAACCTCAATGACTAGGAGAGGATCTCAATAAAACCACTTCTGAGTTGTGTGCAAACCACCCGACCATCTACAGAAAACATCTGACCTAACTGTCTTCATAAATATTTTACACAAAGTACTAAGTTTAGTCTATAACATTAACTATCACATTTGCAGAAGCATCTCTCTGTATTTTTCACTGTTATTATTACCTTACATTTATGGAATGATAATTTCTTTGTCTGGGGGTACAATTTTAAAATTAGAAAATAAATAAGTTGACAACTTGGTTAAATGCAGGATCCGCTGATATTTGAAACATTGATTCGAATTCCATTATTTAACAAGTTCTATGATTCACACTAAAAAGTAAATGAGAATATTAAAAATGTATTCTTAGATTAAACCAAATACATATGTGAAAATTGGCACCAATGTATTTGGGCACCCAATCTATTTTGTACTTAAACTTTTTGAAAAGCTTTATTAAAAATCAGGTCACACCCCCCCCCCCCTATTCAAGAACATGAGTGATCTAGCATTGGCAGATGCAATGGACATCATATGTTGACTGTTAAAGACTTCGCTATAAGTTCCTTTGCGTGGAATCCCAAACAATTGGTTGGCAAAGAAAGTAGCTGCACAAAACAAATCAAATTCAAAAGCCATAAAAGTACTGATTTGGTTATAAATTTAGGGTTTATTATGAAAATAAGGTGAGTCTATCTTGAGATACTCTACATGCTTAAGAGAAAAATGTGGTAGTCAGACACAGAGTGGATAAGTTCACTAGGTTTCAGCGATCAAACTTCATAGGGCAGCATAAAACATGTGCACATCATTTGCAACTGTATTTTCTTTCAGATCCTCTGCAAACCTTTAGTCAGAGCAGATGTGTCCTTTACCAAGTGATACATCAGCCTCGTCTTAAAGATCACTGGATGCCGCAATCCATTTTAAACCTCCCCGGGGTATCTGACCTCACCTACTGGAGAAGCTTCATTTCACGGCCATCCATGTGCATTTCAGATTTAGTCAGGCCTCCCTGGCTTTACTGTGTCCTCTATCCCTGTTGTTTTTCTTGAACTGGGCTCTTGATTCTATTGCATTGGTCTGGCCACTTGTCATGACGCACCTGTAATGTCCCTTGTGTCCCACAAAACACATAAATCACTTCAAAGAGTGGTTCCCCAAAACATTCTCATAAACAGAGTTGAAGTTCTGATTTATTTCTCTCCACAGACCTCTTTCTGTTCAAGAATCCTACAACATGAAGCATCTTTCAACATCCTAGCTGTGGTATCACATCAAGAAAACATGGAAGTTCTAGCTATGAATAAAATGGCAACACTGAAGTGAAGTAAACTTTTAATCAATACCCCAGAGAAGTCAAGGAACAATCTCAAATTTGGCACAATAAAACACATATACGTGATATCAAGTAATCCAACTTTTATATATTTTATATATAATTTATATACTTTATACGATGCTCAAGTGAGACAGCTGGGATTTTTGTTTTCACTAAATATTTATTTGACTTGATTCATGGACCTGGAGTCATTTTCAAACAACGAAAATCCCTTACTCTCCATATTAACAAAAAATTGGTTCATTTTGGTATTTGTCAGGCACATCTGGCAATCATCACTGTGCATAGTGCCAAACAAGAGTCTGGCAGAGGTGGTACTGTTTTTGATGGAGATCATATCATAGTATCTACATGTTCTTACATTTAAGAGCAATTGACAAATGTGACAAATGACCATAGAGGACAGATCTCATGAATAACATTTTGCTTTTTTAAAAAAATCTTAAAATCTTATAGCGATTACAGTTGTAATGATTTTGCATCCTGAATCTTTGGCAACCCTGCAGTCTTCAGTATACTCTGTTTTTCAAGACTAATAATCAAGTGTTCGAGTGAAAAAAATATGGGGTCTCTTGCTAGTTGGCCTCAATAAAGACTTTTCTTTGGTGAAAGAAACGTGTGTCACGTGTTTCTCGAAACAAAGGACTACACCAGGATTTACTTGTTAGTGTTGAGCTGGAGAAACTCTAACAGATGCATTTTCAGCTGCTCACAGATCTGAGCGCCTGAGATTAAGCTGTGTTGCATGTCTCTGAAGCCGTGTATCACGTCTCTAAAGCCGTGCATCACGTCTTTTTGCCATGCATCACATGTTTCTGGCTGTAATGTACCTGAGATCGAAGGTGCTATGTGAGAGCCTGCAGATGGGTGCTTTTTAAGTCCCTTTTTTGTTTTGTTTTTAAGACCTTATTGCACCATTGCACCATTCAACTTGGTGTTATTTAATTACTTCAAACCCTGACCACTACAATTTTATGTAAATGTGTGTTTCCATGAGTCAAATGGTCTCCTTAAACACGGGAAGATAACAGTGACTAAAAAAAAAAGTTATGTGAGATTGTTTGAAAAGATTATTATATCTAGTATTACTGTACCTCCAAGCTCCTTCACGTTCAAAACTGCATTTTCAAATGCCACTGCTTTGATGCTGAAACCTGTGGAAGATAAAATGCACATCTTAAATTCACAAGGATAATCTGAAAATTTGTACATTCTCAGTTTTTACACGGATAGCAAACTGCAGTGATAAAGTTGGAATGCCTTGCTACTCAAATAATATGTAGGGTTGTAAGAGATAACCCTCTGTTTTAATTGTTTTTTAAACCAAGAAGAATGCAGTGGATCAATTTAATCAAATAATATATATTTAATGTTACATTTTCAAATAATACAGGAGGAGGTTTATAGTCTAAATAGTCTAATTTAAAATGTTTTTAAACTGATTATGTACACTTAACATCTTATCATTTACTATTCCTATTAAGGGTCAAAGAGAGCAGTTTGTTTCATTGCATCAAATCAGACTGGACAAAAGGAAGGCAGTGGACAACGCTTCATAAATTTTTCAGGCTCACATTCACTGCTTTGTTTAAGGCCTGTTGTAGAGAAACTGATGGAGAAAACCTAGCCTAAACTTGCCTCAAAAAGCCACTCAGCTACAATCAAACCAATTATTTTCTTGATGAGGCAGTGGAACTAATCACTTCTTCCACATTGCCTAAGCAGAGAAGCATGACGACTCAAAAACAAGAGACTAAAAACAGCGTAAAATAAGTAAAAAAAAAATTAGTGCACATTTTCCAGATCTTAGCATTGTTTCATATTAGTAAAAGTCAAAAGCCAGTGTTAGCACTGTATCGGTCATGTATCGGTCTCCGGGAAAGGCAGGGTGGGTACGGTTCTGGGGTCTGGGTCCCTGATCGTGGCGCCTTGTGGGGGGTGAACTGGCCCGTCGGGTGGCTCTTGGCTTTTGTGGGGCCTGGTTTGGGAAGGAGTTCCCATCGGAGGTGGCACATGAGACGTTGGTTTGCTGCTTGTGGATTGGGTTTCCTGGGTGCTTTGTGCTGCATTCACTTAGTTATTTAGTGTCTGTGTGTCTCCGTTCAGTGCAGATTATGGGACGCGTACATTTCTGTCCACTCCCCATCAGTGATCTATCATGTGTATTATGTATGATCTCCCTTGTATTATATATGTACACTCCCCATTCGTGATCTATAATTTGACCTCATTGTTATCCTGCATAGTTCATTAACTGTGTTTTCAAGGCAGGGGTTCTGTATATATGTGTGTAGTTATGTACAATCTGTTTAAGCTGTACTGCACAAACTGTAACAAACTTTTATGGTATTATCAGGTAGATATTCTTCACACTCATGAATCTTTCCCCCTCATCTACATCCCTCATTCATCCCCCCTTTCTTTATTACACCTTCCTGTCCTGACGTAATTAATGCAAACTGGTCCATGGGAAAAGTAAATAAATAAATAACTACATAAATTCACTGCTTCCATAAAGAGGAGGGAACACCACATCAGGTGTTAGCTCCCCTGGAGACAACAAAACTGTCCAGCCCACACGAAGCTCCTACTTCCCTATGTGGTGACTCCTAAGCAGGACAGGACAAGATTAAACTAAAAAAAAGAGATGTAGTCTGGTTACAGCAATACATGGCAACCCCATTATCAGCTGATGTACTAAGCCTACAACAATTCATTTTGACCGGCAATACAATTAAATTGTCACGAGAACAGGCAGTCAGGCAGGGCCACGCAGAAGAAGGCATGTAAGAAACAGCATGATAGAGGTTTTCTATATAAATGGGGAAGGATGGAACAGGAGTGATCCATAGAAGTGCATTAGATATGACAAACAGTGATGACCCATATGGGGGAAAACACAGGAGAAGGTGATCAACAGTCAACAATTGGGGGGGGGGGGGTGACTGGGCAAAAGGAAATAAAAAATAAGCAGACAGTGGTGCTTGGATTGAATTAAGAGAAACAAGGGGAACCATGAACAGGCTCAAATATGGATCAAAGATATTTAAAAATAGATTCTGGGGAAAGCCTACATCTACAATACACTCCATACAAATGCACAAGAGATCTAGAATATCTATGATTATTGTAAAACTATTAATCATTGAACAGCAGAATACAAATTTTTATCATCTTCTAACTCTACAAATAACACTTTACTTCTGAAAAGAATCATCTGTGTTGTTAGTAAAAACTGAACTGAAAACATTTTTTGAGGAAATCTGCAAGGACTAAAAAATGCACACTGTGGTACTAACCCAGATGTTACTGAAAAAGACAAATGTGCTCTTTCTTTAGTGAAGGAATATCATGTTAGAGACCGTGTAGACTAATACAAAAACGGAGTTGAATAATCACAGCCCAAGCGTTAATGTAGTTGAATGACAATCCTTATTATTTTTTAACACATAGAAATGGTATTTTACCTGTGGTTGGCACTGTGCAGTCACTGTTCTCATTGCACAAGCGAGATAGCAAGCTGCTCTTGCCGGCGCCGCTCAGTCCAATGCAGACAACATCAAATTCTGGTCTCGGAGGTGGAGGGGCCTTGCAGCATAACTTCTGGAGACACTAGTAATACAAAAAATGATTAGTGACTGTGAGCAGTGTGTTACTAACATGTTGATAAGGCTAAAATAATTTTGACATTTGTTTGTGAAAGAAGACAGTCTGAAAATAAACTGATGAAGAAAAGCTGATGCGTGCTAATGAAGTACCAGAGAAAGAAGTCTGCTGAAGCACTAATGCAGTGATGTGAAAGCAACACATCTGGAGAGGACTTACTCAAACTCAAATTATCTTTCTTTACCATATGCATTTGACCACACAGCTGAGTGACCACAATTGCTGCAGTTTCTTCAACGTGTGTGTTAATTCCATGGATGTTATTAAATAGTAACTTTTTACACTCCGAATACACTTTTTTTTCTCCTGTGTCATATATGGAATCTATGTAAAATTGCTAATTCATTTGATTATGATCGACTATAAAGAAATTGACTGTTAGAGCTATATGAGGCAATTATTTAACCTAATAAAAGAACGCTGTTTGAGTTTTCATAATCATATGGTCTTTGTGGGGGCTATTAACTTATGTGATGTTGGGGATGTTTGCATTCATCATGGGGTGATTTTGAGTCTCAATTTATCCACAGCTTTTCCTTTGTTTTGGCAACTGGAATGTTTATTTTTGTGTTAAATCTTATAATTTAGGGGGGAAAACCCAACAAGAAACTGTGGGCAAATGTACAAGTATATGGCCTTTTAGCTGTGTTTGGGATGAAAACATAAAATTTAAGTGCTATCAAATGTATCAGATAAATACTTTTTACATTTTTATTTTCCATAATTTTCAGTCCTGATAAAAACTTCAATTTTTTTAATCCATAATTTTTACTTTAAGTTCATGAATTAAACTAAGTAGTCTCCATCAAGACTGACATCAATTAACAGATTATTGTAAAAAAAAAAATACAATTTATATATATATATATTAACAGTTTAATTTAGTGGGTGATTCCATGCCAAACATAACGAAAAGGTGAATTTGAACAATGCACAAGGGTTAAACATAAATGGCATAATAGATGGATAGACATAATCAGACCAGATCATACTGAAACCCCTGCAAAACTTTCCTTCCCTATAGAGCTTTAGATTAGGCTTAAATGTATTGACTGTTTAATTAGCTTGCACTACCGTGAAACATTCAGCTAGACAGTTTAATAAAGTTTCTGTCTGTTTGGTGGACAGAGTGTGCTAAATAGTGTGGGGCAGGATTCTGTGAGCTTCTGTGCATGTGGTAGTAGGTGAGGTTCACTTAATGAATCACTGTCTTTGACTTGAGACCTGCTGGGAAACATTAGGACGGCAAATTTGGTGTGAACCGTGAATGGAATGATTAAAGTCATCGCTAAAGAAGAGATCTGCATACAGAACTAAAATGAGATGCTTTTTCTTTCATGGCACAGTAAGTTTGGAACAGGCACAGTGTGTCCTTCGGAATTAAATAATTTCTTTCCACAAAGAAACTCTTCTTTAAGGCATTTTTTAAAGACAAGACTAATTTGTTTTATAATGGAAAACTACAAACATTTATACATTTATCAAACAAAATATATTTGACATGTAAATAATATCTATTCAAAATATAACTTAAATTTATTCTCATAGTAACATGCTTTAAAACAATTATGTAATTTGCATATAGTATCAAACCACATTTACTCAAAATAAAAAATGGATTCTTGAAATTAATTAATTTGATTAATTCTCATGAACTTAGCAACTAAAAATGATGTATTCAGAAGACAACTCTGCTCATGACACGATATGTCATAATATTTTATCCATGATACAATATGCGAGACATTAAAAAAAAAAATTACAGCATAAACATTATTCATTCATCTTCCAACCCGCTTATTCCCTTTTGGGGTCATGGGAGTCTGCCGATGCACATCTCCAGTGCACATTGGGCGAGAGGAGAGGGTACATCGCAACAGGGAATTCCCACACACCAAGCTCTGAATACCAACCGGTGACCGGTTCTCTAATAAGGTATATTCTGAGGACCCTGAAAAGAAATACCTGCACTAAACAAGTCCATGTTGGGTCAAATGTTGGGGACCACTGATTTAAAGGACCACTAACCATTAAAAAGAGGACACTATGCCATGTGCAATGACTTACAAAAAAATGTCCTAAATAAGACTGTAAAAGTATATGAAATGTGTTTCCAAAGTTAAAATAATAATGATCTCGATGGTAAAAAATCTGTCATTACTCCTCTAATTGATTAGCCACTACAATTAGTGTGGTCACCATGGTCATGTTAAATAATTATGTGGCTCACATCATACTTTTTGTTTAACTTTAGCTTTATTTAAATATAGATTCAATACTCTATCAGTAGAGAGCAGGACTAGCAATGCCAAGGTCATGGATTGGATTCCCAGGGAGAGCAAGAAGTGATAAAATGTGTCCGTGAAATGGAAGAGTTGCTTTGTATGAAAGAATCTGTAAATACAGCACATGCATGTGTACATTTAAGTCTTTTGTTCAATCATTTCAGCTCCTTTCAGTATATTTTACCCTGAATCCTAATACAGTCAGCAAAGGCATGTAGGAAAACAAATGCGTTATTTACACTGGTGTTCTTTCAACTAAAATGATTTTCACAGGCTCTCCTTTTCTGGAACTTCCACAGAGAGGCCATCCTACATAGTCTGTTGTCCGCACATGCTTCTGCTTTGTCACACAACAACCTGGACATCTGGTTCTCTAAGAGGCTGATGAATTTACCCTATTCACCCCACCTTCACTTACAGTGCTCAGATGGGATGATAAATTTACATCAGTTGCTGAAGGCACATCCTGGAGCTCTGACCCTGTGGCCCACATGAGACTTGGGCCACACACTTTAGTGCTTCGTGTGGCCGCAGGAGATCAAAATAAAGGATTTCCCAGGTGTCCAAGAAGTCGCATTTCAAACAACTGTTTTGCCATGATTTTCTCATGCCTGTAGAGAAAGAATTTAGCATTTGACGAAATTCATCTTTATTGGAATTCCTTTTAAATTGTGTGGTAAATTTCTTTTAAGCAAAGGAATGTTGAAAACTGTAAATATTCCAATCTGAGAGTTACAGGGGGAATAACATCAGAAAAAGTTGAACGATTTCTTAGATCTCTTTATCCCATATGAAAAGAAAGCACTGTCAAGAAGACATCAAAAACTCGATACGAATTAAGCCCTGGAAGAGATCCAGCCCCTGGCACAGTAACATAGATAAAATGTAGCTAGAATCCAGTATGGCAGACAAGCGATTACAGCTGGCCAAAACCACTCAGTATTGCCACCACACTGAATCTTGGTGCTAATCAAAGCACCACAGAACAATACGCCACTGCAAAAACAACTCTCTGTCTGCCAGCTCTCCTGAATGGACCCCTTGGTTGAGTGAAGGATGACCCTGTCTGCCTCATGCTATGAAGAAAAGCAGCCGTCTGACTTCCATCATGAGAAAAGTCAAATACTCTGGTCTCTGTTGCTTCAGCGAATAGTGAATAGCAGCGACAACAGCCATTGCACGGCAGGATTATTGGCCATAATCTTAATCCTTATAGACACAAACTGTATAGAGATACAATTTGCTGAATTGATGGGGGCCTTAGGGTCTGTCTGTTCCCTGGACCAGGCATTGCTTACTTGTCTGCTCTATTTTAAATGACAGCTTTGTATTTTTAGAGCCAATAAAAGAGTGAGGGAAGCACCAGGCAGACAGACTAGGGTCATATTTCACTCATTTGCTCTCTGAGACAGTAGAGACAGAGCAGACGTCTGCTATAGCAAAATCAACTAGTGATGCCACTGTTTTTCCCACCTGCAACTCTAGGTATGGCCATTACCATGGCTTTGACATTGACAATGTGTTGAAACCCAAAACAGGCCCCCTGCTCCACCGAATACTGTTGATCATGTTCTTATATGCTGTGCATTTAAGCACTAATAAAGCTCATCCAGTGTTGACGGTTTTATCCTGTGTGACTGTATTTGTACAAGCATTCAGTATACGTGTTTCTATGCCAGTGTTGATAAAGTGTACACTACACTTTTTTTATCGTTCAATGACTTTTAATGTGTCCAAGGATCAAGTTCATTTTTGTTTCTTTCAAGTTACAAATCTTTCAGAAATCAACTCTGGAACTGAACCTATTTATCATTTCATTGCATTCAAAAGATGGCAACATGTAGTACGCATCTCCCTAAGTGTTCATCATATTCCAACTAGGGGTGTGGAAATAGCCTGCTCTGGATTAAATGGCACACTGGCACACTTCTAAATTCTTTAGAAGGAAATTATGCCAGCAGCAATCAACAAAAAAAGTCTCTAGCTATAATAAATCACAGCAACGAGGCAAACAGCATTTCGTCAAGCCAAAACAAGTCCAGAATGAGTAGCAACTGATAAAAATAGTGGCGCAGAGTGGAAAATGCTGCAGTAAAATTAGCACAGGTCCACATTGATTCCAGGACATCCCATTTCCCATAACCGCATGGAGACAGCAAATGGTAAAAGAGCAAGATAAAAAACATAATAACTGCTCATTATAGAATATAGACAAAATTTTATTATTGCACCATGTAACTAGTTGCCATAACTGTACCTGTGATATTTCACTTTCTCATGGTGCACTATCTTGCATTCATAACTCTTGGCTTGCTGCCCACAATTGAGGTCCAAACCCTTGGCTGAAGCTTTATGTAACCTAAACACACACGCGCATACACGGACTCACGCACATGCACGCACACACTCCCAGATGTATACTGGGAGTAGCAGAGGGACGACAGAATAACTTTCACACTGCCATGCTGCAGTGAGTTTTGAATACACAGGCTTGAACTTACATTTTGCCATAATTTTAGACTATTGCTAATGTGGTTATCAGAATAGTCTATTTCGGCGCTTTCTTGCATGTTTATAGACTGAAACTATAGTAATTATCTCCTCAAAGTCATTTATGTTACTGTGGCATACCAGCGTACTAAAGATAATCTAAAAATGTGTTAATGTGAAGCATGACATATGCACAACTACTTTGTGCAAAAGTCTTAAAACACATTCTCATAAGCTACAGACATTCCAGCACCACTGGTCTTTACTGCAGTAATTACAATGCTCCTGCCTTTCCAGGGCATTCTGGGGTCATTCAGGTTTGTTTTTATTGTGTCCAAAACAGACTACAGTAAGAGCCAATGAGCTTGCAGGTGGGGGAAGGGCAGCCGGGAGCGACACCAGACACAGACACAGACCCAGGCAGACCAGTCTAAGCCTGGCATTCCCAAACAGACCTCACCATCATCCCAGTCAGTGACCCTTTCCTGGCCAGACACCTGCTGGTAACACTTGTCTGCAGGGCTCAGAAGTGACCTTTGAAATGACAGCACTTTATATGCAGATGGAGTGGCAGTGTAACACAAACCAGTCATAACACGGCTCTGACTACACTCCAGCTGATAGTGAGAGTCTGCAGCCATCTGGGGTGATGGGAAGGTGGGGGCTATCTTCATTCATCTTTTTTCTCTTCATGTTGATGTTTGTGGTTTTGAAGGGTTGACAAGCAAAGGACCAGGGGAAGAGGTTATAGCACCCCACAGGAAGTCGGGAGGAAACAAATTTCTGCGAGACCAGTGTTCACATGACACTCTGATATGAGAACTCCAACAACAAGCTGGTTACAGCAATGTGTTTTGAGTAGATCTGAAGGGACTTGACATAGATTTTTCATTTTGTAGTACACATCACATATGTTGGGTTTTGAGAACCCAATTATGAAACCAACCAAAGTTTTCTTTGGTATCTAATGAAAACAAAAACTATGGGACTGTGGGTGGTTTTAAAAAAACTTTGAATACAGAATCTGTCTGAAACTCACTATTTTCTTGTAGCAAATCAGCAGTAAGGAGCATACTGTTATGGACTGGGGGTTGTCCTTTTCTGTGTTTGTTTTGTTACAATCGATACCTAGAATTTAGAGTCTTACTAATAGCTGTCTTTAGAAAACTAATTTTGTAAACAAATAGGGATACCTTTACAAGAGAATCTTGATTGAACTGCTTCTGAAGAAGTTTGAGAAACAGCAAATACAGTACCTAGATTACAAACCAGGAAAGACCTGCAATTTTCCCTCCGGATATATAATAGGTAGAGACTGAGTCTGCGTTTCATCGACTGGCCATTTGATACTGTTACTAGAAATGACCAGATTCTCATTGACATAGGTAGCAAAAAAGTGTTATAGAAGAAGATATGGTCATAAATGCTCTATAAGATGTAATGAAAATGGTTAGCAATCAAAGTGTTATCAATTCCTGGCTAAAATTCATGGTGCAGATGTAAGATGGTCAGGAGATAGGTTGAGGATGCATTGATATAATTGCAATTGTACATTGAGTCAATGGAAAGATAATCATGACATAACAAGGCAAATCAAAAATACTGTATTGGAAGACATCACTAACAAATTTGATAAAACCCAAATCTTGAAAAATAATTTTTTTTCTGGCTCTAACTTTTTTAGTATTTACCAAACCAACTCTGAACATTTCTGAACATGAACTGCCGTGCATTTTGATACTTCTAATTATATGCACAGTTTTGCTATAACTGTGTAGATTTTTGTTATTTTATCAGTCCCCTGATGATGAGCCACACATTTTCAAAACAATTTTAATGAATTATTCTTCTTGTTGTCCTTTCATCAGAACACAGTTAAATTCATTGTGGTGCATCAACACTACTGGAGTAAATAGTGTGGATTTATAGTTAAACTGTCCCAATGTAAAATGTAATCGGTGATAAAGGCAAATTGAACTAGAACTAGATACAATATATTTAATTATTCTCAAATAGAGTACAAACTGGGACAGTGTTTTTATATGTCCACATCAAAACCAGTAGTGTTGATTTAACACTGTGAATTATGCAGTGTACCTGTGGCATTCTTATTGGAATCATTTACTATACTATAAACATTTCTGGAATTTCAAGAAACATTTCACTAGTTTTCACTACATACTGTAAGACAACAACTCCCCCTAGCTTCCGATATAAAACCTAATACAAAGAATATACAGATAAATTGTATTTACATACCTCTCTAACATAACATGCATGTGTTTTCAAATTAGAACAATTCAACAAATAGAAAAATAATTAAAAGTACTGTTGGCATATTATATTGTTAAGATATTGAAAGTTTAATGAACATATATTAATAAAAAGTGCGTAATACAATACTTGGACAAAACTGACCTAAACAAAGAAATTGACATTACTGAAGATTGTATCCACAAGTGTTTTCCAAAACAAAGGAAAGACTTCTTTTTGATATCAAGTTATGGCTGCCAGTTTAGAACCCAAATAACCTACATACATCTTCAGTTGCCCTTCAAGCCTTCAACTAAGCCACCGTAGCCATTTGTACAAAACAGAAGGAGTTTTCAGACAATGGAGCAGTAGTCTGTACTGTCAGTAGTCTGTACCCCCCCTCAGCATTACAATGTGTTCCGCATCGGCCACAAACACTTGAGCATCATCAGAGGGGATTATCAAAACCTCTGCAGCCATTGTTCTGACTAATGTTGGGTGGCTCAGCCTCACCAGAAAACTCTTTTTGCTGGTCTGAAGCTCCCTGTAGTATGGCTAATGTGTCGAGAGGTGACAAACTCCCAGAAAGGCTTGGGTGGGAGGGCAAGGGGTGCGCAGCTGTAAATCTTGATGTCACCGACGGAAAGGCTGTTGCGGACCATTACCATAAATCTGACAAACACTAATTTGATGGGAGGCAGTATCTGTCTGGGCTCAGGCTGGTCTAGACGGCCTATTGAGAGATCCTATTGCAAAGGGAACTTTCTGTTCCCCCTACCAGGACCATCTGGATTTAGCAATAAGTGGAATGCAATATAGTTGACAGTCACACACTGATCAAAGAGAGTTCCTGCAAATGTGATGAGCATATTCCCCATCTTCCACAACAACATTTGGGGTTCGTTTCAAACAGTCTGTTTACACAGCCTAATCAACCACCACAATACGACAAGATGCAGAGCTTTGGGTAGAATATATTGATATCCAGGTACAATATAAAAATACCAAAGGCTATATATCATATGTATTCATTACACACAGAGAAAAGATCTCTAGATGAAGAAAATGAAAACTCAATGTCTCAGAAACTGTGAATATTCTATCTGCAAGTGTTTTCTGAGCTTTTAAACAGTGCATCAGGTAAAATCATGGTAAAAACTGCTGACTTGACAGATGTCCAAAAGACAGTCATTGACACCCACCACAAGGAGTGTACTTTGTGAAAAATAAGATTGTTTAGCAATTCCATTTTGTGACCTTTTGTTTCACAAAGTACTGGAATCAAGCATCTTTGTAGTAATTTGAGTGGAAGAAGGAGTAAGGAAAAGGAATCTGGAATGAACTAAAGCTGTCCACAGTCCCAGTAAGACACAACCTCACCACCTTGACTTCTCATCAATCATCCTTTTAACCATATATTGAAATTCACAAGCAATAAACAACAATGTAGAGCAAAAATAGTACAAAAAATAAAAGTACATAATGTATTAATATAATGAACTGTTTAAAGAAATTGCAGCTAGTCAAATTGTCTGTGTCATGGACCACAATAACCTAATG
Source organism: Danionella cerebrum (assembly GCA_007224835.1). NCBI lineage: Eukaryota > Metazoa > Chordata > Actinopteri > Cypriniformes > Danionidae > Danionella > Danionella cerebrum. Next base: position 96,073 of record SRMA01026863.1, on the reverse strand, counting down.
TGAGCACATTTTTTCAGATGCGAGCAATTCACTGATGTTTCTCACATTCCAAAGACACATTCATACACACCTTCTAACAAGTGGGAAGATACTATATCAATGGGACCAGAAGACAAAAGGATGGGAAAATTCGGTAAATTAAATTTGTAATTGGGAAGGGTGATTAGCCTGGCCAAATTAACATAAGGCGGCAAAAACTTTGGTTTCCATCTCACAATGTGAGCAAAGAGATGCCTTCTGCATTGATACAGCGGATCAAAGCCAGAGGGCCCCCTTTTGAATGTGCAGCATCTAATGTGTGAGGACTAAAGGCTTGATGGGAAACTCCCCCAAAAAACAGGTCTTTGGAGGAGGGTACATGTTTTTCAGTCATCAGGCATTTTCAATAAATTTCTTGCTCATTTTTATCTTTTGGGCCTGCCAAAGCGCTATTTCAACTAACCAGTTAGCTACACAATCATGTCCAGGGCCCACACAATACTCAAGATAATTTCCTAATGTAAAATTTGGGAGATCTTTTTTTTTTAGAATCATTTTTTGACCAGCAAAAGGGCCTCAAACCTAAACGCATGACCACCAGTGATGTGATACATTATGGCCAAAACCTTACTAGTACTTATTCTACATAAAAAAAAATGATTGTCAAAAAAGCTTTGAAACAGTTTATATTTTATTTGTTCAGGCTTTCAAAATGGTTACATGGGATTTGATTTCAGCAGAGTTCAAAACTACCATGAGTTATGCATTTGCTGATCCTCCAGAGCAGGGGTGTCTCAATTGGGTATATTTTCAGTCCTACCCTTTCAAGGTGCAGAAAATGGGAAGGTCTAAGGAGTAGGGGTGAGAAAAATGGAACTCGGCCTAAAAGTCTGTTTTCATTAAAACACAAGGTATACGAATACAGGTCAAGAACGAGACATTGTTAACTCGTATTTACATGACATGTTTTTCACTGTTGCAAAACCTAATGTTTGAAACCTATTTAACAAACACATTATTTGAAGTTGAACTATTTTTATCAATGAACTGACAAAATATCACGGTACTTTTTATTTTTCATATACTCTCCAGTGTTAACTTTTCACTAAACTAAATTTCACAATGCTGGACGTACTGCTTTAAATTTCCTTTTGAATGTATTTTTAAATTTACATTGTTATAGCATTTTTTTTTTCATTGTCATTGTAAAATCATACAAGAAGAACAGCAAGGTAAGGAAAGAGATACATGCAGCTCTGTGGGTTTCAGACCATCGGGCATGAGAACATTTATAGTTAATGAAATTGCGCCACCAAGTGGTCAAGGCCGTGTATCTTTTTGACTCGTGCTTCTGCAGGCACGTTTTTACAACTTTTTTAAAGGTTTCGTCTACTGTGATCAAGATCTGAACCTTAAATACTAACAGTTAGATGAATAAAAGTCTACTGATGGTCCAGGCAACAAACAAATCAGAAAAGACTGAGTAATGTCCTTGCCTTTTGTAGTGTCTGTTTTTCAGGTGGAGGTTTGGGATCTTCAGAATTCAGTGAGCCACATGGAGACAAAGGGTCTGGCCTTAGGTTTATGTAGCTTTAGTTCTCCCTGTGAGGCAACTGCCACAATGTTTTTCCTCCAGGTATTCTAGTTTTCCCATATGTCTAAAACATGCCTCTGCCATATTTAACCTAAAAACTTCACCATAGCCATTCTGCATGTACATATTAGAACTAATCTGGAAGTTTAAGCTTGTACATCTTGAAAGAATTCTATTTTTAGTCATTTTCTTTAACGCACCTAAAAGGAAAAGGAAAGCTGCTGCTTATTTTTAGCCCTACAATCCCATCCCAATGAAACAGAGATTGCAACACATAAGATAAATTGTGTAGTCGCCAGTCACACATTTACATTTATAAAAACAAAAACAATGAAGTATTCACCTAAATAAAAATAATAAATTATATGTCACTTTGGATGAAAACGTCAGCTAAATACGTAAATGTTTATGTTAAGTAGATGATGGGAATAATCAGTACCACTACAGTTATAAAAGGTTAGAAAAACAATAATTGTAACTTTTATGGGAATTATGTAAAATACATTTCTAAAAATTTTCAAATAAATTACATGATTTGTGAGTATTAAATAAGCATTTTATTTTGTATCTTTAAGGCTGTTCATACAGACTAATAATGCTAATGAGGCCCAGAGAAACACTAGATTTCCAGCTTCTACAGGAAAGGTGTTGAACAAGAACCAAAGTTGAGTGACTCAATCATAACAGCAAAAAAACAGGATCCATTAAGATTCAAATGTTTTTCCCAACTATATAAGATGACCCCTTTGAAGAGCACAGACATTAACCCAAGGGTAAATTGTCAAAAACACCTGCTAGAAAACCTCCAGGGCATAAGCAAACACTCATCACAGCAACACAAGCAAACAGCTCACACCTATTGAAAACAATCAAAGCTTTGTGAAACATAATATGTAATGCAGCTTCAAAAAATTATTAGGCATGCCACATGCAACACTGGGTTGCCAATTACAACACAACTGAATACCACCAAAATCTTTTTAGCTTATACATTAAATACAAGTTAGCAATTGTGCATCATAACAAGAACTGTTTGATTAATGTTGGCTTACCGTGTAAAAACCAATCCTGCATAATGCTATTGAGAGTTGAATATGTTCTGACATCGTCCCCAGCAACAGCGTTACCCCAGACAACAAACAAGCCGAACCCAGACCAGGAGGAGGAAGCCTTTAAAGAGGCACTGCCAAACCGACTCTTCAACGACAAGAGACTCTGTGGTCCTTTGTAGGATGAAAGGATGCAGAAAAGAAAAAAACAGTTCCGTTCATTCTCTGTTCATAAACAAACACAACCTAAAGGGGTAAATACTATCGTAAGGGAGAGAGAGAGAGAGACAGAGAGAGAGAGAGAACTACAGGAGATTAGTACAACATAGCCTCAAGAGATTAAGGGCTCAGTGGTACACTACAAAATAAACCTGCTAATTAGATTAGGTTGTTTTACACACCTCAAAATGTTGAATCATACATGAGAAAATTAACACTGGAGATCTTCTTTTACTTTTGGCTGTTCCTTGTTTAGGGGTCACCACAGCGAATCATCCGTTTCCACCTAACTCTGTCCTCAGTATCCTCTACTCTTGCACCAAATAACTTCATGTCCTCTTTCAGCACATCCATCACATATCTTCTCTTTGGTCTTCCTCTTGACCTCTTCCCTGGCATCTCCATCCCCAACATCCTCCTATCCATCCTCCTCCTGTCCATCCTTCTCACTCCTAAACTGAACCTCAACATTCTCATCTCTGACACTTCCATCTCGGCCTCTTGTTTCTTCCTCACTGCCACAGTCTCTAACCCATACATCATAGTTGGTCTCACTACTGCTCTCTACACCTTTTCTTTGATTCTTGCCGACACTCTTCTGTCACACAACACCCCTGATACTTTTCTCCATCCACTCCAACCTGCCTGCACTCACCTCTTTTCCACACTCCCCGTCACACTGGACTGTTGACCCCAAATATATAAACTGCTACACCTTCTTGACCTCTGCCCCCAGTAACCTCACTGTTCTATTTCCCTCCCTCTCGTTCAAACACATGTATTCTGTCTTGCTGCGACTGACTTTCATTGCTCTTCTTTCTAGAGCTGACCTCCAACTTTCCAGGTGTTCCTCCACCTGCTCTCTGCTCTCACTACAAATTACAATGTCGTCTGCAAACATCATTGTCCACGGAGATTCCTGCCTGACCTCATCTGTCAACCTGTCCATCACCATAGCAAATAAGAAGGGACTCAAAGCCTTGATGTAGCCCCACCTCCACCTTGAACTCCTCTGTCTGACCTACAGCACATCTCACTGCTGTCATACTCCTCTAATTCATTTGAAAGTTGTTATGTGTAAACATTTACATGACTTTGTGTCACAAAAAGTAGAAGCCCATTGGAATTCAGAAAGATTCAAAATCCGAAACAGCCTTCTAATTAGAAGGTAAGTGACTCCGAAAGAATAAACGGGCAGGAAAATGAATGAAAACGTTTCATGTACTACAACTCCACAACCACAAGGTGGTAGCCATGATTTTTTTAATTAGTCACACTAAGACCTGGAAAGTCACTTTGGATCTCTAGCTCACATTCGGTGAAATTTAGGTTGCTCACTGGACAAGTCACCAGTCCATCACAGTTTGTGTCTCAGAGGTCTGTATTTGCAAATGTTCATTTTATGAAACACAAATGAACATTAACAAGATTTACCAAAATCAGTATACCTTTTATATTTGAAGATATGTTCAATGTAAAAAGCCTCTTAGTAATATAATAAATGTGGTAAATAAAATAAATTTTGACATAAATCTCTCATTTTAAAACATTACAGGAAACTAAATAACTAGAAAAGACACGGAAAAGGAATTCACTGAGAGTTTAGAATTTAGAAATATCCTTCAGTTTTTTTATCTTGTTCATTGACAATTCAATTCCCTGAATTCGTAAGTTACACAGACACATTTTTTAAATTTTTCAATTTAAGGTACTCACCATCAACTTAAATTTTTTCAGAAACATTTGTCATTTGAGATAATAAAGTGTTAATAAATGTGAATGCGGCCCAAGGTGGCACCAGATGTCTACTACCATCTTCCCTTGGAATATAACATATATTTTTACATGCATGTGTTTCATACTGTGGTCAACAGTGTTGGCAGGGCAAAGTTTAGATCTTTTATGCAGGATCCGGTAGGACTTTAGACATGTCTGTCATAAAGAATTTATAATATAATTTATAAATATAAATGACTTTTCTACTGTCAGGAGATGTGTAATTGGTCGAAAATCAAATGTGAATTGGGTCAAAAATCTAGAAAGCTGCATTAGAGTAGTAGTAATCTGTAAGTGAGTAAGTAAGTCTTATGTTGAAGTCCTAATCTATAATCTTCATCATATTACAAAACACTTTTTAAATATAACATTAGATTTTCTTTGAATAATGTGTTCTTTTTAGCATAAGCTTAATTCAAATTACTATCAAAAACAGCTCTTTCCCCTATACTCAATAATGGTTTGTTCCATCTCTTGCCATGAAACCTAAGCACTAAGCAGAGAATTCTTTTTATAGCTTTTGTTGGACATACCAGCACTGAGCTACTTCACATTCACTTCACGAAGCAAAGATAGATTCATGGCAGGAGAGAGGATCACAATCTGCCATTGGATATCAAGTCCTGTACGCAACCAAGAGCTCTTAAAAACAAGAAATCTCAATGAATCTGCTCAAGATCATAGGCTATATGCCCTGCCGGGACCTGAAAGCCTGCCAGTGAAAATGTATGCCCAGGAGGGTCAAGCCGACAGTGAGGACGAGGATGAAGGAGAGCCTATGTTTCAAATCCTGCTGGATGTGACTCAGTTTAAACCAGAAGACATTCTAATACAGGTGTTTGAGGGGTGGCTTCTGATCAGAGGTCGGCATTTGGTGAGGATGGATGAGCATGGATTTGTATCACGGAGTTTCACTAGACACTATCAACTGCCAGATGATCAACTGCAGGCTGGGGACCTCAAAGCCATTCTGTGCCATGATGGGATTCTAGTGGTAGAAACCAAGGAGCGATGGTGGACAGCAAATGACTAGCGTGATTCAATGACTTAAAAATATCCATCATCAGGACACTTTCAGACACTGATTTAATTGAATTGCTGTATCAATCTGCATTGTAAATCACAATATATTTTAGTTTGATTACAGGAATGTTTAGTGCCTAAAATATGCTTTCTGACAAATAAAACAAACCACTAATTTCTTCACATGTTCTTTATTTTTTTTAATAAATTTAATTATGTATATTAATAACAGCAAATTTGTAATCTAATCTATTTGAAATACTGCTAGAATTATGTTTAGATCGCTATGACATCTCATTATGTCGTGCAGCAGGTATGTTGGCATTCCATCAGCATACACTGCTGATAATGGATCTAACTAAACCGGTTTAGCACAAAGAATTCCCCAGAGGACAAATATGTATAAATGTGTTGGTTTTGTTTGTATCGTGAATACGGCGTTGTTATTTATTTTATTTTTTTCAGTATCCTGTCCTGCTCAAAAGCCATCACATGGGAGATGGGTAGATGCTTCGCTGAGTTGGACAGTTTTGTTATCTTCAGGGGAGTAAAGCACCTGGTGTGGTGTTTCCTCCTCTGGATTGCAGCATTGAATGTATATAGCTATTGAATACGGCGTTTTAAATGCAGCACACGTTCAAATGAATTCAGCTTCGTTGGTACTGGTCAGCTTTAGAGAAGGTACTTGCTATAAGTCCCAGGAAACTTCTACTAGCAGTTTTCTTCCTTGTTTGCATTTCCCCCAGGTACATTTGAGGCACATGCCACTATTGAGTTAATATAAACGTAATAATAAAAAACTGTGAGAATTTGAGAGAAATTTACAAGCAGACCCTGAAGTGAACTGACATTAAAAGTCAATAAAGAGGTTGGTTTGAAAATTGACTGAAAAGCTAAATTGAAATCTGTTTTTGCCAAAAATGGCTTTAGACAAATCATTAAACTGGCAAGAGTTTGGGTATACAAGGAGGTAGCATTATATGAAAAGCTGCTCTTATCTAAAGTTAGAACCAGTATCTGACAGTATGCATTTGCTTTGCCCCTCAAAACGTATGCTATGTCTAAAGAAGTAGAATACAACAACTTACCCCAAAATATTACATTGTACAAAATAATACATTACATGGTCCATTTTAGCCCAGAGTAATATTGGGCTAGTTACAGTACATCAATATTACACCAGCAGTCCCAAATTATCTGTTTTTAAAAATGGTGGCAAAATCACTATCGTCTATGATTGCCACTCGCTACTTGTCTTGTTGAAAATTAATGGTTAATTGAGAAATATAAACCTAACAAAAGTTTATGCAAAGTTAAACAAAAATACTAATTTTAAATATGTATAGCCTTTTAAAACTTTAGTGTGTTGAATTTTACAACAATACTGCCAATCACTTTGTTCTCATGGCCATGTAAGATTCGATTGGTGCTGCCTGGTGCGACTGCTCCTCCCTCGACTACTCGGACTGTGTAGTCTGCGCTCAGTCCAGTCAGTCGGGGCTGTTTGTTCACAGGCAGCAGCCGCTGTGGGACGGGCACAGATATTGCTCTGGCACAGCGACGGACAGCAAACTTCACAGATGACGAAATGACTTCAACCCACGGGTTTGTCTTTGAGGTGTTTGTAAAGGCAAGCTGACTGTCATATTATCCAATGAACGTTGTTGAGGACCAATATATAAGACGTTTGCGTTTCCCGCAGTAGTCAAGCGAGTTGTCATTATCGTTTCTGATATTGCAGGTCAGTAAGTGATCAAGTATAGTGTTTATTGGGGTGCTAAAATTCTATAATTGTAGGCTTTGAAATTCACGGCAGCTCTGGACGATATTTTATGTCATGGCTTTGCGAGCAAGAGCTCTTTATGACTTCAGTTCAGAAAACCCTGGGGAGATCTCGTTGAAGGAGAAGGAGATTGTGACTGTGTACAGCGAGCAAGACATTGAGGGCTGGCTGGAAGGGACGAACAGCCGAGGCGAAAGGGGGCTTTTCCCTGCCTCTTATGTCGAGGTTTTGAAGAATGACACTGCCTCGTCTTTTAACAACAACTCTCGATATGCCAACGTTCCATCTGGTGGATTTGATGGCCACAACAGTGCACCAGCATTGAATTTTGCAGCCTACCCTTCACTACCTCAACAACAGCATCATCCAGGGACCCCAGCCAGTGATGATGACTGGGACGATGACTGGGACGATCGCTCATCTGTTGCTGATGAACCAGGGGTTTTAGGTGGAGGTTACAGACACTATGATGGAAATGGCCCCTCTGGTTACAGCATATCCACGTCCTCCATGCCAAGAGGTACAGGGCAAGCCAAAAGTTCGGCCACGGTGAGCAGAAATCTGAACAGGTTCTCCACCTTCGTAAAATCAGGTGGTGAAGCCTTTGTTCTGGGAGAAGCTTCTGGTTTTGTGAAAGACGGGGATAAAATCTGTGTGGTGATGGGTCAGTATGGTCCGGAGTGGCAGGAGAATCCATATCCTTTCAGTTGCACAATTGACGACCCTACAAAGCAGACAAAATTCAAGGGGATGAAAAGTTACATCTCCTACAAGCTGACCCCGACCCACACACAAAGCCAGGTCAACAGAAGATATAAGCACTTTGATTGGCTTTATGCACGATTGGTAGAGAAATTCCCTGTTATCTCAGTGCCCCACATTCCTGAAAAACAAGCCACGGGTCGCTTTGAAGAAGATTTCATTTCTAAAAGGAGGAGAGGGCTGATTTGGTGGATGAATCATATGACAAGCCACCCTGTACTGGCTAGGTGTGATGTTTTCCAGCACTTCCTCACCTGCTCCAGCACTGATGAAAAGTCCTGGAAGCAAGGGAAGAGGAAAGCTGAGAAGGATGAAATGGTCGGTGCCAATTTCTTTCTCACCATCAGTACACCAGCAGCGCCCCTTGACCTGCAAGATGTTGAAAGTAGGACAGATGGCTTCAAGGTGTTCTCCAAGAAAATGGATGACAGTGTAATTCAAGTCAATGCTACACTCAACGAGTTTGCAAGGAAGCAGATTGCTGGGTTTAAGAAAGAGTATCAGAAAGTAGGACAATCCTTCAAGTATCTGAGTCAAGCATTCGAGATGGACCAGCAGCCGTACTCTGTGGGACTAAACCAAGCAATTGCATACACTGGAGAAGCTTTTGAAGCTATCGGAGACTACTTTGTGGAGCAGCCTAAACAAGATGTGGACCCAGTGATGGATTTGTTAGCCCTTTACCAAGGGCACCTTACCAACTATCCTGATATCATTCATGTTCAGAAAGGTAACATTTATTTATATCACATTGCAATCACTTGACTTGCTTACATAAGTTTTGTTTGACTGATTTGGGTTTGTAAAATTTGCATTGGAGTTCACTGCCCAGTATCGGATGACTGTTTCCTGTGGGGTGAGCTGTTGCTGAGTGCGTGTGTTTCCATTGACTTGTTAAGCAGACGCACCCGAGTGACTAAGAGTGAAACCATTGACTATTCCATTGTTCAGGCAATGTTTCGGCACTCTGTTGTCCATCAGTCTGTCTCTGGCGTTAATTTGAGCAAGTGCTGAATTGAATCACACGTCTGGATTTTTACAGTTAAATTATCGGCTGAATTTCCTGTATTGTTTTGATTCGTTTTCATATAATCACAATTGTATTTTATTTACAATTCAATATTTATATCCCAATGGTCAAGAGGTTTGACATGACTACAAATTTTAGAGCCTTTCCCACAGTGCATGTGTGATGCATTGACAAATATTAAGAAATTTTTCTTTTTCAATTCATCAATTTAGTTTTGTTTATCTTGGTTTTCATTAATTGAAACGGTTGCTTAAAAAATAAATAATATTATTAATCAATAGAGTACTGTTAATGACGGTGTTATTTTTTTTTTTAATTAAGAGCACTGTGAAATATAGGTAAACTCTATATAGATAACTCATATTCTCCTTATGTATTATTTAAATATATGAGACCTTCAGAGGATTTTGGATGCTCACCTTCAGCAAATGTACATTAATTTTATTCTAGATTGATATATATATATATTTTGTATGATTATAGTAATTATTATTTTCATATTTGATTGTTTCACATTGGTAAGATATTTAAATAATAATTAAAAAAAAAAACAGACTCACATAGAAAAATATTGTTTTCAAAATAACCAGGTACGTGCGGACCTAAGTCAGAGGCTGATTTTGCAAACTGCTCTGCTGATTAATACTATTTAGTGTGTTGCATGCATATGGTTATACATCACCACCAGCCATTTCACCATCTTAGAAATGCTTGTATATTCTAATCTTGGTCAATCAGAGGACAGTGTATGGGTGTTTCCAACGATCACGTTGTATCAATTTACATTATGGCTAAAGTAAATGCTATTTTCTCAAAAACAAACGTTCTCTATGAATCTGAACAAGTCAGTGGTGGTGACAATAGATCACATTTGTTGGCTCTAAAGAAACAATTTAGAAATGTTATTTCAATATAGCCTTAACAAATGTCAACTTTCGACATGGGCTCATTCTTCAGCTTCACGAGCACGAGTCCTCAACAATCAACCCTTTAACAATTCACGTCCAAGGGCCACATCACTGACACAACTTGATCATGTGACTTGCACTTTTCATCATCAGTCTTTTCCATAAAGAGCATTCTCCTCATCTTGTAGTTACTCTTCTCATTTTGGCTAGACTGGATGGTCTCAAAGCTTCTCTGGCCTGGACTTCCTTTTTGAGCTGTTAGACCTGTACAAATGATCAGAACTATTCAGCTTGACTGGTTTTCATGGAACCCTGCAGAGAGGAGCCCTCTTCAGTCCTTTCTTACTTTCCTTTCCCAGCTAATTTTAAGTTAAAAACACTGATGTCTTCTTACAAAACAGTCACAGGATTGGCTTCTTCCCATCTTCATTACTTAATCCAATTACCTCAACAGAAGCTTATGATCAGCAACTGTGGTGTACTATCTTATGAGGCTGAAAATCTCATTCACTTTTACCTTATTATTGTGGTAGTATAATCTTCCACTGGAACCATTTCAAACAGTTAATTTCAACAAGGTCTTGAAAGCAGCTTTTGTAACAGAAAATATAAACAGTTCTACTTTGGAATTGCGTGTATGGCCTTATCTAAACTATATCCATTTAGTGTTTTATCATGTGTTTCACTGAACCCAATTTCATTTGTTCATGAGGTAAAGGAGGCAAAGAATGTATTTATCTGTCACATCAGATCTACACCAATAGTCATGCTACACTCATTAATAATTTTAATTCGACAATAAATGTATGATATAGTTGTTACAGTGGAAATAAACATCATGCTTTGTCCACAACCTTAGAAAAGCTTATGATGCATTCACAATTGTGCATTTTCACTAGGCTCCAGTTTGCAGTGGCTATAATTCATATGGAGTTAGTTTTTGACCATTGAGGGGAATAAACACAAATATGAACTTTTGGTCTATATATTAAATAGGGGACCTTTTCAATAAGTGTGTTAGTAAAAAAATGTAAAATTACATTTTTTTATGTTTTTTTTTCCTTGCACCAAAGCAATGTGAAATGGAGGCAGTCCAACTATTGCAATTTACATGCGCAAACAAAGCCCAGCTTTAATAGAGGCCCTTAGGTCATCTGAAATGCTGTGTTCCTTGTTTCCCCTTAATAATGACCTCTAGATTCTCCATGGTGTCCAGGCCTGGTGTGTTTGCTTGCAAGTCAAGCGCACATTCTTTTAACCGGGTTTTGGTACATTTGGCAATGAGTTTAGAAGACATTTCCTGTTGGAAAATGAAATCACCATCTCCATAAAGGTTGTTGCAGAAGGATGCATGCAGAGATCTGACATTTCTCAGTTTTAAATCTGCCTCCACTGTGTAATTCCTTTAACCTAGTGGACCAATACCAACATGGCAACCCAAGTCATGAATTCTGTGCCTCCCTATTCATCTTCTTCCAGACTATTGACATGCAAAGGAAAAGCTGAGTATACTTTCATCTGAAAAGAGAACTGTGGAGTACTTGATTATTAGCATCAATCCAGTCTTTGTGAAGCTCTCCTAAATTCTTGAATGCTGTTTTTTTCTCAAGCTTGTGCTTCTCCCTTTTCCTTATGCAGCTGTTCCTACTGTACTTTTTGCTTTTACTCAACGTTCTATGAAAGTGATGGGATGCAGCACTCTGAAAAACCAGCAATGACCATTGGGACATCTGTGAGCTCAGATATATAATGATAAAAGGCATGGTGATCACTAAGAAGGTTGCTGGTTTGAGGCATATTCTTACAGGGTTCACGTGAGTTTTGTCTGGGCGCTCCAGTTTCCCCTCACAAGACCAAAAACATGTCAACTTAATTGAATTCTTTCAATTCCGAGTGCTGCCTGTTATGGACTTGATATGGACTGACGGGCACTTGAGTGCACCAGTAGAACCCATGACTTTGAAAAGGAAGAAGCGATTAAAGAGATGGAATGATTCTATAAAATATAAACATTTCCCTTTCTTAATTGAGGACCAAAATATTGAACCTGTGAATGATGTTACATTTTTGATGTAGGTCTTTTTAGGAAATCTTTGTCCTGATTATTGATGACATTTAAATTTTATTCAGATTATTTAAGTTAGTTCAACCTTTTAAAATAAAACATTCATTTTGACTCTTTGGCTGCATGAAAAACTGACACTTTAATATATAATATAAAATAGTTTGTGTGCTTTAGCAAGGTTAATATCTAATGACATTATTCAAAAATCTTATGAATAATGTTTCATGCTCTTGCATTAGTCCCTTCTGAAAAATCAATATCTATAAACACACTGGTAGCAGTTCAATGGCAGGAATATGTTGAATGAATTACGTAATGCCTGAAGTGGTTCTGGTGGCAGCAGAAGGATTTATCAGTTCAGTCTATATTGAGCTCCACAATTGTCACACGCTCTATTTTGACTTCATCACTAGATGGTTTTGTTTGATGTTGCAGCTCTTAAAAGCTGTTCTCTGACATAGTTGCTAACAGTAAATGTGGCTGTACTTCTGTGTCTGTATAAGCTGGATCATTTTATATGTTAAATGCATTGAATGAACTCTTACTTGCTCTTTGGTAAACAGCAATGTATAAATCGACAGCTACTCTGTCCACTCCTCCCACTGTCCAAAAACATGCTTTTGGTGATTTGAAGACTCGAAATATTGTCAATGGAGTTCCCTGCATTTCTCACCATGTGCATAACCCAAACCCCCTCACCGTAGCTAGGAAAAATAGGGCAAAAAAAATGAATGAATCTGTGATTTTGTCAAGCTTAATAGAATATTGAAGTAAAGATCTATTGACTAAACATTGACATTTACATTTCTAATTTAAATGGAAACATCAGCACAGTGTAGATCAATAAAATGTAACTGTTAAAGTAAATATATAGGTTTAGAAGGTCAATTGCGTTCATCTCTTAATGTAATTTGCTTTATATAAGAACATCAGCCAAATGCATACATGTACTTTTTTTTTAAATTAAGAATCAGTCAGGTCATCAAATAGCACACCACATACACCAAAGCAACCATGCAAACCAGATAACTGAATCTTCAGCAACTACAGCTTCAAGTGGGGGCTCTGCTAGACTTTTATATGAGGTCCTACATCAGAGACATATCTGATTTTATTTTCAACTACTTAGTCTAATAATTACTTTAAGAACTTAATCTAAACTAAACATTTTCTATTTGTCATCGAAAGAACTAATGTTTTCATTGTTGGTAAACTTGTCTCATCACTATTCCACCACACGTCGATCTAACGCCGCACCCAAAAGTTTCACAAAAAAATAATTAGCATCTATTGCTCCACCAAAGACCTTTACTAAAACGCCTGCTCTCTTCCACCTCAGTCTTCTTGATATTGTTTGGTTATAATTATGTTGGCTCCAATGATGCAATCAGAAAGTAACTTAAAAAAATCCAGACAAGAGGCAAGTGCAGCATTCACAACCATGCTTACCGATGCCAACTGATGTGTTTCCATTCACTTATTTTCCTGCCCATTTTGGAATATTGCACATAAATTTTTAAAACGTACATTAAAAAATTATGAGTAGGATAACCATTTAAAATGTACATAAACTTTGATGGAAATGCATTTACGAATAAATTCCCGCATGCACTTCAAGTCATGTAGTCATGTAACTTTACTTCAGGGGCTTTCTAAAGTAGCAACTTCCATTTTTAAAAATATTTTGCAGCTTATTGGGAAGTGACAATTTTGTTCACTTGAACTCGGAGAGAAGCAGTGCTTTATTTGCAAACTTTTTTTGTGATTCCAGTGAAAATCATTTTCATCTTTGATTCGAAACATTGTGAATTCTTTGATGAAAACAACTCTGAACTTTGTCCTAGTGAGCAGTTTAGCACTTACGGCCATCATAAAAAAGGATATGGGACAGTTAAAATGATAGACAAGAAAATTTTTTAGTGGAAGGGTCCTTATAAACATTTCTGTTTCATGTTACAATATGGCAACAAAAAAAATCTATGACTACGTCAAAAGCAGTTTAGTCATTTAGTTGTGAAAAATACTTCTCGCACCCTAGAACTGATCATCTTTCTCAACACTACAGCTGACATCGGAATAGATATAACACGTTTTATCATTGACCTGCACCTAGTCTGCTCTTTTGAACTGCTCTTGTGTGAATTTGAGGAATTTCTGGGATCTGGGTTACTCTCAAACGAGGGCTTTTAGCCAGAAGGCAGAATGCGGGGGAGTTTGGGGGGATGGGACATTTGGGAATATCATGCATGCTTCTCCTCACTGAGAAGGAAATTTAACCATCTGTGTTGAACACTCCACGCCCACAACTCTTTCAGTTTCATGTAAAAGATTAAGAGATCTTAATTACTCTTGCTACCCGGCTAACAATTCTGTTGCTTAATTTGTGCTGCCTTTTAAACAAACTACAAAATATTCAATGGAGCTTTGAAGGAATGTCATTCCTACTTTTCAGTTGCATTCAGATGCATGTGTGATTCGGGTCCATTGACTTTACTGGGAATTACTGGTGGTCAAACGTTCATTTAAAACTTTTTTTCCCACAATTCTTTTTTGTCATTTTGCCTGCTTATAAACATTTACTGAAAACTAATATAAGAAAGTGTTAGCCTCATGATCTATTACATAAAGCCTCTTTATCAACACTTAAGTGTGTCTGGAAAGATAAGTGGGAATACTTAATGCCTCAGTGTGAGGCAGGATATCTCCACTCTCAAAGACAAACAACTCCTACTTTATTCCGTTTTAAAAGGGTTTTAGTCTGGTCTGTGCATTGGCAAAAGAGAAACAGGAAATATGAGCATATCTTCTCTCTTCAGTGTCACATGATTATTAAATTAATAAGTTTTTTAATAAAAAAAAAAATCTTGCGTACCAAGTCCAAACATTTAAACAGACTTGCATTCAAAGTTTTAATGTTTGCAACTTTCCAGCTAGGTTCTATGCAATAGGGAAAAAACAGTACTTCCTTCCAGTTTAAAGACCTTCTCTTCCTCATATAGTTTCTGTTGAATATCTTATTGAATGACCATAAGCTTATGTAACTCTATGTCAATGTACCTCCTTATTGTAATTTCCTTCCTTTGTAATTTGAATCGGGTTGCTTTGGAAAGTATGGAGGCTTTGTTACAACAAAAGTGAAATTACATCACACAAAGTGAATTTGGCTTCTCTCTGGGTTTGTGTTGAGGCCAGATTGACGGTCATTTTCGTGATGCACTTTTGTCAAAATGAAACTTAAGTTGTTTCCATCAAGTTAAATGCTGTCCTGTCTTTTGCTGATCATTCTCAGTATTTTCCGTTCTTACTCTAGAGACACATCTTACAGAGCAAACCATGTGATTTTTATGTAACTTCCATATTCTGATGTCTTGCAAAACTTTTGCACCAACAGCAAGCTGAATACAGCAGTCATATCTCATTACTCATTCACCTTTGACCCTTTAGCAGACACACGAATTGGAACTGTAGATGTTACCTGCATATTAATTTTAAGAATCACTAGCTATAATTCAACTGAGCATTCTTACTGTCAATAATGATCACCTTTTGTTATATATGTGCTAAACTATAATTTAGAGGAGCTTGATGGATAACTATATACCGTGAGTATAACTATATCTTGCCGTAGCCTCCACATAAATTAATTTGGTTTTAGCAAACTAACATAATGTTTTTTCAATGGTATTGTTTAAAAACTGTTTCAACCTCAACAAAATCACTTCTCTTCAAAACGACCAGGGGCTTTTAAATATTAACGAGATGCTCCTCCTGGTAAAAGTGTATATTAGGAGCCAGAATGACATTGGAATTGTAGTTATACATATGTAACAGAATATTTGTTTAGTTGGCAGATTGGTGTTATTGGTATTATTAAGGTTCAAGTTGGTGTGTCTATGGGTCATGCAAGTGCAAAAATAACATAGAAATGTGTATTTATGCCCAATGACATACAAATAAAGTATATAAATATGTAAATTTAAGATACTTTGTTGACTGTAATACTTGAAAGATCTTAGCAGGAGTGAGTGAAAAACACCATAACTGCAATAGACAATGTGGATGCTGGAAGTGACAGAGTGATCTTACCTCAAATGTGGAAGAGCTTGTGCATCTATCATATTGCTTGAAAATTTGTAGTTAAAATTTGATACAGGGAGGCATTATTTTCTGTGTTATTTGTGGTCATTGTGGCAGATTTGAAAAATACAAAAAATAATCTCTAAAAAATAAATGCCCTCACCTGTTGTGGAGCTACAGTTGGATCGCAAACAGTCGATTAAAAAAAAACACTGTATTATACTGACTTCTGTTCAAAAAACAGTCTGGAATGAAATGATTACAAATATACTTCAGTTTCCTTCACGAATTTGACCTGCTATTCCGCAGTGACAGGACAATGTGAACACATTTTTTGAGATATCAATTTTTTTACAATAGAAAGCTATTGCTAAGCATGTGAGGCTACTAAATGGCTGCGCACTTCTGTAGGGACTGGGAGGATGATGACACAATGGGTGGGTTGATGGTAATGAGCGAGCAAGATCCCTAATATCTGTTGGCATTTTTATCTAATTTTTGGAAAGCATTAGAGATTTTTGGTATTGATAAAAATCGGCTTTGTGTACAGATACTTATACACATAATTATGTTTAAAAAAACTTGTAAAGCATGACTTATATCTGGGTTAAAGTAAAATGAAAACAATTAGGAAGAAAATAATACTTGCATTTAATTAGATATATTTGGATATTAGCCCCAAGGTTATACCAAAAATAAAGCTCCATACATAGCTTTAATGTATTGCCACCATTTACTTCTACTCTTAGAGTAAAAAACATCAAAGCTACAGTGATGTTCTGATGCAAATGTATGGTTTAGTCAGCATCTGCATGTTATAAAAATTCTGAAGTGGTACGCGATTTTATTCTCAGGTTATTTATTTTAATCAGCGGAAACAATCAGATTGTTTAGTTGGTGCATGACATTTGAATATCACTTAAGTTGTTTTAATAAACCACATATTCTAAAGTTGTCCCTTGTTACAATAATGTTTTGTTTATTTGTAAGCATTAATTTCAGGTCACAGACTGCTGCTCCAAATTATACTAAATTCTAAATATTTTGCAAGAGTTGTGGTGGGAAGTTCAGATCATTTTTGTTACTTAACACGTTTTTTTCCGTCAAGTTCGCTTCGTCATTCATGGTTTAACCCTGGGGTATAAGCACTGTGTGTCCCTGAAGTCTTCCTGAATGAATATGTGCCTGATTCTGGTTCTGCTCTCTACATAGGTGCTCTGACAAAGGTCAAGGAAAGCCAGAAGCACGTTGAGGAAGGGAAGATGGAGAGCCAGCAATCAGAAGGTATTAGGGAACGATGTAACATCATCTCTTTCGCCACGTTGGCTGAAATCCAGCACTTCCACCAGACTCGAGTCCGGGACTTCAAGTCTCAGATGCAGCATTTTCTTCAGCAGCAGATCATCTTTTTCCAGAAGATTACTGGCAAGTTGGAGGATGCGCTACACAAGTATGACGATGCCTAGTTACTTACCTTTGGACTGACAGAACTTTTCAACTGGCATTGAACCAGGATCTCTAGCAATGTTTGACAACCTAGAGAAATCAGTCCATTTCATAAACAGAACTTTATTTGGGCCAAGGGTTTGAGATGGTGATCTCAGAGAGCATTGGTTATCTTTGTTCTTTATTCCTCTCTCAGATGAATGAGGTATTGGCTTCCCAGTCACAGCAGTTTTAAAACTCAAGACTTTTAAGCCGTTCATAGATGTTTACATACCTACAGAGACGCTGTCAATACTGGTGTGCCTTCAAATCTGCTCTTGTTGGTACATTTTTATGATTTCTTAAAAAAACTTTGTTGTTATTATGAAATTTGTTTTTATAGGTCGATCTTTTTAAAAATTCAACCGTGCCTAAAATAGCAGGGACAACAGAGTCCTGGTTTGGAGTTGAGTGTGGGAGAAGCTGAACTTAATGCCCTAATTTGGTGTCCCGCTGTAGTTGTTTCCAGGCCCCCCTCTTGAGGGAGTATTTTGGGTCCAATACAGAACAGAATGTTTTAAGTGGAAGGAAAGCAGTGGTGACTGTGCTACTGTTTGACTTCCGGAACCTGAAGACTGTTGAGCAGAAGTATACAAATATTTGTTTAAAAAAAAGGGAAGGAATCAGGTGCCACGACTCACTCAGGATTACAAGAGTGCGTTTGGGTCTCTTCCATCTGCTGTTGTATCAGTGAATGGAATCCTGATGAGCTTCTTCTACACATTTGTAGTTGTCGTCACTCAAAATGAAACACATTTAAATCATGTGATGGAGAAAATGTCAAAAGTAACTAATAAACTGTTCACATAACTGTAACACACAACATTTTTTTTTATTTGTATTTATTTCATAAAAGGTGACATCACTAATGATTAGTGTTTGACTTGGATCAAATAAAGTGTCCATTAATTTTATATTTTTATAAAATATATGTGAGAAAAATAAAAAAAAATCTGCAGGGTGTCAAAAACATATTTCCTTCTCTGTAGTACTGTACTCAATTTTCAGTTTTCAACTGAATTATTTAAGAATAATATCGGGTGAATAAGCAAAAGGATCATAAATTAGGGAATGAGAAAATGTTAATGCAACTAAATATTAGAACATTTTAGCCAATGCTATACAGATTTAAAATTCACGTTTTAATACTTAGTAGTTAATACTGAACTAGCAATTAAGCAGAAGTTAATTGCTTGTTTAATTTTATCCTAATCGGACCTTATATAGCTGAGTTATTAACAATGTCCGGTTAATGTCCAAATTTTGAATTTCGACGACTGCCACGCACACATAGTTAAGCGAAGTACAAAAAGGTTTGCAATTTAACATCGCAGATGGCTTAAGATAAGACTGATGGAGTTTCGAGATGAACGTATAAAAACGCGAATAGAAGTTAAGTTAAATTATGACAAAAGCGGCAATTTTTAGAGGTTTTTGTCAATTTCCTATCAATTTTGGAAACGCTATCAAAAATAATTATATTTAAGTCTTGGTACCCTACACCTGTGTGCTGAATTTCATTTGTGTATGAGTGCAACATAAGCTGAAACACTTTAGGTGGTGCCATAGAGCCTTTTTGCCACACCCACTTTTTACTTCAGAAAACTAATGTCTGATTTAGATACCGGTAAGTATGTTTTCCTAGAGCCCCATATTCAATGTGGGGTCAGTGGTTTTCTTGCACCGTTTTGATAATCATCACAACTGGATCAGATGTAGAGTGTTTTTCCTTTTCTGTAATAATGAATTGACCGTTCACCCTGTGAATTGGTTTTCAAGGCCAAGCCGTGGGAACACCGGCTGTTTGCCTCTGGTATTGCTCTGCTATCTGGCCCAGACATGGTCACAGGCTTGAAACAGCGATGCATGCTCTCCTTTCAGTAGATCAGGGCTCTGGGAGGAGAGCCAAACAAGCTCCCACTTGCCAGCCCTTAAAGCAGTCACTGAGGGCTTTTGCAGTTTCTGAAATAACTGATGAATCTAGTCCACTTTTCAACTACAAGTATGGAGACAGAAATGTTTAATTGAGCGAACTTTCAGTCAATGCTCTGCTGAGTCTCTATTGAGTCACGTCTTGCTCTTTTCCTGTTTAGACGGCAACCCAGCGTGTGTACGTCATGTGTGCGTATGTGAAAGAGAGTTTGCTCATGTCTGTGTAAAGAATGGTAGACTGACGTAGAGAGTGCACAATTACCACCTCGTGTGCTTGAGAACCCTGGAACACTCCGGGTGCCAGAAAACCGAACGCTGACATTTAAACGCTGCACAGGAAATGCATTCCAGATGTTTGTAACTGCAGGAAGATGAGTTCTTCCCAGATATGGTGGCAAATGGTTGAATCCAGAATATATGAGAGCAGTATTCCAAGGAATTATTCCACATTAACAGCACATGTTAAAGTAAGAGAGGAAGTGTTACAACTGCATCAGGTGTGAACTGAAATGTGGCTTTTTTAGGAGTGCAGACTATGCTGCCCTATGTTGTTTAAAATCTATCCAGGGTTTGTAGTTCTCACCCCATAAATTAACTGAAACTGAAATGTTTGTAATGTCACAAACCTTAGGATCCCTCCCATGATTCTTGGCAGAGCCTTCACGAGTTCACCACTAGGGCTTGCCTTGTAGTCTAAGCCTAAGGTGGTGGGGTTGAACTTACAAGTGCAATAACCCCCAGTGGGAGATTAACAATTACATATAGATTTATGCATTTAGCAGACGATTTTAACCAAAGTAACTTACAGTTTGGTGGAGATGGTCAGGAAGGAGGGGTGAAGCGTAAAAGAAAGTCGACAAGGATGAGATAAAACTGGTTTAAATTATGGTATAGCTTAATGGTTTGTGAACGCTTGTGACAATCCCTGATTATATCACCTGAAACTTCCAGAATAGCAAGACCCCACCCTATTTATCTACAGTACAGTATACAGTAGTTAAGTAGGTTGTTATATAGAGAGCAGTCCATTAAGTGTTGAAACTTGTAGGAAATTGGCAAACAATGTGCCCTTTGAAAGAATTGTGCTTTAAATTATTTATTCATTTTTGTTTGTATTTGTTATTGGTTTGCTATATTTTTTTATTTGTTTTTAGGAATATTGAAGTCACCAGTTTGTAACTCAGTTAAGGTTTTGAAATTCTTTCACATGTTTAACTCAATTTCAGTTCCACCCTCTTAAGGAATGCCACTGCTATGAGCCAGAAGGAAAACACATCTGAAAACAAAGTTAAAGTTCCTTTCTAAAAAGTGAGGAATGTTTGAGTCTGTGCTCCTATTTCTTATATGAATTGCTCATTTGACTTTTACATGTGAATTCCTATATCTCTGCAGCCAACTTTAAAAGCCTGAGACACAACTCTTTGTTGGTATTTTGGGGAGGCTATTAACATATTTCCTTTGGGACATTGAGCTTGTTTTCTGTGGATCTCTGATTAACTGTTGGAATTTGTTATTTTAATTATGTGTACATCAAAAACAAAAAAGCTCAGAGTACATTTTAAACTTCAAAATTATCAAACAACTTTGGTACAGTGCTTTAATTTTTTTAGATAGTTCTCGAAACTATCAAAGTTTATTTTCAAAAGTTGGCAAGAAATGACCTGTGGAAATACAGAGATTATTAAGCCTCTTGTTACGTGTCTCTGCAGCAAAATTAAGACATTGTTGACTTTTTAGTTACCAACCCTTTAAAGCATAACAAGTAGAGATGCCCTATGAGGTAATCCAGGACCAGCCCACTCTCAACTGTATACATTATCCTTCAACATGGTTTTATATCTGCCAATAATTTTGTAATCTTTAAAAATCTGCTATTTTACTTCAATTATTTCTAGTTAACTGCCCCTCCTCCCATTGAGTTGAACTTGATTTTCATTAATATTATGTAGCAATCCATTGCCAGACTATGTTTGTTAAATAACTAATAGATTTAATATATGTGTTGATCAGTGAAAGGTTTGTGTTCATCTAATGTTTGAGCTGTGTACCTGTCGGAAAGCTCTGGAATGTGAGAGCTGGGGGCATTCTTTGCTGGCGGCTTGTTTTTATAGTCCCACACAGGAAGCTCTATCCAGCAGGGCCTCATTCATGTCTGAAAAATGCTGACTTCTTCCTCCCCGCTCGGGCTGGGGGCCAAGCACCAGGATCGAATACTCTCTCACCTACAGACACTCAAAAAGTTGCTGAAAAATCAATAAGCTAAGAATGACGTTTTAAAATCAGATCTCATCTTCTAGTTATCTCCTTCTTTACAGTTTGGAAAGAGCAGTTGATATGTCTAAGGTATAAAATAGAATATTGTAAGGATTTAAAGCTATTTTTACCGTTTGTACAATCTCATTTCCAGATGAGAAGTCACAAAGTTTATATAAAAAGTTAAAACAAAGGCAGGATATCCTCTGTTACATATAAAATAGAATTTTCTAAAAATGAGATCTGAGTTCTGACACCTGTGGTGCTTCAAAAAGGGAAAGATCACTTGTTTTGAGATTAGCATCAAACTAGTGTGAATATTTTTTTAACTATGCAAGTGGTGCTGGCTAAGTTAACCTCAAAGTGCTACATTTCAAGCAGACAGCACAAACAATGAGTACAGGCTGCATTGCATATATTTGACCTCAAATGAGAGTATATTCTCAAAGCTGACAGGATAAAGTGACACCTTTAAAAGTAATTGTCTCTGAGTTATTGTGAAAATATGTTTCTTTCATCAGAACCAAGTCCTGCATTTTAAATTGCATGTTTTGTGCTTAATAACTTCAACCGATGTCTAGACTACATTGCTCATCTCATTTTAAACGTACATGAGTTTAAGCGACATCCCATTCTTAATACATGAGGTCAACTTACATTTTGTAGGTTTAATGCTTTTGATTCTTCAAGGAAGGCTATCCACAAGGCTCAGTTAGTGAGTTTATGGGTCTTTTTGACCATTCCCCCAGAAACACGGTTACAATATGATGCTGGATGAAAAGCCCTGGCTTGCAGTCATTATTCTTTTCAGGTTGAGGTCGGGAATTATTCTTCACAAAACTCACCCATCCAAGATCTTTTGGACCTTGTTTTGTGCACTTTTCTGTTTGAACAGGAAGGGACCTTCCCACTAAGTTCCCACAAAGTTTGTAGTGTGGAATTTTTTTCAGAATGCTGACATTTTCAGAGTTATTTTGATAGGAACCCACACATCAAGCCACCCATCACCATCAGCCCCCTCACCAATTCTCACATTACAACAATGCAGACAATGGTTTCGACAAGATCAATCACACCATTAGAGTGCCACATTTGAAAGCTGCATAGAATGCGTCTCGATTGCTCTACAGTTCAGTGGTGCCATGCTTCAAACCCCTTCAATTGTTTTTTTTTTTCAGAAAATTTCAAACATTTTTCAGTTTTGCCGTGATCTTGGTGATCGGGTTTGGATGTTGCTGTTTGCTTATAGAAACCCATTCAATGGAAGTCTCTACACAGTGATTATTGACAGAAAGGTTCTGACAGAGCTCCAACCACTTCTAATTTGTTCTAACCCTTAACAGTTGACTGGATTTTTTTAGGAGAGAGGACAGTTTAGGACTAGATTTGTAGCACAGGTAGCGTCCTATTACAGTCCAATCCTGAAACTAACAGAGCTCCAGAGGGTGGCCCGTTCTTTCACACATAATCTTGCATGCATGGGTTCATGATTTTATGCACCTATGGTCATAAAAAAGGTTTGGAACAGCAGAATTTGGTGGAATTGGTGAGTGAAACCAAATACATTTATCTTAAAAGTTGGTGGGTCCGAATTGCAAAATGTTCTAAAGTTGTTTCTATGAACCAGACAACAATAAGAACTGAGTATGTGTTTTGGAAAATCCATGTATTCTGTAATTTTAAATTGATATTTTAGTTTGATTCAGCTCCAGGGCAGATTTGTGTTGTCATTTTAAAATTCATCATGAGGATTGTTGCCTAGATAGCCAATGAGACTTAAATTCAACCTAAATACACATTTTAATTAGCTGTCTATAGTTATGGTAACTTAGAGAGTACTCAAAAGTAAAGATTTTCACCCAAAACTGTGAAATTCTGCCTCTAAATGTTACATTTCACATTCATACTACATTTACTCTGTTTACGAATTCCTGTTTTGGTGTGAATGGGAATTAGTTAGATTGTTGGAGACTTGCTCAGTATTCAAGAATTGTCTTTGTATTAAAGTTGCAAACCAAAATTCCTAATCTAGACTTGCAAAGATGTCATTTAAGTTCCAGAAGTACTTGTGAGCAGAATAGATGGAAAGGCTTCCATATGTAGACTTTTCTGAGTTTTCTACAAGGTTTTAGGGCTGTTTTCTCATCCAGTGGTTTGATTTCTTTGACATTTTTCACAAAATATTAATGATCACACAAAAGTATTGTTTCTACTCATCGAAAGTGGGCGGATGAAACCATTTATTGTCAAACTGAATTTATTCATAAAATTGTATTGACAACGGAAATGTGTTTCCAAATATGTTTGCGTCATCATTTGTGATTTCTGAAAAATGTCCAAGAAATCAGACAATTTGCCAAAGTATGTTAAATTAAGATCACAACTGTATCAGATTCGAGATACAGAGTACAGGTTTCTACCACATGGTTAAGGTAAAACTAAATACCCTTTAGAGGAGAATGATAAGTGAATCTCCCCGGGGTGTACACTTGTTTTTAATCAACGTGAGCCAACGATAGGCCCCAGAACCCTGTGACACTAAGCAGAAATGAGCTGCTAATGAAAATTAACATTGAAAATATTAGTTATACATTTTCCAAAATTCTTAGTTGACATAAAAATTCTCACCACATGATAATGTGTTTTTAGTTTGATCTTGACACCCATTTGATTTTTCATCTGGAAACATGAAATTCTATGTTGAGAGAATGAAATTGTACGATTCAAGCATTTCTGCTATAGGTTTTCTACCTGCACATATCAAGTCAGTTGTTGAGATTCAGAAACATCCTTCAGTTACACCCTCACACTGGTGTGGTTTGTTGTGCATTATATGAAAGTTAATTAAGTCCTTGGGGAACCAGGAGCGTACATCCACCTTTCTATTGCTGAGCAGCTCTTCATGATCCAAAGACCTTAAAATAATCCCAGAGCCAAATGTGATCCCTCTTTACTCATTTCTATTACACCAATTAGCCTTTCATTATAACATTCTTATAATGACTTTCATTTAGAAACCAAGCCTTTTGTTCTTCTTCCAAATCACTGACAGTTCAAAAGAGTTCATTTTACATCCTCATAAAGCTGCTATTCTGCCAAGCTTATTTAAAAAAAGAAAAAACAATGAAAACTTAACTTTTGGCATGTACGCAACTACTTTACCTCTTAATATCTTCATGCCATTTAACAAAATGCTGATGTCTTTATTGTTTACTTGGATTACTGACTACTAAATAGTTTTTTAGCAATAGTTTTAATTTTCTATGTACTTCTTACCTCATTCAAGATCTTTATTTTTAAAAGACAAACCATTGTCATCAAGATTTCCAAGAGTCCAAAGGAGTTTATAACCATACACATTGTGTAAAAGACATTGATTTTGAGATCATTATCAGAAGTGTTTGGACTTAATAAATTAATGTAAAGCATAGAACCAAAATTGCCAGACTGTTTTTTTTTACTAATGTAGATTTGCATTAGAAATTACCTTTACCCAAATGATCTGCTGTTTTCCGTGCCACGCTTGTATGGTCAGCACATTGTAGTTTGGCAGACTCAGTGGAATCTCAGACCAGCTGACTTTGTTTGTAGGGGGAACTAGTAGCAACAATGGAACCCAATATTCCATCGCATTCATTCAGCTTCATGGCAGAGAATAGATTGTATCAGAGGTAGTTAACACCTCCACAATTTAGTAAGTATTATTGAAAACTTTACTTGAGTAAATAAAAAAGCACCAAATATTAACTTGAGTTGTCAGTTACTAGTTCTGATGCAGATCACTGAAAACATTTCAACACTTTACTATAAGGTGTGTCTTCATGGCTGGTGGAGTGAAGCCAAACTGTGGTGGGCGCCCCCATGCTGCTGGCTGCAGTATGATTTCTGCCCAATACAAGTCTATGGGAAAAGGCCAAACTTTAAAAATGATTTACACAAACGGTTTTAATGAGTTTTGACAGCTATCTATACAGTGAACAAAATTCAATATTTGTTTGGTTTAAGTTTATTTTCGTTTGGCTAACAATGGCTAAAATTTTCCCCTAAAACTAGGCGGGGCATGTGGTTGACAGCTCCATTGACAGCTACACAGAACTGAGCTGACTGATCACGGTCAACACTTTATGAGAAAAATCATTTACGCTGCCAATGATCAAATTTGGAGGTCATTGTCAAATTCTTGTTTAGAATTACAAATTAGATTGTATATAACAATATTCGTGTGTGAGCCAGAGCTCAAAAACCATGGCGGTTCCGTGTCTATGTATATAAATAATCTAACTAATCATTTTTAGTGATTGAACTTTTGTGGCAAATTGTTTGTTTGGATCACTTGGGTCAAATTCATACAGGGCACTGACGCAGGTAGATGGTTTGATAAAGGGATTTTTTTGAGAAGCAAAACACACATATTGATAGTATGGATAAAAAGTATAAATAAAATGATTAGTAAGAGCTTAACAAGATGAAATAACTGGATTATAGAATAAACTTTATTTATTGCCAGTGTAACAGACAAATGATTAAAAACACAGAGGGAATAAGCTGAGTGCAGGCAGCAACTTAATCAGAATCCACATTATTAAACAACAGTTCTCACAGTGGGACATATACATATTTATTTAATTGGGTGTGTACATCGGAGAACAAAACTACTAAAATAAAACCAACACTTACAAACAGCTCAGTACCAGGATATTCAAATGAACACAGAGCTGCTTCTAAGAGGAAGTTTCTCTGAGTTTAGACATACATTTGCATTTACACAGGGAAGTAAAATATACCCAAAATATACATACTAATGCAGTAGAATGTGCACTTCACATTTCACTACCAGTATAAATGAAGTTATTAATATCTATATATTTCAGAAAACATAGAAATGTAACTTTAAATAAATTTAAATGTTTTGTTTGCAAAACATAGTACCACGTTTTACATAAATAACAACATTTACATAAACAGAAACATTAACATTTTCTTTTTGACAGTGCAATGCACTTTAAGACACCAAATTTGTATCACTACACTCTGATTGACATATCTTCATCAAAGCATTCATATGAGGACTAGGTACCTATTCCACCTACTTGCAGCTTGAGAGTTTAATATCATTTTGATAATTATGACAAAATAATATTGATGATGGCATTTTTTATCAAACAAATATTCAGGATGGGCTTGGGGATAGTTAAATTTTAATAATGTAACAAACCTTATCAAAAATTTAAAAATGTATCTATTGCCATTAGAACTTGATTATAGGACCAATACACCCGGTAAAGATGCAAGTAGGTGGTGACACTAACTACTGAACCATATGAATGGTTTGATAATGGTCATAGAACATTGTGATGACGTCTGAAGCAGCCTGTGGTGTCATAACCCAAATATACCTCACAAGGATTAAACTTGTACACTTATTTAAACATCCAAGGATGGTGTGAAAATGAATAACAAATAATTAGTTACATCTTCTGGTAGAGTGGTTAGAGGAAAGTCTTCTCTCTCACCCCAAATACACTCACAACGTTAGCGGATAAGACTAAACATATGTTTCATTTCTGACTGTCTCCACTTTCAGAGGTAGATGAAAACACAGTCCTATGCTTTCATAATATTGGAGCTGAAAGACCACCCACTCTTTGCTACAGGCCTGGTTCAGAAAAAGTACAGCAGCAATTAATGTAACCAAATAACGCAAGCCAAACAGGATCTCTTAGTTTGGTTGAAGGCAATAAAATGTAAAATAAAAAAGTAAATGCTCCATCCACAGCCCAGATCCAAACACAAGTGTCAGTTCATGTATTATCAGATCAACTAATGGAGACAAAGCATCTGTTGAAACATGCAGCATCTTTTCTCTTGGTCATCCTCAGCTCCTTGGATTCAACTGCAAACATGTGGATGGATCTCACGTAATGTAATCAACTATGGCACATAGAATCTTCCCCCTTTCCTAAAACTGTATGGGTTCCAGTGATATTGTGTACATCATAAGACATGTTTAAACTGTCGTGCAAGCCATTGAAATATTCTTTCTATGAGCACAAGCACTGGCCATGGTCATTGGGGTGGGCCTTCTTTCGTTCCCAGAGAAAACAGAATTGAAAGAGTCATACCCAGTACTGGTTATTCTGCAGGGTGGGGTTCGTTGTCCTGCAAAGCTGTGAAACATCACCCCCCAGGTCTCCAAAAGAGCACAGTGATGCAGATGGGCTGCATGGTGAGTTTTTATTTCTGGTTTGCAGGCCAGACGTAGCTGAATTTCCTGCATTTCTTGGAGTAAGAGGAGTTACTGTTACAACTGGGATGGTTGAGGGCCACAGAGGTTGCTCCTGATGGGGCACATCCTCTGGTTCAGGAGAAGGACCTGATTTACTTTTGAAAGGTTTTGGTTTCTTTTTCCACTTTGGCCTCAAGAGTAGCACAAATGCAACCACTAAGATGAGCAGGAGCAGAAGTGCAAGAATTGGCAAAATAATTGCCAATGAGTTTGAAGACGAGTCTGTCTGGGAAACAGATTCTACTTTCACTGGAGTATTATCTACTGGGTCAACCTCCTCTGACCCATGGGTGGTTTTTGGGTTAGTAATACCAATGTCAACGCTGTTGGAGTTCCTCCATCGATTGCGACCTTTAAATCTTGACCCAGGAATGGTCACTCGTTGGGTTGGTTGCACAGGTAAAAGTACTAAAGATGTAAGCAAGCTCAATCCAATAGTTTGATTATGGAAAATAGGTCCAGTTGTGGGGATTGGGATAACTGTAGATATCTCCAAAGTGGGAACATGAGGCACAATGCTGAAATCAAAAATTCCATCAGCAGGCTGGATGTTTTTGGCTTTAAGAATGAATCTAAAAGAGTCCTTTACTTCTTGAACTCCAGTGAGGTTTGTCTTTAGCTCTATGGCTATTTTCTCTAGCTTGAGGTCACTAAAAGTGAAAGATGCAACTGATTCTGTTTTCCTTCCCTTCCTGCCTGTCATCTGAACAATTTGGCCATTCTTAGGAGGTGATGTAATTTCAAACACAGGGTCAGCGCCACTCAACAAAGCCAGTTCAGAGACGTTCAACAACTTTGGATTCAGCGTGCTTTGAATTCCATTGGGAAACGTAACCCCTTCTGTGTACTCAATGAGAGGTTTCACAGTTACGTTAATGATTTGCTTAGTGAGGTTAGCTTCTGCTGTAAAGACCGCAAACTCAAAGTAATCATGCGATGAGTCAAGACTGGTCATGTGGTACTTCAGTTTTTCTGCCAGTAGATCGCTTTGGCTGAATACGTTGATGACCTCATTATCCAGCAACAGCTTCCCATACTGGGGTGGTGCTGTAATCTTAAAGTGGAAAGTGGTGTTTTTACCATTGGTTACAGCAGCTAGGTGTGACTTTGTGAGAGTTACAGAGGATTCTCCCTGATGCAGTAGCACCTCTGTGTTGTTCGCAAGCCAAACAGAGATTTCTATAACTTCCAGATTGAAAAGTTTATATAATGGACGGTGGTGGCCATCAGTAACACTGAAGTAGAATGCACCAGATGAATTACTGCCATCATGGACAAAGAAGACTTCACCTTCATTGATCTGTGCTTGGGAAAAATAGTCCACAGAGATGTTTAAGTTTTCTTTGATGGCAAGGAAGCCATTGCTAGGTTTGCTAATGACAGTGTACTGGATTTCACTGGGTGGGTTATCTAGATCAATAAAATTTAAGTTGTTGGGTCCAATTGCCACAGTGTCCCCTTGGATCACTTTCAGGCTGGGGGTTTTGGTCTTCAGGACAGGAGGTTGATCATTTTCAGGGAATATAGTGATGTTGAAAGATTCTGACACAACTTCAGCATTGTCTAGAGGGTGAGATGGGGTCTTGCTCTTCAGTGTGAGATACACATCAAAATTAAAATGGTCATGGGTTGTCTCAGAGTTGTCATGATGATATGTTATTCCAAACTTATTGAGAATGAACTGAGAAAAGTTGGGCTTTTCTTTTGTCAGATTTCGTTCCCCAACAACAATGACACCGTGTTGTGGAAGTGATGTGACATGGTACCAAATTTCATAAGAACTGCGTTTCGATTCTGGTTGTTTGGTTAAGAGATTAGATGAATCCAGTACTAACTTGTCAATTAGCACTTTATTTCCTTCCTTTACTTCCACCCCTAGACACAAAACACACAGTAAAAGGTTAACAGCTGTGTTTGGAATTGTTAGTTGACCTTAAACTGATTAAATAAAATACTGCACCTTTATTTTTGAGAAGCAAAGAATTTTTTTCAGGTCCAATGTTTTCATAAGAAATATCAATTTCACATGTCTGGGTTTCAAGCATTGCAGGAGGAGACGAAACTGTAAAGGTGAACTTGTCTAGCACTGCCCATCCCAAAGACTCCACAAGATCCTGTTGGTATGCTACTTCACCCTCATCTACCTGAAATGTTTTTAAAAAGAAAACATGACGTTTATTTAACAAACATTACTACAATGCTTGAATGTTATCTACTGAACTGATCACATGATTCTGATATGAAGTAAATAACACAAAAATATACATGCAAGAACAATTCCATTGTATAGGTTCAGAATATATATATATATAAAAAATACCAAATATGTTGGCTGTTGTCTTTGGTAATGATTTTTTTTTTGCAGAATTGAATTTGTGACCGTTTTGAGCATCTTCTTCTCCTTCCATAAACGATATATAAAAAAAATATTGTTAGATTCTCATAGCAATTCTAATGAGGAAAAACCCTTCCTCATCTGTATTTTGCACCTCAGCAGTGATACCATCAGATTAATGCTGATGATGAGTCACTTTCTGTAAACCAGGTCACGTGAACAAGCTTGCATTGGCACTAATTCTTCTTGCTTAGTTTAAACATACGTATAATTCATTTGAACTCTTACATGAACTCTTAGGCAGAGTAACAGCACTCACCATTTGTTGCGTAAAGGATGAAATCTCTGTTGTGCTCTTGTTTGCGTGCAAGCGTACCAATTTCCCAAACGTTGGGGGACTGATCACAGTAAAATAAATGGTTCGGTTTGATACGCCAGTCTCATCATTGGTTACAGCCTGAAGAATGTGATTCGAAATCAAAGCTAAGGAGCCTAGAAGATTAAAAAAATAAGCACACATTGAAATTGGAAACACAAATTATTTTTCTGAAACTTGTCATGTATGAAAACCATAGTGTCTGCTGGTAGGCTTTTTTTAGATTTGCTTAGCAGAAATCACACACATTTATTTTCAGCATTTCTTTACAAACCACAGCATTCAACGAACAAAAATAGGGAAGCATTTCAAAATCTGGTTTATGTCAGAATAGTATTCTATGAATTACCATTTTTCTGAAATGTTGCTCAGTTAACCAGCAAACTATTTTAAGAATTTAATTTAAATGTATTCATTCTGTATGTAAAGTTTTCTCTCATGTTTAACCATTTGAATGAGTCACTCAAAACGTCAGCGAATAAACCACAGAAATAGAAAGACAGGATGTGGGGCTGAGAATCATTTCACACAGTTCCACTATAATTCTCACAGAATAACCTCTCTTTTAATCCGTTAATAACTAAATAAGAGCTAATTATTTTGTCATATTCAAAATTCCACCCCCAATTAAAAATGGCCACTAAAACCAATAAGTTTGTCATCTATACACAGTAAATAATGGAACAAAAAATATTATTAATAGCTATCAGAATATATCAAAAAATTGTGCGCAATATGCTAATGTTTTTCAGTGTTTGTAAAGCCATCAGTTTTATCAAGATATAAGGAAAAATCGATTATTTTCATTATATGTGCACCAGGAAGAACACAGGTAGTTCAGGCACTACATTTTACAGTAAATTATTTTACAATAAATGCTCAATTGCAGGTGTTCTCCAAGAAGGAAATGGTTTACCATTTCCTGTGAGTAATGTAATGTTCACTCATGCTGTCACTTATGGAACAACTGTGTGACATAGACTTACTGTACTCTATACACTCAACCATTAATATAATTTAAACATAAAACTATTCTTGATCAAGAATATAATAGTTACCAATTTAACCAAAACGAGAATCTGAGACATGTCTGTCTCCTCGAGTGATCAATCACCGACTGTTATTAAACTTATCTGTGTGTTTATCAATGCTATAGTATGCTTTGATAGTCTGCAGAACAGGGCTGTAGAACCCAACATGAATATGCAAATCTTGTCCAATCAGAAAGCAAAGATCTTTAACTGACCGTGCAGTGACATCCAGCAGTAAATACAACGAGCCATTTGCTCAAAGTGATGATATGTTTTGATATAAAATTCTAGTTCTTTGAGATATAAAAACCTGAAGGCTTATCCAAAAAGGAAGTGGGGAAACGTAAAGTACATTCAGCTCACACTACTTGATACATTTCATTTTATGACTGTTCAAAATTCTTTTTTTCTAGCTCTTATAATTAATTTGTATAAAAAATAATTTAATTTAAGATTAAGAAAATGACTCCTGTGTGACAATGTTAGGGACTTTATATTTAGGGACTTTTAACTATTGCATTGATTGCTTGTATAACGAATAGGAAAGCATGAAACACTGCTGATGCTCATACAGAAACTAAGATTTTGAGAACTGGGCACGAGTGGGTGGAGACCATGTTGTTGACTCTGCTGAGCGGAAAGGAGGCGTCAAGTCTTCTCTGACTTGGCATGCAAAGCAGCCAGATGCTGATCTCACTTCTGTGAGTGTGTTCTTTTGCTCCTCGCCCCATTAAAGACACAGAGAGCCTGTAACATCTTAAAGGAACACTACCCTTTTTTTTCCCATTTTCTCCATCTGAGATCTTTTTTTAGATCCTTTCAGCCAGTCTCCAGATTTGGTGATGACTCTTTTAGTTCACAGGTGGTAGTTTTTATGATTAGAATATAATGAAGAAGTTGAATTCTTCATTATATTCTACATAAAAAAAATAAAAACCCCACATCTCAGAACATTAGAATTAGTGAAATAAAATGCTGATATTTTTAAGAGTTACATTTTGCAATGGTATTGCAGCTTGATATCATTTGAAAAGAGTCAGGTTAAATTAGGGAAATACGATATTAAAAGGGAAACTGATTTTAAACTCAAATGTAATAATCTATGCTAAAAGTGACAATGCCAGATCTGAGAAACATCTGAATAGATCATTATTTTTTTAAAATATTACTAAACATTTAACTGAGGGAGCAGGTGTTCCTTTGAAATAGGTAATATGTGTACCTGGATACACCTTCAGAGGTCCAGCGTTCTTTAGATGAACCAGCAAGGCCTGAGCTGTAACACTGAATATCTGCCTAGAAGCAAAGTTCACTCCATCATTCACTTGAAAGCTGAAGCCTCCTGCCATTGAGCCTGAAAAGCAAAAGAGAGCACTGCTATCAGTATACTGTGCTTAAAAAGGCACAGTTAAAATCTGTTTCTTCTCGTTATTCACTGCTCATCCTGCATAGAGTTTTTACAAAAATACTTTACAAAAAAAGGCCAAACATAGACACAAACAATGTTACAGCTACATCTAGCTCTATTCATCAAGCAGGTGAACAGCAAAAAATCCTTATCGCGTCCGTCGTATGGGTCACGGCAAAAAGCTGTAAGAAAGGATTTAGGCCAGAGATGCA
Organism: Danionella cerebrum; assembly: GCA_007224835.1. NCBI lineage: Eukaryota > Metazoa > Chordata > Actinopteri > Cypriniformes > Danionidae > Danionella > Danionella cerebrum. The sequence goes on along the minus strand of SRMA01026863.1, from coordinate 62,490 downwards.
AGTTCTTGAGAGCCACAATTCCCTTGAAACCCTATCTTTATTTAGGAGCTGCAAGGGTTTACGGGTGCCATATCGTGCACAACTTTTCTGACATTCCTAGCATCTTTAAGTGTTGTTCCTCAAACGCATGCCTCAAGTTTTATTCAGAATCTTTCACACGTTTCTATAATCCTGCATTCCTTTTTTGTGAGCCGAGAATGGCTCGTTTCTAGCACCACCTGTATTTCCTAGCACCGCCCACTGACCAATCAGATTAATCTCTAGGACAGCTCATCTCTATGCAGATTGGTGGCGCTACCTATCCCGGAAGTGAGAGCAGCAGACCAACGCTGAAGAACAGTGCAGAGAAGGTGTGTTTTCTGATGGATTATAATGGAACACAGTTTTATAGTGACGCTCAGTTTTATGTGTCTGCTGAATTTTGACTGACAGGTGTAGGTTGGTCAGCAGAGGGCATGGCGAAAGCATAACTGTGGGAGGAACAGGAGGGCATGGTGCATTTAACAGAGGCAAAAAATAAGAGGTGAATCAAAGATGTTTTTTACGATAAATATTGCAGTTCTAAAGTTACTTAAGGTGCAGTGCTAGTATAAGGGGTCAAATATTTATTAGAGCTGCTTTAAAAAGGACATAATATGGCATCTTTAAATACTGAGAGATGACATTGACATATTTTAAGACTTATTTTGTGCCAGTAGAAAGATATAGAGAAGTGGGAAAGAAGAGTATGGATGGATGGCAAGATACGGATTCTTTATGTCTATCCCACCATCCACTAAACCTGTGTTTTTTAAACTTTTTTTCACCAAGGCACGTTTGGTCACACAGGCCTCATGACCACAGGCTTCACCACCAGAAAGAAATGTTAAAAACTCTGTTGCCTATATTGACAATATAAAGTGGTTTTTATTCAAGTATTTTGAATGGGATTCAAATAAATACAAATTAAAAGAATTTTATAATTGATCATATTTGCACAAAAGTAGACCCAGTTTATTTAAACCAATTAGGTGAAATTGTACAATTTCCCATAGCACACCAGACAATATTTCACAGCTCACTAGTTTGCCATTCACACTGGTTGAAAAATCACTGCAGTATACCACCGCAGCTGAACTCGATTGATTTCTGCCTTGGTATTTGAGAAACTGTTAAATGCTGACAATAGATGAGCCTTAAGTGTACCCCTGTCTCGTTGGAAAAATCTCTAAACCTAGTTTTCTCCCCTCTAAAAAATATATATCTACTAGCTCATCGTCAGAAAACACTGAACAAAACACATTTGTTCCCATTTCCCTCAAGTGATTCAACTTGTCGTATCTGCTGATTCCTATTTAAATTGGTTGTCAACATGTTAAATGTTTGCCAGTCTGCTTCTGCCTCCGCCTCTCACTCATTTTCAGTAATTTGGTTTAAACTCAGTGGTGTTCATAAAACTCAATTTCAAAAATAGACTTATTTATAGAAGTTGTCAACCACAAAGGTGATAATGCTAATTAGTGAAGATTCCCACGTTTTGTCGGGGAAAATTATAACATATCGAAGGACAAGGAATTCCCAACAGATGTCTCCATGTGTTTTATAAGTGATTCAAAGTTTGAATCATTCATAAAAATGTCAGGAACTAGCTATGATGTGAAATACAACACTGCCCTCTTGTGGATCGGCCTGAGTTGGCATTAGATAGTTTGAGATTTCTCTTGTTTATGACTATGTACTGTGTAGTGTGTCTGATTTCTCACCGCTATGTACAAAAAGCAGATGGCTCTGATCAATGTGAGCCTGGGTAAAGTTCATGATGGCTCTGTTGGGGGCAGTCTTTAGAGCCAGGTGTCCGTTGCTGGGCTGGGTGATGATGTACTCAAGGTTCTCAGGCACTGTGTCCAGATCTTCTGCATTAAGATCCTCAGGGGTGATCTCTGTGACTGAGTCAACCCACACCTGAGTACAAAATCACATATATGAACTCATTATAAAGTGAAGTAAAGGAATTTTCTTACAAGTCAGAATTCTGGCTTCCCTATTGGATCCTAAATTCCAATCTGACAATTATTGTTCAAAACTTCCAATGAACAACAATTAAACAAAAATATATCAATATATATTGATAAATTTTATTTGCTGAACCACTTCCCAATATGTTTTTATTCCCAATTCTTTGATGTGTTTTGGACCATGGTATGCTTATTCCATTTTAGGGTCATGGGGGACTGTTGATCCCTATCTCCAGCTCACATCTGGCGAGAGGCGGGGGAAACCCTGGACAGGTCACCAGTACGTAGCAGGGCAACATTTCAATTAATTTTCCATTAATCACAATTGCACTCAGCACTTTGAATTAAGAAATGGATATTTGTACTGAATTAAAGCTTAACAATGATCCTTTTAAAATGAATAAATGTGGTTTTGCTCTGAAAGAACTTTTTGAACACTGATACCTTTGTTGGGTCACACTTTGTATTAACTGTAAAAGGCATGAACCTATGAGGTCAACTGAGGTGAAATTAAAGGTGGTTACCACAAATTTTCATAAAGTCAGTCAGTAATTAAAGCTAGCACACCAACCAAAATGAATGTGAAGAGTGGTTTAGTGCAAAAGAATTTGAAGCATGCTGTGCACCCCTTTGATTGTACCGAGTCTGTGATCTTTTGAAGCTGAGGTCAATAATTTCCAGGACTACAATTTGGTTTACCAACTCTGTACTCGTCTTTCCAGCTATGTGACTGATGGAGCAACAAGACTAATACAAGGACTCTAGGAAAACTCCACCGTTTATCCAGCTCTCCTTAATAAAAACATTTGAGTGCGGCTTTTAGCTAAACTTTGACCTAAGAAAAGTAAAAATCTCACCCTAAGACCCCTGTTGGCTGTAAGGACTGGAGGCTGGTCATTGATGGCGGTGATCTGGATATAAACAGTTCTCGGTGCACTGTGTTTCCGCAGATCTGTATCATTTGCGGTGAATGTAAAGTGGTCCTCTAAAGTCTCAGTGTCATCATGGACATAATAAATGAACTCCTGCTCCACCTGAACAGTAAAATAAAATAACATACACAATATAAATAAATGCCATATAACACATTTTCTGTTAATTCCATCAAACACTGAAACTGCGACATTACCTGCTTTCTTGTGAAATACGTTGTTGGAATCCCTCTAAAACGAGAATTCTCAATGCGCCCATGTTGTGGACCTTCTGAGACATAGTACACAAAATTAAGTCCTGAGAAATGTGGGTTTGAAACCTGGATGATGTCTTCCGTGAGAGCTTTAGATCCTCCTTCTTTCAGAGTGATATTGGACACCTTTATGGGTATGAGCCTTGGGATGATGTTCACAGACACAATGATGTCAATGACCTCTGCGACTCCATTGCTAGCTTCCAAGATGAATGAATCCCTCTCCTGATCAGGTTCTTCCTGTACATACTGAATATTACCAGCATCGACATCCAATTGAGAAAAGGTCTTTAACGGGTCCTCCTTGGATCCATGAAAGTGATCTTTACCCTCGATATAAAGGCGTAACCAGCCATAAGATGGAGCAACTTTGACTGTGAAAGCCATCTCTGAGGGTAAACTAGTCTCATGAGTCACCTGAAAAAATAAATAAATAAAAGATGGGTATTTTACTTCCATATCTTCTAATCTGACACTTCCTGTTTTGTCAACTCTAATCTGTGGTTGAATCCTGGCACTAAGGCACATTTCTGTCCTGTATTGTTTTCTGTTTATTTCTGGTTCTTAGAGTCTAGAAAGATGTGCCTTCTGGGCACATATCAACCATCAAGCTCAATGTTTATTGTTTTTGTCGAGTCACTTTTGGTGACAGGGTTGTTTATCCTGTTTTGTGGCAGAATCCAGGCATTGCAGCCTCTGTATGTTTTCATTACCCATGTGCTCATTGGTTAGATGGCACACGACAGGTAAAGTTCTTATTTCTGTCTTGTATTTTTCACAAGTTTGCTCTTGCTAATTGCACACGGTGAAAAGCTTTGCTTGTCCTTTCATCTCCATTCATATGAGCACACTGCTATCTGTAATTGTTTGGGATGCACTTTCCTGTCATCATTTTCCCTGCACCTTTCTCTCCTGCCACTATTTTTGATATCTCCCTTTTTGTGCCACCTTTACATTCTTTCCATTGGATGACATGGGTTTCATATATTTTGAATTTTGTATAGATGGTCTGCATTTTGGTCTGCTCAAGTCTGTATTATATTGAGCTAATCCTTTGTCAAGTCTATGTTTTACTTTTTTTATTTTGCTGTTTACTATTTTTTGTACTATCCAGGTTTTCCCACTCTTAAGGGATTTTGACTTCATGTTTATATTGCATTGTATTACATTACAAAATTTTAGGTTTACTAGCTGTCTTGTGGTTTCATTCTGTTTTCATTACACTATAAACGGGAGAGATAAAAATGGAAATGAACATAAACAGATGTTGCCCTCCAACATCTATATTTATAGGAGTGAAATATTAGCCCCAGCTAAGCTCTACAGATTCACAAGGATCATTCCTGCAATTGTGTTTAATCTAACAGGGGAAAGTCAAAAACTAAGGAGCCAATATTGAGATTTGGGTATGTTTATATAGGTCACCTCTAGGGGCAGCAGGGAGTCAACTGACATTTAACAGGTGTCCCAATCACATTGTTTGGTGTGGCCTGGTGGAGAGAACTTTAATCGGAAAATGATCGTGAAATCATATGATTCTTTACTCTTCGTGTAGACACTTTCATTGTGATTTTGTGAGCCTGTTCATTCTTTTCTTAAACACATCTCAATGCCACTCAGCCCAACCTTAACATCTTGACTGTTCCTTGAAGCACTATCCTCCTGTGCTCCATAATATTAAGATATTAATATTTCCATATCCCAAAACAACAGAGCAAGCGTTAGGGCATTCCCTGCTTCTACACTTATTATAATTTTGGAGCATGATTACACAGTTGTCCAAAATGGGCTAAAATGTTGCTCTCTAAAGCATTCGGAAATGTTGGTAGAGTTGACTATAGTTTCAATGAAACTGTCAGCACCAGCAAGGAACAGTAATCAAAATAGAAAAAAATGGTATTTACCTTTAGTTTACTGCTCTCAATCTTGACAGGTTTGCCCTCTTCCACGAGTAAAGTTTTGTTGTGAAGGAGCATGGGTGGCCTCTGATGGCTTTCCAGGTACACCTTTACATGAATGGTCACATCAAGCCGAAGGTCCTGTGCTTCCACCATGATTGTGAAAACATCTGCAAGATTCTTACTGTTGTCATGACGATAATGCAAGAAGCCATTTCTTAGGTCACTTTTGGTGAATGACTCAGTCTTTTCACTTTTTAAATATAAATCGCCATGTTTAGGAGCCTCTTGGATTTTGAATAATATTTCATTATCATTTCGAATGTCAAGGTTTGTGTCCACGCTAAAATTAGCATTGCTAAGCATTTTAGCTTGCCCTTTCTGAACCAATAAGCCTGTATTGTTTCCAATGGTTAAATAGGGATCCTGTGCACTAATATCCAACAGAGACGAAACATAATGCTTCCCATCAGAAACAAAGAGGACAAAACGCCCAGAGTTCACCCCGTGGTGAATAAACAGCACTCGATTATCTTCCAAGTCTTTCTGGTGAAACTGATACAGTTTGTGCGAAGTATCATTTGCGAGAACCAAATCCCCTATTGGGATTCCACGCCGAGTGTAGACAAGCATTCCATCACTAAAGTCTGAATCTGCATCGTGGTAACACAAATCATCAAGTGTAAGTAATCTCTGTTTGTTTCTAACAACATGGAAAACTTTGTCCACAATACGAATGGGTTTTTCATCATTTACCAGCTGTATTGAGATATGAAATACCCCCTCCTTAGAGCTAAGATCATTTTCTCGTATAACGGTCTTTGTTGTGGGGCTTGTGGAGGCTATGAATGTGAAATTATCAAGGGTTGTTTCGCTGTCATCATGAACATACATGATACGTTCTTCAAGAACATCCTGATTTGTAAAGGACATAATTTTATCAAAGTCTCTGGTTGAGTTGGACAAGTTGATTCTCATTAACTTGCCATGGCGCGATATCTTCGTAACTGTGTAGTATATTTTTGTAGTGCTTAGAGTTTCAGCAAACAGTGCATCCTTTGTGATGAGTTTACTTTCTCCTTCGAGAAGTGACAGTCCATTGTTTGTCATGAAAACACTGTTGACATCTGCTTTAATGTTGACTGTGAAAATGTGCCTAAAAGATTGTGCATGCTTTGAGAACACAATAAAGACAAAATCATCACTGGTGTCTTCGTATGATCTTTCCAGTAGATGGTATTCAACTTTCAGGTCTGTGATGTCTCTTTGACAAAATGTGGAATTCACATTGGACTTCACATTGTTCACTTCAATTAGTCCTCTTTTTGGCAACGACTGTAATCTGAAACAAAGCTCACCCTCTGACAAATGAACACCGTCTGCCGTTGCGTACAGAAGCTCTGGACCAATTACAGCTCTTGTCACTTTGTCCAGCTCTAGAGGTTTATTTTTCTTTATGTTGTAGCTTATCCACTTGACCTTAATTGGAAAAACTAGCTCATTGATAGTTTTGGTGGCCACGGTCACTTTGCACTTGAAGAAGTCTGTGCTGTTACTTGTTTGAATTGTTGGGTAGGTACTGAGGTACCTTACACGCCCCTTTTCAAGAAGTCTTTGGGAAAACGAGCTGGTGATCTTCCATTCTCCACCTTTGGAGTAAATCCTCTGGAGTTCGCCAAATCTTGGTGGCTCAATGACATCATAACGGATGTCAACCACTTGTTTCAGTCCATTGGTCCAGATAGCCAAATGGTTGGTGGTTAGCAGACTCATCTCTCCTTGAATCACTTCCAGACCTGTGTTATTGGAGATTTTATACTCAAGAGGTACTGCCATGATTCTAAGCACCACTGTATTACTCACCTTTTCTCCATCACTGACCCTAAAAACAATTCTAGAGTTCCTCACACCCGTGTGAACATAATGTATCTTACTGTCTACCAGTGCTGAATGGGAGAAAGATGTCACTGGAGTACCTAGATTATCTTCATTTTCCAAATACCCTGCATCTGCATTAAGGTTCCCTAACACGGAGTAAACAAGGTCTGTGTAATTGCTGTCTATATCTATAGCTTTCAAAACATCAGTGTTTAGCTTCTTTCTGGAGTTTTCCAGAAGACTAAATAGATTCCCTTCTGGAAGACTCAACTCAGGGGGATCGTTGGTTGGTGTAATTGTGATATTGAACTGGTATAACTTGTGACCTTTCAGATAGCCTGGTACTTCCTTTCTACTACTGGAGAACAAGGAAAATATGATAAAGTCCTGTGGGTCTTCAGATCCCCCGTGAATATACATCACTCTTCCATGCCACAAATCCAGCATGCTGAATGTATGTTCATCCTGCTCCTGGTCTACATCAAGCCTGAGTTGACCATAGACTGGTTGCTCTTCAATCCTAAAAACGATTTGCGATTGACGAATTCCAAGCTTCTTGAAATCCAGGTTGACTTTGATATGCTTGGAATCCAATGAAGCTCGACCTCCTTCAGGGACAACAAGGTTTCTAAGCTGTAGAAAATTCTGTCCATATTTCTTAAGAAGACCTTTGGCAAGAGTAGACATATCAATGGGTGGCAATTGAGTGATTGAGTCAATGACCGTAACGGGTGTTACTGTTGTGCTTGTTTCAAGCTCCTTTTCAGGCTCACATCCAACTGAGATATCTTTGGTTACCACAGCATTGGGAAGCCCAATTTTGCCCTCGTTAATTTTAATGTTTCGAAAACATCCTTTAAACGAGCCACCTTTAACACGCTTTCCAGCTACAGAAGAAAGGCCCACCTTTCTGACCTCAGAACGTGTGCTATCATCGATTCCCCCAACGAACAGGAAACCTTTGAGATTCCAAGTTTTTGTTCTAGAGCTGATGATGGACTTTTGAGATTCTTCATCAACTCTCAAATCCAAACTTTTTGGGGTGAAAAACAACTTAATATTGTGCCATTTGTTGTCGCTAATGAAGGTGACAGATTGTAGCTTAGTTTTACTTCCCTCTTTACCAACCAGTGCAACAAGGAGCCCTTTTTGAATTTCCAAAGCGACAAAATCTCCTTGTTGCGCAGAGTTGTACATGATGATTCCTTCTTCTGCTGATGTGTGGATTGAGCATTCAAAACCCCACTCGTGTTGTGCTGTCCATGGGGGAAAGGATATGTAGGCCTGAGAGCTGTAAAAACTGATTGAGTCATCATCACTCGCAAAAAACTGAGGACTGCATCCAAGGGAAACCTCATAGACATTTTTGAACCCAGAGTAGGGCCTTAGTGATGACAAGAGGTTATGTTGATTAAATATTACTTCATCAAGGCAACCCCGGTAGCCAATCTGGTCTCCGAAGAGGTATCCTTTATCCAAACCTCCTGTTCCTCCGACATAGAGGCCGTCGTTGATATGCAGCTCTGTATCTAAACCCGATATGTTCAAGTGGGCCTTGGAGTGACTGTCCACGGACAAGGTAATATGGTGAAAGTCATGGATTAGCTCTGCGGAATGCCAAGCCAAATCATTTAGCTGTGTTCCACTTTCAGAGAGTAGTATTTCCTCTCCAGAGCCCGTATCTAGCCTCACCTGGGGAAACAATGTTAATAAATGCCATTGTTAATCTTATTCAATGAACATTACTTTTTTGTGTAACTGGGGGTATTCTGGGAGTTCTTGTAACTTCCCAACTTCAATGTTTAAGGTGCTTCCTCGCTGTGCTCTGTAATCAATTCCTGAGTACAGTTAAGCCTGGTAGTTGTTCCTGCCATGACCGCCTGCAGGTATTGTTGCTCAAAATCCACATTTACAGTAACAATGTTGACCATGTCTTACACTTGTAAAGTGTAAGGTGGCTTCTCTCTCTTTTTCCCTTAGCTATGTGTGTACAGTTATTTAAATGCACAAGCAAGCTCTGGAGTGGATCAGACATTACAGCGTGAAAACAAATCTTAGGGTGCTTGAGCCAGGAGTGAAGGAACTGTACTCGGCTACAGAAACAAGTGAAATGCACTCTAGAAAGTTCTATTAAACTCCATTAAGTTTTAAAGTGAAGAAAAAGTGACATTAGGAGCAAGTATGGAGTGACCCATTCCAGGAATTTGTGGATGCATTTCAACCATCAGAGTACATACACACAGTAGTAAACAAACACCCGTTTAGCTAGTGGGCAGCCATAGATGCGGGAGCTGTCGGGAAACACAGACCTTTTGATCTTCAGTCAATCATATAATCCGATAGACTACAACTGCCCGATAATGATTTATAATGACTAAATAATAATGACTGTTTTTTGTGCCAGGAACCTAACAAGACATTAAAAGACTTAAATCTAAGAGTATTTCTGCTCATTTCTGTTTCTTATGAGTAATTAAAATGGCTTCATAAATATATTTTATTAAGAAACAAAGTGTACTACATACTACTCTTATAGCAAATCTACTCTTAAGCTGGAACTATTTAAAATATTGATAAAATCCACATATAACAGTGAAATTGTTTGTCCCCAGTCTCTGATGCAACAGTTTACCATAAAATATAATGATTGAGATCTTTTAAAAAGGACCTTTCGTTTGCATTGATATGTAAATCCATATATAATGTTTGTTTCAAATACATCTATTCTCACAAGTATGAATTATGTGCAGCATGCTTTTGATAAATATAATAAAACATTTAAATAATTTACTTAAGATGAACCAATACCCATTTGGAATACTTAATATGTATTCTTTTGGAATCTGTTTTGAAATCAAGTAAAGACATTTACAATAAGCAAATGGCACCAATTTGGTGGAACGGCTCATAAGCTTTTATGCGGCCGATATTACTATAGTAACCTAATTGATATTATGTCATATAGGTTCAACAGTTTAATAATAACTACTAGTTACACTGACAAAAATATTATTTTAGATATACATATCAAGATTAAACCAAATTAAGTCTTTATGTCATTGGCAAAGTAAAGCAAAAGAGAAGTTGAACAGCAACAAATGATACATGCAAACCTTAATTAAAAATAGCAAAACAACTGCTGAAGCCCAAATTAAAAACTCTTAAAAAGGATTAATTTACAAATATGTACTAAAATCTTTAACTAGTGATTACAGCTGCTATCATATAGCTACACTGCAGGCCATTGTCCTGTTTTGTGTGTTCAATTTGAGCCAGTCACATACTTGAGCTCTTAAGTCATCAGGCTGTTATTGCTCAAAGCTCAAAGATGTCCTTTAAAGTGTTAGAACATCATTACAAACTCTAGCATTACCAGGCTATGAAGTGGCCACTTAGTTCTAGAATTTGTGAAAGTTAGTATTTTGTTAGATTACTCTTGACACATTTTCAAATAAAGTTTGCTTCAAGGAACTGGCATGTTTCCACTCATAGTATTGTTGTGGTAAATGTAAGCATTGTTCAGGCTTAAATAGCACCTGTGACTTACCTGCAGCCTGGCAGCATTCAGCTCCAGCAACAGGAAATCATTCTGCCCTGCAGCCAGGAAGAGCAGGCCATTTGTGCTGGATGTGCGGAAACGAACATACAGTGTGTTGCGGTTTGAGATCTCTGTCCGTTTTAACTGCACAAAACCATCACCGTAGAAAGACGCTGCACATAAGAGATGAACGCACCATGAATGCTCAATGAGTTCAATAATCAAAGCAGCAAAACTTTGCTGGGTTTTCATTTATTAAGAGGAATAACACTAAAATACTCTCATTTGTTATTAAGCAATATTGTTTGATGTCATACAAGAGATGTCCTTCCTTGGACAGAAGGACCAAGATGACTTGTGATTTGTGACTGTGGTGTGTTTATTCTCTAAGCTACTATTCAAGCAGGTGTTCCTAATTGTAATGGAAAGATTTTTATAAGTATTACAACCATGGTGCATTGACATCCATCACAATAAATTGCAGTTTTTCCACAATTAAACAACTACATAATTTAGATATTAAAATTATCGTTAGACAGAATTTGAAAAATGTGTCTGAGGTTGTGTGTCACCAAAAGTGTTTACATTGATTTTTTTGACAACAAGACCTTTCGTAATTATAGAAAATTCAGAAAATATGCTTCAATTATGCTTTGCCTGCATAAACCCTATTGTCTCCAATCATGTCTTTTTCGCAAGTGAGCTGGAGTGTGACAATGACTTTGTCACAATCCCTTTTATGTGATTCAAGTCAAAAAAAGTTTAAAATAAGTAACTTTTTGCTGTTTTTATTCTAAATTAAAGAGGGTTTTTCAAATGAGGCAAATTGTAAGAAAAGGGATTTACAGAATTTACCATTCACTGAGATTTTAATGTGATATAATGACTAAAACAGTGACTGTATAGTGCGACCGAATGCAACTCATATGGCGCCAGGGAGGCACTGTGATACCCAAGTGCATGTGCTGGCATGCTCTCCCCCGACAAAACTGTTCTCAACATAAAAGACTCTGACATGGCCACATTGTCTTAGTGCTTCTGTCCATTGGTGCAGACCTGGACGCAGCTGTTTTTTAACCCTGGTGGCTCCACAACGCCCTTTCATTTACACTAATGTATTCTACACTCTCATTTAAGCCTCTCTGCAAGTGTTACTACATAGTAGTTACAACTCACAATTAGCACTGTATGGTCACAGAACATTTGTGAACAAAATAAAAAAAACTCTTCCGTTCAAAAACAATGCATTTATACGATACATAACAAACACAAAAATGGAAATAAACAGTGCAATAAATTCTGAACTGATAGTGAGAAGTCAAGATATAAGGAGGTTAAACTGTGCCTCTTTTGTACATTATAGGAACTGTATACAAAATACAAGCAGAGTATTGAGAAGTGTCCTAAATTGGAATAGTGAAGTTGAAAATACACCCAAACATTCGAAATAATACACACAATGCTGAATATTTGCTGAGATTAAATGCTCAAGCGGTATATGGATTTAAACTATACATTTTACAAAAACAGTTAAGTAAAATACCATCTTTAATATGTTGACAATTCATTTAAAAGAGCAATGCAATTAATTATTTCAAACTGGCAAATTTCAAAGAATGTTGTAAGAAGTAAAACATTTGTAACATTTAGCACAGCTTTCTGGTTTGATTCTGAGAAATATTTACCTTTTTAAAATCAAGCACCCTATTTTGTAAAATTTCATGAAGATAGGGTTGCAAATTGGCATTGATTTTGGGAATTGTTTGGGAAAATTAAAAGAGTTTTTTTATTAACATGAATAACGTTGCATGTGTTTGTTTATATTTGTTTGTGACAATCCTCCAACAGTTGAAACACCAGCAGAACTTATTAGAGTGTTAAACTAAAGTTTCGAATAACTGTTATAGTTAGTTAAATATACGACTAATGCTCGTGGTGAACCCTCAAATACAACTGTATTCTTATTTAAACAACGCTATAAACAACGTACCTCCTTCTGCGAGACCCACAAGGAGCAGGAGCAGTCCGTTTAAAAGGATGGCCCTCATTTTCCCTCATAAGTCCCGTTTGTTCATTCTGTGAGTTTGTGTTTTATATTCATGATGTCAAAAGTTTAAGGCGATTCGATAACTTGACCCTGATAAATCCTAACTTGTTCTCTCGAGCAAGAGCGAAGAAATCGAAGGAGCAGGACTTGAGGAGAAACTCCGCCTTCTCGAGTGTGTGTGTGCCCCTTCCCCCGGTCCGATGTTCAGAAAAGTGGTCTCACCCACCCGCAACTACCCCACACAGTCGTTCTGCGGTATGAACGTCGTTTGGCAAACTGTTTTAAAATTTATTAATCTGTAGTTGTAGCAAACATACCGACATTAACCAAAATAAGCGGAAACAAAAAGCACGACTGTTCTATTGCAATGATTGAAACTAAGTTGGTGTTCAACTTGTACTCATGTACAAGTTCTTGCAGTGCTCCAAACCTGCCAATAGAAATAAAAGTTGTCATCACTTTGAAAACTGTCACCAGAACCCAATGCCTGAAAATGTACAACGTGTTTACACTCTTAACGGCAGTGTAGCGGATTTCTCAGAGCCAATGTTTACATTACAATTGATGAAAGCAACGAGCTCCTACACCAAAATGGTATCCTGCTACATGCACTCATTTTACTGACAATGTAAACTCAAACTTTTTCCATTTCCCATTTTACACAGGAAGGAAAGCAGGACTCAGGTGGGAAGAAAACCAGAGGTAAAGTGAAGAAATGCAAGTCAAATGTGTTACTTTTGTGTATGAAGCTCTTGGAGTCATTATTTGACCAATATAATGTCTAATACTTTTTTTAAATACTTTTTATAATATACAACATACTTTTTTAACATTACCTTTTACGTAGGTGATGTAGCCTTCAAAAAATTAAGCCCATGGCAGCCTGGCATATATTTTCAGACAGTTTTCTGCATCATTCTTTGAAAATCTTGGCAGGACGTCCAGGTTCGTTATCAATACCATGGTTGTTTACTAATCTCGGGTTTCTCCCAGAGCCTTGATTTTGTTGTGGCATTTTACAGCCAGTGATCATGGTGGAATCTGATGCATCATCAAAGATCAAGAATAATACAGATAAATGTCTCAAAACAGAGGATAGAATAGAGCTACAGGCTCTTAAAAATTACAGTACTTTTGTGAGGTTATGAAATGTAGTTGATAACGTCATGTTTACACACCCCCTGATTGGTTACTAAAGTGTTTTGAGGAATAGTCTTATAATGTTTTCTGAAGTGTATTAAAAATTGCTTTAGAACCACCACAAATATTAAAAGCAAATATTACAATTTAATCTAAAAGCCAGCAGATCCACTCTGCCACCTTGCTGCAAATAACACAGCATTAAATTTCATAATGCGACCTTGTCAAAATTCAATGTGACCTGGTCAAAGTATAAACCAGCTTTAACAAGCTTAGGCCAGCTACCATGTTCCAAAATGTAATTGTGCTGTATTTTTAATATTCCTGATTGATTTAAGTTATTCAAAAATATTTGTAAATATATTTTAATGCTGTCACAAGAGTTGAAATGTTTAGACAAATGTCTTAACATGTATTTAACGAATCTAGGAGAACTCCTACTTCAAAAATGTCTTTCCAACTCGTTTTTCTCCAAGTTGATGTGTTCCTAAATCCTTGCAGAAACGTGTTCAAATATTAAAAGCTTTTCTTGACACAGCTTTGGTGAATTCAAATGCCTTATTTATTTGTCATGTTTTTTATTGTCTTTGTTGTTTTGATTTTATGATTTGCCCTCTTATATCTGTATTAAGTATTTTTGTTCTGGCTTGCCTTGTTCTATTTTGATTGGATGTTAGCAGAAAACCATTTTTGAATGACATGCGCTTAAACCAATAAGAAACGCAATTTCCCTGCTTGTCGGTTTATTCATAAAACCATTAAACCCACTCCAATCTTCCTTTTTAAACAACTTGAAAAAAAAAAACAATAAAAAACGTATATAATAACATTAAAATCGTTGAACGTTTGTATATAAATATGCTTGCTTTTATCCCGTATGTTTACGGACATCTTCTGCGCATGGCAAGTTGAGTAATCCGGAAGTCCATTAAACTTTGATTTGATGATCATGGGTCAATAGAGTCGATCTGAACACATACTACTGGTAACACATGCTTCACAATTTTACCGATATAATGACATCTTATTAGACAACAGTGGTCTTATATTCAGGCGTTTATTTGTTTATTTTAAACGTGGTGCATCAATGACATTTTATGTAACAGATTAAGTGTCAAGCCAGGAAGATTTATCTAGTAATACTTTGTAATGTAAATACAAAAGCCGAAAAGTGAAGAGTCAAAAACACCATTTGTCATGGAAGCATTGTAAGTATTTTATTTGAACTGAATTTATACAATATGATTTAAACACATAACTTGTGTTGACTTTGAATTCTACAATATCAAAATGTTTCTGAAATGGGCCAAAATACTAAACACAAGAAATGTTGATCAGGATAAGATTGACACTAATGTACACAATTGCAGAGATATTCAATTACTACAGAATGACATTTTAAAATTGAAAAACACTTTAGTGCTTTCTTTTACTTTTTAGAAAACTGTTAAAAATCTTTATTTCAGGATTGTGTTGAAGAGTTACATCTCCCTCCCTGTGGTGGCGGGGGCGTTATTAGTGGGCTTTCCTTACTGTGTCTCTCTGACTGCTCAGTGGCTGTATGGGTGGCCCAACAAACCAGGCTATAAGAAATACATTGAGGCTCTCAAACCAAGGTGACATACTGTATGTTATTGTAGTGATGCTTTTTTGCCGATCTTTCTGATAATATTGCTCTTGTTCTCCATGCAGGCGTATCTACCGCATGACAAGAGTTGTGCTGGAGATGTTTAAGTATCTGCAGTATAGTAAACTCTTCTTTCAGTGGAAACTTTGGTACAATAATGATCAAACCAACTTTGTGAAAGTTAGTCCAATTTTTATATTATTGTTAAGACAGAATGTGATTTGCTGTATGTTGCAATCATACTAAGATGCTTTCTAAGCTTTTACTAAGCAGCATTCATCACTTTTTACAGCATAATGAATAAGTTAACATGGACAAATTAGGGAGTTGTAAAATTGTTCTATTGCAAAGTGCAAACCCTAATGATGAAACAAAATTAAATAATTTAAATGATCCAAATGAAAAATAAATATATTTTACAGTTGTAATCCACTAAAAACAAAAAGTATCTATTGAAAAGTCATATTGTAGATGATACGTAAATCTTTTTGAATGGTTCATTTGTCTTCTTACCCACTTGTTCACTTTTGGGGTCATGGGGATCTCCAACTCACTCTGGGGATCACACACGTTCACATCTAAGGGGAATTTAGATTCTTGAGATAGCCTGATGCATGTTTTTGGAAACCCATGCAAGCACGACGAGAACATGTTAATTCTTTTCAGAAGCCTTGAACCAGCAACCTTTTAATTGAAAGTAACTTTTTTGATACTATTTTGATCTTGCATCTCTTCTGTTGTAGGGCATCACTTTTGGTCGACGGGGGAATAAGCTAGATTTCTATCTTCCACCAAGCACAGGACATTCTGATGCTAACCCTACCCCAGTGGTAGTGTTTGTATACGGAGGCGCCTGGGGATCAGGAGACCGCTCCATGTACTGTCTATTAGCCTTACAAATGGCCAAAGAGCTTAATGCATCAGTCATTTGTCCAGATTATTCAATATATCCCAAAGTAAGCTCTGCACTACCTATTTGTATCCTTGCTGCAGACTGGAGCACCTCAATGATGCAATGTAAAGCTACGACAAGATAATATCTATTCACATTGACCGAATGAAGATGGCAATGGAATCGAAGAGTAAAGGATTAGATTTAGGGTTAGACCATAACTTTTACACATATTCACATTTTCTAAAATGGTGGTAATATGTGCTTTTTTCACGTGTGAAGATCCAGATCCACAGAGAACTGAAATGCGGGAGGGGCAAAAGTGTTTTATTTACATAAGACAAATTAAAACTTAGAAAAGGAGAAAACTTGCAAGTACTTTTTTGGAAAATAAGAGAAATATAAACTAAAATGTAAAAGCGATAAACAGCAGACAGCTAACATAAGGGCTTAAGTTACAAATGGAGGTGACCCACATGAGTGCAAATAGAATAAACACACACAGTCTCAACTTACTCAGCGTATAATCACACACAATTATTCTGTGTCGAATACAGGTGGATATAACAGCGAATGATGAGGTAACTACACACCAGTGGAAAACAATCGTGAAAGTAAGGCACTATGAAAAGGGATGAAGATAAACAAGGAGGAGCAAGAAAGACAGAGAAATGCCGAAAATAAGAAAAGGGGAAAAGAAAGACAGAAATATGGACGAAATATTGTAACAGTTTCTATACAGTCAATATTATCTTCTGGCTTCAGTCCACAGCAAAGATACTCTCACTTGTAGTCGGGATTGTTTTGATGAGGTTTTTATTTATGTACTTTGTGTTTTATAGGGAAATACTTTAAGTATGATTCAGGATATAAGTGATAGTTTGCTGTGGGTGAGACAAAATGGGCATGCGTTCAAAGTTGATCAAGTAAGTTTCAAAATTTGGTGTTTGTTCATTTTCTTTGGGGTTATCAGGTTAAGATAACTAATTATTTATAAATCTATTCATTATTTTGTAAATATCTTGCACAAGAACAAAAATTAAGGATTATTTGTTAATCACTGAAAGAATTTTAAAGGTGGTTGGACTAATGTTTTTGATAAAATATTACATTATAAGCTGAAATATTTACTTGGGGCTTTTAATTATTTTTTTTTTTGTCTGGCAGGACAATATTATATTAATAGGTCATTCAGCAGGGGCTCATTTGTGTGTCCTCACCACACTGTTTTTGATCAACACTGTTGAAGAGCTGTTTATTGAGACCAGCAGGCAGAGAGAGCTTGTAGCTGCCATCAAAGGAATCATTGGTAAATTACTTAACCTCCATTTCTTTTCTTGTGGTTTGCTTAGCAGTTAATGATGCACTCTCTAAATGATACTTTTTATATATTTAATGCTCGTGTGTTTAAAACAGGTCTAAGTGGAGTGTACAACATAATGGATCATTATGAACATGAGAAAACACGAGGTGTTGAGTATGTGTCGACAATGCACAAAGCAATGGATGGCTTGAACAACTTCGCCTATTATTCACCAACATCAATCCTCAAGAAAATGAAAGAGGATCAGCTGAAACAGTAGGATTTTCTTTTTTTAACTAAAAAGTATAAGCTTGTTCTGAGGGTCAGAGCTGCTCAATATTTTCTTCACAAAATGCTTCTTGCACTGGTAAAGAATGTTCTTTCTTATCCTCTCTTAATTTCATACAGAGTTCCTCCGGTGGCTTTGCTCCACGGCACCAATGACATCGTAGTTCCAGTGGAATCATCCTTGAAGTTGTCGGAGCTCCTTGCATCCCTCTCAGTCAAAATGTCTCTGTATCTCATCCCAAAACTGAATCACACAGACATGGTGACTGACCTGATGGCTGCAGACCGGCACTTTTACAATATTCTTTATGATTTTCTTAAACAGGAGTTCTGTACATTTCTAAATAAGCTTTACTAATATTTGTCATCTACATTATGAAATTACTATAAATGATAGAATACAGCCTTTTGCGTTCTTGAGCCTCTTGGCCTTCTTCTCTGAAGGTATGGATTTTGGTTGCAACATTCCATAAAGACCACTTCTGGCCAGACTTCTCCAGACAGGAGATGGGTGACCACAGCAACCATTATTCTCAATGTTGCCCGTGTATGTGTGCTTCTTCAAAACTGTGGTAGAGACCTTGTTGATGCTGTATAACTTTCTTGTGACTGGTTGCTGTGCTCAAACTTGACATGAAAACAATTTCTTTACCTAACATTGGAAGCCTAGTTTGGCTGTTCCTCATCCAGCTTACACAGCTGTTTCTTTAGTTCATGAATGGGTTTCAAATATTGATTCGATTTTTATTTCCTTCACTTTGCGTTTATGTAATTTACACCTGCCTAAATTTACAGTACTGTATGTTTTACCGTACATTACTTAGGATCTGTTCAAGCACTGCGTTAAATCAGTGGCACACTTTAGACTGTCAGCTGCCAGTCCGCGGATGGATTGAAAATTACATTCAGAAATGACACCGCATTTAGTCAATTTTTTTTTACGTGAAACATTAATAAAGTATTGTATTACAGTTGTGGCTATAAGTTTTTGCCTTCTTTGGTATTTTGCAGAAAATATAAATGATAACACTAAAACAAAGTATTTTTTTATTTTCTTTTGTCGTTATGATTTTTAAAAGAGTAAACATTTGTTTCGACAATTAATGGCTTCACCTAACCATGAGTGGAGAAATTCTTATTTTGTAATGTTATTTCGTTATATTTCATAATTTCTGATTACCAAGAAACTTATGAGCATATCTATTCTGTTTAAACATTCATGCAACTCTTAAAAGTTGAAATTTGAATAAATGTACTTTTAAAAACATCTGTAAACGTTGAAAACCGTTGCCTTACACAGTGAATAGCATCAGGAAAACAATTACAAAGGTATACGTGAGACGTAAACTTCGATTCAAGAAAAGATCAAAGATATTGTGTGGTCATGCGCTCAACGTCATGGTAACTATATCAAACGGTGAAGCAAAATCCTTTTGAACACAAGAACCAACGGTAACTACACATATATAACACGTGCTAGACTTCTCCGTGTAAAACACTAGGATTGTTTTCCCCTTTGCACTTCACAATTGTTACTATTTTCCCTATATACCAGCTAAACAAACTATAAATATGTATAAAGTGACCCGACTCGACCATTCTGTCTCAAATGGAGCATCAGCTCAGACTTGAAACGCTTTCCTCTCTGCCGGCTGAAGTCGCTGTTTCCCATGTTTCTGCACCGCTGAGGCAGCGGGCGGAGTGAGGCAGCTTCTCCCTCACCGCAGAGATGAAGTAGCGCTGGAGCTCCCTGGGACGAACTCGAGCCTGTGTTGTTTGGGATGTCGAGGATTAAATATGGCCACGGGCACCCTGCTTTAAGAGAACTAGTGATCGCATAGAAAGCCCTGGCACATAAAGCCGTGAACTATGGATGGGAATAGCAGGAAAGGGTCTCTCTAAATCGTCTCATAGCGAGGCTTGAACGCAGCGGCGGCTCTGGTGAGTAAGTGAGTTCTTGTGGATATGCGGATGCATTACTGACATCCAAAATACACACACAGGCGCTGGCTTTCTCAAAGATACGCCTCATTTTCTTCATGTGACATGTTTCTTTAAATGCTGAGATGGCGTTCGGTTTTATGGGATAGTGTTCTGCTGCTGTCCACCTCTGCGAATTGGAAAGGCACAGTTTTGTAGCCCGGCTAGCTTAGGACTTCGCTAGCCAGTTAGCTGCAGGCAAATAACCATTCGTGTGTGTAGGAAAAATGTACAAATCCAGCTGTTTAACACATTAGACCACAAGCCAATCGTATGCCATAATGATATGACTTCTTTTGAGGTTATTTGGTCAATTTATTAATAACTGGAAAAGACATGGTAGCTCATGTAGTCATTGTGGTCTACTCATCCACGACAAAATCTGTTTGATTAACATTATATGTTAACGTTATGTGAACCATGTCAGTTTTATAATATAATATGCTTCAATGCATTGCAATACGAAATATGTCGTAATAGGTTGGGGTTTTGTTTGTAATTACTCAGTATACATTTATATATTTATTGTTGTTGTTTTGCACCTTCGATTTTGGAAGCCAATATATAAAAAACATGCATTTGATAACTAAACATATATATGTTATGTTCTTTATGTATTTTAATACATAAAGGTAAACCATAGCTAATGCAGTGTTTGCAGTCTAGGTGGGAACTGATACCTGAGATTAGTATTTTTTTGTTAAATTAACATGTTATGAAGCTCTACACATGAAAGGCTAATCTCAGTAATGTCATAAAATAAGTTTGTACGTCGAAGGCCGGGTTGATTGATTTGGACACAGTGTGATGGTCAAGTCAGGGACAGCTGTGTCAGGTGAGAGGTCATGGACTCACCAACAGCCGTGTTTGGTCCTCCACTAGTCATTTCTGATGCAAATAGAAAATGTTCTTGCTGTGATCGTGCTTTTAGTAAATATGCAAACTACACCTCTGAGTTGTCAATGAACTGAGAGACAACATATTGGCCATTCATTCAAGGCTGTTGGTTTTGTTTTGGAGACTTTTGAACAATGGTTGGTGACTGAAGGGTTGTTACAGTAGAATCAAGCTACAGATGTATTCTGAGGTTTGCATGAATTCACACTGAACTGGGAGGATGTTGTCCAGAAAGAGAAGTCTTGTTCACTGCAATGAGATATGTAGGGTGTTTTCACACCTGACTCGTTTAGTTCACATCTACCCAAACTTTCGTTACCATGTTTCGTGCTCTGCCTTGCTTCACTATTAAACCATGGGCACCAACGGGACATCACACATCGGACCCAAACCAACGGTTCCAACGAAAAAAGGTTTCAGAGTTTTCATAACAATTTGTACAGGAAACAGGAAAGAAATGGCTCTAAACAAATTCTCCCTTTTGCCCATATTTTTAACAAACAGCTCCTTGTGATCAGTCACCAACAGCATAAACCATTCTTCTTTTCTGTTTCCCCATTTGGTGAGGTGAGCATCTGTCGGAGCGCTACCGCCATCTTCAGGTAGAGAGAATATAACCATACCAAAAAAATATGCCCATAAATTTTGGACACCCCATTTTATGCAAACCAGCTCCCTGGCGTCTTATTAGATAATGGCTGACTTTTCCCCTGGTTTTTTAAAACTGAGGTTTGAAAGCACCCTGCTGAGTCTTAGGAGTATTGTGATTCTTTAAATGGTTGACTACAGCAACAACAATAAGGTAATTTTCATGCAGAAGTATAAATCAGCCTTCAGCATCCGTTCCCCTCCCAGAGCTTAACTGGATTTGACATTTTTGTGAGCGTTCCAAACATCGGAGATCATGCCTATGGTGTAGATTTTTCAGCTACTGTTGAGTAGCTTGTGCTTTGGACATATGTGCTTTGGCCCCCAATGACCCAACAAAAGAATTAAATAATAAAATTTAATTAAATTATAGTCTGTGAGAAGTTTGTGGAAATTGTTGAACAAATGTAACTGTGGGTGGTCATGAGGTCATAAAATACATTAGATGCCATAAATTGTCATTTTCCATTGATACTTTTTAAATCCCAGTTTATGCATATTTTAAAGGATGGTTCTATTTATTTTGTTAGGTGTGTTTTATGTCAAGATATACCTATAGGTGTTGCCTTTGTTTGAACAAACCCATGGTCATAGTGAGAGATGAATCTGTGTTTACTGGGTCACTCAAAGATGCTGAAAATGTGGTGCTGGGGATGCTGTTTGCGCGTCAGTTCTTATGTTCTACGAACAAAATTTTGTTTTGTTGGTTTAGGGCCCTTAAAACTGAGGGCTAGAGGAATCAATGAAAAATATACTCCTTCGAATCAGGACACCTCTACAAAGATGTATTTGTCAGTTCTGAACGATTTATTTTTTTATACACATTATCAATATACCCTCACTAGCCACTTTATTAGCAACACCAGTCTGCTCCTTAATGCAAATTTCTAATCAGAATGGATGAAGAAAAGCGATTATTTTCCTGGAAACTTTGGGCCCAATGCCACAGCCTACTTGTTGCTGACCATATTCATCCCTTTAAAACCACATTGTACCCATTTTCTGATGGTTAAATTAGGCAGAATAGTGCATGAGATTCGTTTCAGACTGGTTTTTTGAACATGACAATGAGTTAACTGTGAGCCACAAATGGCCTCCAGAGTCACCAATCTCAATCCAATAGAGCACCTTTGGGATGTGGTGGAACGAGAGATTTGGATCATGGATGTGTAGCTGACAAATCTGCAGCAACTGCGTGATACTATAATGTCAATATGGACCAATCTTTCTGAGGAATATTTCCAGTATTTTGTTGTATCAATGCCATGAAGGATTAAGGCGGCTCTTAAGGTAAAAGAGCACCCAATGCAGTGCCTGCAAGGTGTACCTAATAAAGTAACTGGTGTAAACAGCATATATTCTTCTAGGTGTATTCTGATTGGCTTGTCTAGACCAAGTCAGTTCTGATCAATCATTTCCACTGTGTTCATTTGATAAACACTTTAACTCTGATCCTCCTGTTCTGTTGACTTGGTATCTCCGGATATGACGGTGACCTCCCCCCTCATGATGTAGCCACGTGGTAGGGCTGGTGACAGGGAGGATCAGCTGTGCCAGTCCCTGCAGGCTGCCTGGCTCTCTGGAGCTCAGGTCTCCTGGCAGTGCCAGCAAAGAGTGTGATACGCTCGCTCGCACTCTCAGCCTCCCGTAAATGCTCTCCATTCTGTCCTTGCGTCTTGTAATAGATTGAATTAAAAGGATTATTTGATCAGCAATCTTTGGATCTATATTAAATTTGTATCAAAAAGGGATGCTTGCAGAGCACCGGGAGAACAGAAGGTATGGATAAAACATATTTGATCAGATTGTCTCCATGGTGATGAGACATTTGTTTACCGCTTAGAGCTGTGGGTCTTGGATGTATTTTCTGTGATTTTTTTTTGGTCTTGAAATAGCTTCTTGGTTTTGCTTTTCGATGCACTCATCTGAAAATGGAGGAAATTCTGAGTTTGATGCTTTCTTGTTTGTAAGATTCTAAGCTTTTATTGCTAAAAGTGGTAAATGACAGATGGCATTAAATAGAAAATGGAGTTGCTGTTCTCTGTCTGTTAAGAGAGCAGCAAGAGGTTTCTGTTGAGCTTCATACATCAGAAATGGTTCTATTTCTTTTTTAAGAACAGTAATCGCGTTGCCCAAGGCATTGTGGGTGTATATAAGTTCCTCACGGTTTTATCCTGGCTGCAGTCATACATTTCCTGGAATTGTGTTTTGAAGACCTCAAGCACCTGGTTGTGTTTGCTCAGCGAAATTCAGGTCAAGACTTGTTTAAAGAAAGGTTGCATTACACTGTGACTCGTTCAACACTGTGATTTACCTTTTTATTTAAGAGTCTTTTGACTTGGGGATTTGAGTGTGAGGTAACTAGTGATTGGTTGATTTTTCAATAGCTACTTCAGTTATTATGAAACGAGCGGCGGTATCCTAGTGACTTACAGAAATTGGGTTCATCGACTCACGATGAGATTTAGTTAAACATTTATTTATGTTTTTTATTTTTAAATATTAATGTTAGACATCCCTATCCTTCTTTCCATCATTAATTAGGGTCACAGTTTACCACAAGGTAATATTGTTTAACAGAAAGCAACATCTTCAACACGTAACCCGTACATCCTTTTGATCCATTTATTTATCCATCAATTAATTAGTTTCACGGTGCAAGCAACATCCTTAACTGGTTTAAATTGAGAAGAAAAAAAGATCAATTACCATTGTTGGAACTTGGAAGAATAAAGCTTATTAAAATAACACCAGTTCTCAACTGTATGAAGTACTTCTGTTTCCACCTGTCAGACTAACCTCCAAACAAAAATTTGTCAAAGTTATGAAAATTACGTAATAAACCAAGTACAAGAAGACATTGGAAAGGAAAAATGAAGACTCTTATGGAAAACATCAGAAATACTCAGGTGTGTGATTATTTCCAACGTAAACTGAAAAGACAGTGTAAACGGACTCGACAAGGTTTTATGATTTAGATGTAAAATAAAGATAAAGTGACAGGGGTTAGGTCTTAGCTGTGTTAATTGTAATTTTTGTTGTTTTCTGCAATAGGTAATTTCTATCAGGCAGCTGCGGTGTTGCTTGGTTACCACTTTATTATTTTTTTTCTCCATGTGTGAGCGTTGTCTCTCTCGCTCTGCTATGCAAGCAAGCAAACCTTTTTGAATTTGATTTT
This sequence comes from Danionella cerebrum, assembly GCA_007224835.1. Classification (NCBI taxonomy): domain Eukaryota; kingdom Metazoa; phylum Chordata; class Actinopteri; order Cypriniformes; family Danionidae; genus Danionella; species Danionella cerebrum. The sequence goes on along the minus strand of SRMA01026863.1, from coordinate 37,996 downwards.
GATAAACTATATTTATGCTGCTGTAATGGCACAGCATGTGTGTTGTGAGGATGTGGAGCTTCCCAGGATTGCTCTAATCTTATTCACCTTTTTGTTCAATTCCTCTAAAAATTGGAATTTAAATAATGTTCAACTGTACATCCATCTCTGGGCTCTTATATTGTCTTAAGCTATCTGGCTTAAAGTGAATGTTGCTGAAATGAACAACCTACGATAAAAACCAAAAGAAAAAGAAGAAATGCTATTTTTCTTATAGATGATCCATATTCTTAAAAAAAATTAGTAAAATCTGTGGAATTGTTTGCTGGCTATTATGAGGCTATGTTGTACAACTTTTTTCGTGTTGTATAATGTAATGATGCATGCAGTTATTATTCTTTCTGACCAGTCAGTGAGCTGAAAAACTGACCAGTCAGTGATCAACAGGATGTGGTGTCACACTTCTTTCCAATCAGAGAAAAGTATGTCTGCCATTCTTGCACTGTGGCCTAGTGGTTAGTGCGGAGGACACGTACTCATGAAAATGTGCTCAACTGTGCAGGGCGCCGCAAGTTTGAATCCTCTAGCTCTATGTTGTTTGCCCATCCCGCCCCATTCTCTCCTCATAAATTCCTGTCTCCACTTCACTGTTCTATCAAATTCTGACATTAAAGGCTATGTCCTCAAAAAAACCTGCATATTAAATAAACAGATTGTTTATTTACCCAATTGTTATTATTTTTATTGGTCAGAGGTTCCGTTGAGATGTTTCATATCTGAAACTGTTGCCAGTTTTTGTCTCAAAGGATGTAGTCACTGGGAAACGTTCACTTTCACTTCTGCTTTTCCATCACCCATAACACTGACAGAGATGTGAGCTTTGTGTTTACACCATGCCGTACTTTCCCAAGAGATTTTCAAAGGCTTTGAGGAGGCCACTCTTTCCCCCCTTCCGAAAGTCTTTTGGAGCTTACTCAGATGGTCATTGGAACTGGCAGCCCTCAAAGAAATTCACTGAAAGACTTAAGTGTAAAAGGCTTAGCTACATTTTACTGGAGATTTCATGTCCCAGCAACCCTGCCTCTGAGTGAATTACATTCAATCTGCCTCTGTATGCCTCACAGGATTATCTTATTAGAGGAACAAATACAAGAATAGATTTTAAACATTTTTGAATGTATGTATGCTTATTTTTAGAGTTGTGCTTTGAAGATTTTACTCTCTGAACATTTCTTTTCACAATCATGAAAAATCTGCATAACTATTTGGAAGAAACATCACTGTTCCTTTTCAAGGGATTTAAAAAGTATAGGAATATGATACTTCCTTATGTTTAGTGAATCATAATGTTCTTGTGGAAGTGATGAAAATGCACCCGTTTCCCCTAGTGAGATCAAGAATGTGCTGAGGACCAGTTCAGCATGGATCATGGATGGCCATCTGCATGGCAGAGTGTTGGAGTTTAGTAAATAGACTCAGGTTACTGTAATTTGCTGCAATTTTTGTCATCTAACAATAATTGTGATCAATTTTTATAGCTGGTCAAGTCATCTTACCAAGGTAAGCTGAAAACATCTGTTTCAGCTGTTTGGATTTGGTTCAAACTCTACCAAAGCATGAAGAATGTTTTGGAGTGAAATGTTAAGGCTGTTAGACTGTTTCTTACTTAAACAAGCGAGAATTAATCTCGGTATATTAAAGCTATATACAATGAGTTAAACTCTTCCCGGCTATCAAAATGCCAAAGAAAGCAGGTGCTCTACTTCAACCATAGTAGAGCCACATTTTAGTTTTAGTATGCACAATGCTATCTACAGATTTACATAAATGAATAGTAAACATAGCCAAACACTTCACTATGATCTTACAAACCTATAAAAATGGCGATTAAGAATTGCACAGGACACATACGCGGTTGTGCTGGGCAATACGAGTTTAAATCCCAGGAAACTGGGCAGTTAGCTGAGGGCATCCGTGAAACATACATTTTTCATTACAGCAATTCACTGGTTCCAGAAAACTTCTGTCAGATGTGTGTCCTACTTTCCTTCCATGTGCTCTCCAGCTTAAGAGGGCAAATTAAAGTTTTCCTCAAACTAGTTGAGCTTGAGAATTAAATTTGTACACAAGAATTCTTGACAACCACCTTATTTTGACCTTATTTTGACAATGTTCAGAAGTTAGAGTTCAAATGTAATTAAACCCTTAAGATGCAGTATACAATTTAATAATGTAATGTCTAGGAATAGACAAAAGTATTTATGAAAATATATATTGTTAGGTTATTAAATGATTTTTAAAGTATGTATATCCGATTGTTATCCAGATCTTCGGCAAGGTAAACTAAGTCTCAGCTCTTCCCAATGCAGGAACATCTTAATTAAATGTATCACACACCCTTATTACTTGATTTTGTGTAGTATAGCTAACTTTTGTATGTTTTATTATTACAGTTGTCAGATATATAGTAGTTTAAATTTACTCTAGTTTTATAAATGTATAAGTAAATAACTGATATATGATAACGAATGATGAGAATCAAGTATTGGGCACTCAAAAACCACAGTGTATGTGATGTCACATATTCATTTCTGCAGGGATTTTCAAGGTAAATGTCGATGAGTGTAGTTAACAGATTTCAAGAAACAAATGTCTCTAATAGGACAAAAAAAAGTTGTGTATGGGTAAATCTGAGGCGACAAAATCAAAGACCGTCCGCTCAATAGCTGTGTATGGTGATTAATGACATATAACATATACAGATATACGGCTCCTACAAATGCAAGTCAACAGCGAAATTAAAAAATCTAAAAGAAATGTTAATGTTTAAAAACTTAATGTTCATTAACATTGAACTACAATAAATACAAACATGGTTACTCAATCCTAAGTAATGTTGGGGTAATGGGTAATTTTATCAGGATCAATTGTTTGCATGGCAATGAATCCCAGCAAAACTTTCGTGCAAATTGGTGCAGATAATGGTATAATTTTTAAAATGAAGAGTGCACACACGGACTAGCGTTTGGCAAATATCACAGGTCAGAGGCTACAGTAGCATCTATTACTAGTGTTACCAATTTACAGAGGTCTCAATTACTGTATTGACTCAGAAGTATTTTAGTATCGACAAACATGGGCAGTTCAAAACGCAGTGCATATGGAATCTGTTTTCTTTCGACAGCAGCTCCAAGTGGTCAGTCACTGAATTGCAGTTTTTCTGCTTTGGTGTCATGAGGAAGTTTTACTTACTGGTAATCCGAAAAATCCCATAATTTCAATTTTAGTGCAGTCTAGACATTTTTACATGGATTCCTCTACCAGTACAATGTCCTTGAAATAAAACCAAATATTGTCTTGCGTACAAATTTGTTTTCATGTCCAGTTTCTGTGCCAGAGTAGAGGAGGAGTGATGGATCAATCAGAAGTTACTCCTTGTGAAAACACTGGGCTGCATTTGAAATGCTTTTCGACGCTAGTAAAAGTAGACTCACAATTGGCAATGTGCCTGAAACCTCGTAGGTTTCTCTTTTTTCACATGCACCATTTCATCTTCTTGTGTGTGTTTGTGTGCTTTTACAGGGCAGGCTTCGGCCGCAAGAAGCCTCTGAAGATGAATATGGTGAAGAGGATCATGGGGAGGCCACGGCAGGAGGAGTGCAGCCCGCAGGACAATGCTCTGGGCCTCATGCACCTGCGCCGCCTCTTCTCAGAGCTCTGCCACCCGCCGCGTCACATGACTCAGAAAGAACAGGAGGAGAAACTGTACATGATGCTCCCTGTGTTCAACCGGGTGAGTGAGAGATTGATTAGAGGGCAGATAATGTAATTAACACAGAGTGGTTATCATAACTGTTCAAGTGTAGCCCCTGGTTACTTTATACTTTACTGTGTCAGGATGGAAAATGGTGATTTTCGAAAACCAAAGCTGGTTTCCTTCCTGATTTTTCAGGGCAGAAGTTCAGAATTTCCCTTATCATGCAGATATTTTCATTTAGCTGTGCTAAAAGGGTCTTTTTTTTTTACACATACTTTATACACATTTCAAAATTAATGTGATTATGTTTTAATTTTTTTTTACTAATTTCTTGGAAGTAAAAAAAATGTTACTTTTCGTTATTTTATAGAAAATAGTTTTTTAAGCATTCTTTTTTTTAATGTAAAAATATGTTTATTAAGCATAAACAGAAATAAAAACAATAGTAATGCTATCAAACTAAAGATTTATGTTGATCATAAAAATTATGGAACAAACTCAGAATTTTTTATTATTTATTTATTTATTTATTATTCAGAAAATGGAGATACAATGTTATATAAATATTAATATATATCACAAAACAACTATGGCCAAAATTTTTTTCCCCCTAAATAACTTTAAAAAAATTACAGATGGATGCCTTCTAAAAAGTGTTTAAAAAGTTGAACTACTTTCCCCTTCATGAATAAATGACTAACATGCAAATCATTCTCATTGTATTATTTATTAATCATTGAAGCAAAGAGAAGCAGTAGTGAGTAGTGCTTAATTTACAAAGGCCAAATAGTTGTTCAAGTGACTCTCAGAGGCTGCAGAAGAGCGTGATGGGCTAATCATCCCAGCCTGATTATACAGAAACACCTCAGCTTTATGGAGTAAAGAGCACAGACCTGCTGTAGCCATGTGACCATTTCAAGAGCACTCGATGAAGTGGGATGAAGCAGCCTATTAATGATCACTCGTGTTAAAGACCTGTCTGCAACACACATTTTACCAATGCCAGCACAATACTCTATATCCCTTTGAGATCGTTTGCTGAGTTGCCATGAATTTCTCATCAGTTCTGCCGTGAGATTACTTGATCAAACTAAGCTTTAACTCTGGAAGTGTCGCATGCATAAATGTAAATTTGCCTGTCAGGTGTTCGGGAACGCTCCACCGAGCACCATGAACGAGAAGTTTTCAGACCTGCTGCAGTTCACCACACAGGTTTCCAGGCTGATGGTGACCGAGATAAGGCGGAGAGCATCCAACAAATCAACAGGTAAAATGGACATCATTAAACAAATTGTAAAAACGTTTTTTTTATTGCAGCTTGATGTAGACAGTTCAGTAACATACGAGACCATTATTGATGAACCAATAACAGCTTTGCTCTCTGATGGGAGATGTGGCAGGGTCGATCACCTTTAAAAGCTCCCATTTGGCATTATTTTGGCTTTATTAACAACTTTGCAGCTAAACACATGGAGAAGACACATGTTGTATATTGTGCTTTGACAATTTAAATGCCAGATGCAAGAAAAGTGTATCCACACCCTCAAAAGAGGGTTTTATCAGACGAGACAAAATGTGCATAAACTACAATTTACTGAATAAATCACAGCATGTGCATCAAGTCTTGTGACTTTACTTATAATGCGCAATGGGGCGGCATTAATGGGCTAACTAATGGAGCGATTTTAGAATTGGTTATTCTAAAATTCCTGTCATCAAAGTGGTTTGGGATTACCACCATCCAGAACTGTCTTAAACGGCTGCGTTCCCAAAGAGCAGCGTCCCGCCTCGAAAAGCAAGATGGTTTCACACTGTACACAGCATCTTGGAGTGCAGCGTAAGTGAGGATGGCGATATAAATTCAATGTATTCTATTTTTGCTTTGTGCAAAAACATGCACACTGCCAAATCCAGTTGCTATAAACCCAAACCTTGTTGAATTTGACCTTTAAAGCCCATAAATGAAATCCACAGTGACCTCAATGCACAAGTATCAACCATTTCCAACAAAAGCACACGGCCAGACTGAACTTTTGCCCCTAAATAAAAGTAATTAAAATTACAGTCTAAAGGTTTTCAGTATCGTTTAGGAAAAAATGGGTTATGCAGAGCAAAAGGAAGCTATTTATAGATTTAGTTTAAAGCTTAGTAAGTTATGTTTTAGAATTATTTTTTTGACCCCAGTCTGTTGGCAGCTTGTGTTGGCACATGATTTACAGTAATGCTTATTTTTGGTTATGTAAGTCACAGTGACGGCATATGCTGAACTGATCACAAACACCAGATTGAGCAGCTCACCACAGTGGGTGCTGAGCATTTATGAAGCCTTTTGTTTATTTAAAAAAAAACTCCTTAAAATCATACCGGATTACCGTTGTGTTGACAGTGTATTTAGATTTTTTTATTCAATAATAACGTAGTTTATATGCATCCCATTTGAGGAATTTGAGATAGTTATAAGAGCAGAGAGTAATACATTGTGTAAAGCTTTCTCTTTGTGAGTTCACTGGGATGTCGCAGATGACAGCGGTGCTTTTCAAAAAGAGGCAGTAGTGCTGAATGCGAAATGAAACTGCCTGCATGTCATCACCTCTAATTGACTCAGCGTCCTACCCCAGATGAGGCCAGTCACACGCAAACTGACGTGTGAAAATGGATTTGATCCACATGCTCAGACTGTTAAACGCTTCACTGATTTGGTGTGTGTGTGTGTGTTTTCATTGCTCCTCCCTCAGAGGCGGCCAGCAGAGCCATTGTGCAGTTTCTGGAGGTAAATCAGAGCGAGGAGGCGAGCAGGGGATGGATGCTTCTGACCACCATCAACCTCCTAGCCTCCTCAGGACAGGTCAGTGTGTTTCACAAGCACCTCTCCCAGTCAGTCTCCAGGTGCTGGTTGTGACAAAGTAGGCAATATTATAAGCGTTATTTGAGAAAAAATGGGCAGTTTGGTTTCATAAATGTGATAAATACCATCAAAAAACGTCATTAATCTAAAGTCTATTGTGTTCGCGTTTGAAAAGCCTATAGTGAATTTTCCAAAAAACACAATATTTGCGGTGTAATGCAGTCCTGGTTTGTCTGTTTTTTCCAAACCATAATAAACAACACCATTTTTTTTTCAAAATGTGATTAAACCCATTAAAACAAGCACAGCGCTAAGAAGATGAGGTTCTGAGGAGGTGGAAAAATGCCTACTGTTTCGTAAAAAAAAATAAAGAAATAAACATTTACACTAATGCCTTGCATTTTGGGGAAACATTACTTATTTAAAAAAATGTAAATATTAAAATCTGGATCTGATATTTTTATGTTTGTAAGACTTTGAGGTGCTTCATGTTATCAAGGTAAAAGAAATAATAATATTTTAAGAAAAATGGTAATTATTTTGAATTTTTAATGATTGCATCAACAGAATTGACATTTCTGTGTTCTTTAACTATTAAAAATGTGTTTGAATTATTTGAATTATTATTTCTGTATATTTTTTGCATTATTATTTTCTGAACTTTTGTGCTTTGGAAAATGTGGGTTTTTCTCTGCTAAACGTTCCCGGTTAAGTCATGGCTTTTGTTGAACGGTTGTTGTATAAATGCCTTAGAGTGAATAGCTCTGTTGTAACTGGTGCAAACAAAAGAATGGAAGGCTGTTAAGTTCCTGAAGTACCAGACTGTGACATTTCTATTGTCAAAGCATAATTCAAAAAGTGTATTTTGCTTTTTTTCTAAAGCTAAATTCTCAACAAAGTATTATTTATTGTGTTTTTTTAAAACTAATAAAAATTAATTTTTATTCTGGAATATGTAGTTGTTAATGATTTCAGCTTCTATTCGATGTTCATTCGTTAAATGTTTAAAGTAAAACCTCTTTACTGAATAACACTTTTGGCTGAAATTTTCTTATCCATTTCTTTTTTGTGATGTAACGTCTGTTGACTACAAAATATCCGTTAATTAGATATGCGTTGATCTTTTTAAATAAAATAAGATGTATTTAATTATTGTTGCTAAAATGCAGAATACTATCTTTGGCCCTGTTTCCAGTAATTCCTGATTTTATTTAAATTCTCAAGCAAATGAAAAAAATTGGACACAAATATTAAATCCATCTTTTTCCAATTAAAATATCTTTTTCCAATTTCTCAGTCTATATCAAATTCTTTTGATTTTGTTTAATTCATTTTGGGTCAAGATGGCTGACAATATGCACATTCAGCTCTATCCCGAAAAAAAAATGATGCGCCAACATCTTACAGTCCAGAGATTTCTGCAGAGGTTTTTTGGGCGTGAAATATGTTTGTGTTGCAGACTAAAACAGGGCTTCCGCATATTAACACTCCTTGTCCCATAGGAACAACAATGCTCTTTTCTTTTCTTTGTCTATTCATCCAATCCACCAGCCATTTACACTCACATATATGTTCTTGTCTTTTTTTGTATGTTTTTTCTAAACTTCACCTTTGTCTGCTAGTTTGTGGTAGCTTACCTCCACACTGAAGCCACAATAGAGTTTACTATTTCTTTCCTGGAACTAAACATTTGCTTTATGGAGTCCAACTTTTGCCAAGGAATAAAATCCAAACTTCCTTCTCTTGTCTGAATGCGTAAGTCTTCAGATGAGTCAATGTATTTTAATCGAGAATAGTTTTTTTTTTAGGCCCAATCGTGTGCTTTCTGGGAATAAAGATGCAAAAGTGACGAATAGCCTCTGTTCTGCAGTCTCATTCTAATAAAGCAGCAACTGTGACGACGTCCTAATGCATATTCCATTAAGCTTTGGCAATGCTGGGGTTCTTTGGCCATGTGTTATAACAAATTCTCATCAATGCAGCTATTGCATTGCATCTTAATTTCTTCTATTTAGAGGAGAGATAATCAAATTTTTAAACACTTTTAGAAAGAGGTGTGCTGAAAAAACAAATGGCTAATTTTCTCACTTCTACAAGAGCAGTATAGAACTTGGAGGGTTACTCAGATGCTTTTCAATTTAGTTAATTATGGTTTTTGGTGATCATTGTTAACAATGGGAGTACATATAAACAGCTGCAGATATTATGGTACTGAAAAAAGGGCAAATTGAGATATAAATTCAGTTTGTTTGCTTCTGTTTGTGCCTTGTACCTTGCCTAGATAAGAGAGAAAGACCAGGACAAGTTTATACAGCAAACACATATGCTCTCATAAACAAAAATTAGACTATGTGATTATTTTTACTTCCACAGACACTCATCTCTACACAAATTCCTTAACAAAAATGCTATATATTTTGATTTAAAAAACTTTCAAAATGTGATTCTGCAGGGCGTTCTTAATCTCCAGAAGCAGAGAACAGTTCAACTGTAGTTGATCATCCACTATTAAGTGATGTTTTAAACCTGACAAAGATTTCTACTAAACATTTGAGAGCAGTTTTTCTTATGTTATTTAATGCAAATTCACAATTATCATTTTTATCATTTTCCCTGATGTTGAGCATCAGTATTTAAGTCAAACCACAGTAGTGTTGCTTGAGAGCAGACATGTTTGAATGCTATTGGAGCTTGTCACTTAATGCTTTGTTCTGAACACTTTTGGCTGTTTCATTGTGTAAATGACTGAATGTGGTGGTGCCAAGAGCTGCATAGATGTGGCAGAAGCTGTTGCATAAGGGCAGAGCTGAGACTTGTCTTCCATAAGAAAGATTGCTGTAACAAAGAAATGAGGAAATAAAATGTCAATTTTTCACCTTCACTTTAAAAAAAGAAACTCAAATTAATGGCTAATTAGTTTAAAGAGATATTGACAGTCTTCTGTGGTTTACAAGTTACTACAAATATTATTAAGCTGAATGTTTTTTTTTAGATGTAGGAAGTACAAGTTTGAGGGGAAAATGTTGAAAACCAAAAAATTATAAATTGACTTCTCAATATTAATGAAAATGACCACTGTTCGTGAAAAATGAGTTGACAGAAGTTTAGAGGGTATAGCTTTTATTAAAAGGAAAATGATTTTCACAAACAGCATTTAAAAGAGAGATGTCTGGTTCACACAATTTCTCAATGTAATGGCGATCCATCTGGCGTAAGGTATTGTTAGAAACAGACTATTACTGCCCCAATTCAAAAGAGCATGTGCAGTTCCTCATGTTTTATATGGATGTCAGTTCCCTCCAAAATGATTGTCGGATGACTTCTATTTCATGACTTAATCCTTGTCATTTCCAAGCAACTTGAAAGTTGTAACTGCTCAGCCAGCCATTGGCGACAAGCAGAAAAAATTCATTGTTTGACTTGATTCCATATAATTGATTGAAATAAAATGTAACCATTGGTAAATTGTTGTTTCAACTTGTCTATTGAAAGAAATGTTTCTTGGATAATTGAAAATCATTTACTTGCTTCATATCTCAAAAAAATTCACCTCTTCTGTTCACCTCATCTTACAGAAAACTGTCGACTGCATGACCACCATGTCGGTGCCTTCGACGCTGGTGAAATGTCTGTATTTGTTTTTCGACCTGCCCCATATGCCCGAGGTTCCTGCGGCTACTCAAACTGAACTTCCTCTAGCAGACCGTAGGAGTCTTCTTCAGAAAGTGTTTGTCCAGGTCTGTCAGTCCTCGAGAACATGTTCTCCATAAAGTACTGATAAAACCCAGATTTTAACCTGTGCTTTTCCCGCTGCTGTTCCCGCTGCTCAGATCCTGGTGAAGTTGTGCAGTTTTGTGTCTCCAGCAGAGGAGCTGGCTCAAAAAGACGATCTTCAGTTGCTTTTCAGCGCCATCACGTCCTGGTGCCCTCCTCACAACCTGCCTTGGAGAAAGAGTGCGGGAGAGGTACTCACCACCATCTCCCGGCATGGTCTCAGCGTCAACGTTGTCAAGTATATTCACGGTAGGGTGGATGCATAAAGAATATAGTGAACTGTACTGGTATTTACCTTAGTAACATTCGATCCTTCATGATTACCCGTTGAAAATTGTTGTACTTTAGAGTGGATTTCCAAGGAAGTGAAATATGACTGCACCAACACAACCTAGTCAAATAGCCCAATGTGTCTGCTGTGCCAGATTCTGCTAGAAAAGAAACGCTCCTTAATACTGAAACTAGGCTGCTACTCATTTAAAGAATATTTTTAAGCACAAGACTATTTTGTTCCTTGCAGAGAAAGAGTGTTTATCAACATGCATTCAGAACATGCAGCAGTCTGATGACCTCTCTCCTCTGGAGATCGTGGAGATGTTTGCTGGGCTCTCTTGTTTCTTGAAGGACTCGAGTGATGTGTCTCAGACATTGCTCGATGACTTCCGCGTGTGTCAGGGCTACACCTTTCTCATTGACCTCATGATCAGGTGAATAATTGTAAAGTAAATTGTGACTAGTGTTTAGAACTGAATTTAAATATAAAAGAACAAGAATAGTTGATTACTTTTTATTCATTTAATAATATACATGTCTTTGTAGCAATTTTGTGCGTTGTATTTCTCTTAGGTTGGAGCAGGCCAAAGAGGATGAATCCAAAGACGCTCTGAAGGACCTGGTAAACCTTGTGACCGCCTTGAGCACATATGGTGTCAGTGAGCTGAAGCCAGCTGGTCTCACCACCGGTGCACCATTCCTGCTTCCAGGTTTTGTGGTTCCACAGCCTTCAGGGAAAGGTCAGACTCTTAACTTATGTCACTGCACTGCTGGGTGTGAAAATTGTTGATGTGAAATTCCGGAAAATGTTGAAACTTTGCCAGGGGACACTGAGAAATTGTATTTAAAAATATCTGTTGGAGTTTAATTGTCCTGCATTTCTTAAATACTTCAGATATTTAACTTGTTTCTGCATTTAGCACCGAGTACAATGAATGCAAAGATATCGAATGTGGAACTTTTTACAACAAATGTTCTAATATCACAGATGCTTGGAAACCACGTCACTCTAATTCATATTGATGCATCCATGATCAGATTTGGTGTAAAATTCGCTCATTTTAGCTCAAAATGAAAACTCTTATAGCTGTTGGTGACGATTTGAATACCAGTGAGCTCATTATTAACCTCTTGCTGTACCCACTACAGCTGTATGCTTGTACTCTACAGATACAGCAAATAAATTGTACATCATGGAAAAGTTCAAGATTCCTGTTTCCAAGAGTATTCATAGAATGATTATGTAAAGAAAACTATTTTCGGAAAAGCTATGATCACACCCCTTAGGAGATTTTCAGGAACAAAAATCACAGGAAGTGGAGCTATAAAATTAAAATGTGTTATGAATTTTGACCTTGTGTCAAACTACTCCTGAAACAAAGTGTTGTGATGAAAAAGATCTGCCATGTTGCTTGATGTGTTTTTCCTGGCACCTCTGTAGATTGGGGTTACCCAATTTTTAAAAAATAATCAGACCAACAAGCTTCTTTAGCAGTTACTTCTGTGGCTTACCCTTCTTGTGGAGGGTGTCGATGAGTGTCTTCTTTACATTTGTCAAGTCGGAAGCCTATTCCATAATTGTTTTGCCTACAGATTCAGCAAAATGCTAAATTATTTACATGTATGTAGTTTCTATCAGCAATTATATTAGAAATGAAATAGCCCATTTAGGTTTTCTGTAACAAAATGACTTTTTAAATCCAGTTAAATCTATAGAATTTCGGTTCTTCCGGATTTAATGAATGATTGTTTAAATTTCTAAATAAGATTAACATTATCTTTCCTTGTGGTGTTTTTATTAATTAACCATTTCATCTGTGTCTGCTGCTGCCTCCCTTCGTCAACTAGATTGCTCTTTTAGGCGCCTGTGGTTCCTAAGGGAGAATTAAAGCATTAGCGTTCACAGGCCGTTAATGCCATTAATTGGTCAGAAGGAGGCAAACTGGAGACGCCTACTGTGTAATGTGGTTAGGTTATTTGTTTGGCTGTCTTACGCTTTGCCAAGAGCCATGTAATTCTGTAATTAAAATAATGGCACTAGAAAATCTTGTTTATGTAGCCAGTTATATCAAAACATCTATGTAAAAATGTTCTTTTTTAGTTTGTTTTATATTATAATCATTTAAATGGCGATAGAGTTCATTCATTTTGAGGCATTCATTATGGTTGACTGCACAAGAATGTGTTTTTTTTTTAATTGATGTGAGATGTGAGTGGATAATGATTAAAAACACTGTTAATCAGTAAATAGCATTGATGTATTTTGCATACAGAGGGAACCTGGATGTATCATACAATATCCTTATTTTTAAAAACCATTTTTGGCACAGTACCTCAGAAAATGGGGTTCAGGTGGCTCATGGTCTTCAAATCAGCATTTCAAAGTCTTTGTTTTCAAGTCAAGACATCACTTGTTTGATTTTTGACTCCATCAAAATTTCTGATCCAGTCCAAGTCACATTTGAATCATCTTAATGCCAGGGTAGTAACATTGCTTCAGGTCCTGGCAAACTTTGAGCTAGGGGTGGGCGATATCTCGATATTTAAAATATATCGAGATATTTTTTAAACTCGCTATGAATTCTGGCATATCGTATATATCGATATCGTATATGTCTATATTTAATTTTCGCCACTTTGCTTGTGTGCCTTCTCTGTGCTGTGCTCGTCCCCGTCTCCTTGCTTTTGTTCCCCCTCCCCTTGCCTGTCATCTCATTCAACATGGCGGTGCCCGCAACCAGCCCGGAGGCTACAGAACTTGTAGCAAAAAACAGAATTGCCGGCTCCATTATATGGAAATTCTTTGGTTTTAAGTCGTCAGACGAACAACAGACAGATGTCTACTGCCGTGAATGCCGAAAGTTGGTGCCAACCAAAGCGCAACTAATCTCCACAATTCTATAACGCGGAGTGTAGAATATGAAAGACAGAGCGTGGGGTGGTGTAGCATCACAGAGTCCGTGGCATTTCACAAAGCGGTGGACATGGCACCCATATCCGTCGTTGAACAACGTGGCTTTAAACGTATGCTAAAAACACTTGATCCCAGTCAGATACAGTTTACCTAGTCGACATTACTTTTCGAGACAGGAACTCCCGCGACTGTACACTACAGAGAGAGCGCGGTTGCTGCTGAATTGGAAAAGGTTACTTACAACAGAGGTCCTGCAAAGATGAGCTTGAGTTGTTTTATTTTTGAATGAAAAGAAGGCAATGTGTATTATTTTACAGTTAAATTATTATTTATGTTATCAGGGATTTTTTTATATCCTAAATGTTACAGAAGCACTTTGTCCCTTCGCACTGCCTGTTTTTTTTGTTGTTTTATTTTTGAATGAAAAGGCAATATGTATTTCTTTATTGTTTAATAATATGTATGCAAGGATTCCTGAATGAAAATTCGCAGAAGCACTTTTTTTGGAACCACCTACCTCTGAGCTTCAATAAAAAACGACTTTGAAATTTGTAATATTTGTTTTTGTAGTAGGTTTTTTGGGGGGGGTTATAAATCCTGTAAAGATATCGAGATATATAGCGTATATCGAGATATAGCAAAATATATCAAGATATATTTTTTGCTTCATATCGCCCAGCCCTACTTTGAGCCATCTTTAGAAGAAGGTTGCAGCATGCGAGTAGAGTGGTTATCCTTTGTAGTGTTCAAGTTGGAACACCAGCAAAGAGCATGAAGGCAGAGCTGTCAATCATTCGAGCATAGTGGCAGCACTAAAAGACAAAGTAACCACATGATCTGGTCTACTGGTGATCCAGGTTTGATTATTGCTAGAGGTTCTTTACTAAGTCTCTGCCCTTCTCTCTTTCTCATAATTGTTCAAATCCACATTTACATAAAAAAACAATAAAAGAAAACTTTAAAGTACACAGTGTTATAAACCAAAAAGAAAGCTTGAGTATGGGTTGCTATGGTGATTGGGTGATAGGGGAATGGGTATAATGAGTGATTGGGAATAATGATATTATTTATTACTTGTATGTACAAAGCCATTCTGTGCTCTGCAAAAGTTTAAGGAAGCTGTGAAATGATGTAAATGATGCTTTTTAATGTTTTGTAAATGTACAATATGCATAGTTCGAGAACAATAGAATCTAAATCAAATCAATATTTGCTGTTGCTACTTTTGCTGTCCAACCAGCTTCAATTCTTATACTTGCAATAGTCAGAGTTTTTATAGGATTATAGTCAGGCATATGCTTAACCAATTGTATGAAAGAGGGTGAAACCATGAAATGAAACAGAAACAGCTGTTTAAGAAAGACAGTTGTTTGCCGTGGCATGCCTGTGCACAGCAACAAGGCTAAGGAAACTTGTGTTGAAGATGAAAGATGCATCAGTTACTCCAAGAAATCTTTGAAGTCTTAGCTCCAGCATCATCCAGGGCCAAGCCACTAAGGATGCACAGACCCCATAGGAACTGGGGTGCAGGTAAAACTGTAAAAAGCTGAAAAATTAGGTGCAGAAGTAGCTCTAGATTGATTAATCAAAATTTGAAAGGGCTTTTGGAAAGGCTATAGAGTGGCACGATAATGTGCCAGTAACATTGAAATATGGTGGAGGTTCCTTGAATTTTTGGGGGTGAACTTATTCAGGATTAATGGTGTTTTCAATGCTAACAGATACAGGCAGATACCAATCTATCCTACAATATCGTATGATTGACTCTAAATTAATAGTGCATCAAGACAACGGCCCCAAACATAATGCTAAAATTATTAAGAACTATATGAGTGTAAAGATGTAAACCATGTCCTGGTCCCCATAGAGCTCTGATCTCAACATCATGAAGTGTGTCTGGGATTCCATGTAGAGCCTACATTCAAGATCTGTTGTTAGTTTTCCAAGATGGTTGGAACAACCTACCAGCTGGGTTTCCAAAAAATTGTCATTTGAATTGAAGAATTTTTTGCTGTTTTGGAGGCAAAGCAAGGTCGTATCAAATATTGAATTAGATTTCATTTTTGTTCATTGGTGATAAGTGATTAACACTTGCATTTTTCAAAGCATTCCTTGTTTACAGTGTATGTGTGTATCTGCCTAAAACTTTTGGCCAGTACTGTAATTGTTGAGAAAAATTTTTAAATATTTTCTACTTAACCACGTGAAATGGTCAAACAAACTCCTAGGGCTTGCAAATGCTACATCTAGAACAGAGTAGGAGACATGGGGAGCACACTCACTGGTGATGATTGTCTTTGTGTTGCATCTACTGATCAGATTTAGTACCTTTATAAATGTTCGGAAAATGCATAATTTGTGATTCTAGCTGTCATATTTTGATTTCATGGTCCGTAGCCTTCAGTTTGCCTAGTTTTATATTATGTATTACTAGTAGCTTGGAAACCCCACAGTCATTATGTTTTATACATTGTTGTTGTTGTTTTTTTTTTTTTTTGGGAGAATTTATTGTGATCTGGATTCTATTCAATTCTCCTTCCAGGCCACACCGTCAGGAACATCCAAGCTTTCTCTGTTCTTCAGAATACCTTCTTGAAGGCCAAGAGTGGTCGATTAGCACGAATGATCCTTGAAGCCATCGGCAACATCTATGTTGCAGACTATGCCAACTACTTCATTTTAGAGGCACAGCACACCTTGTCACAGTTTGCTGAGCATGTAACAAAGCTACCAGAGGTGCAGTCCAAGTATTTTGAGCTTCTGGAGTTTGTTGTTTTCGGATTGAACTATGTTCCATGCAAAGAGCTTTTTAGCGTTAGTGTGCTGTTAAAGTCTAGCACCTCCTACGGATGCAGCATCATAGCCACACGCACTCTTCTCAAGCTTGGACGGCACCACGTTGTCTTCAGTGATGTCTTCCGAGAAGTTGGACTGCTGGAGGTTTTGGTTAACCTACTCCACAAGTATGCAGCTCCGTTGAAGGACCCGACACAAGCACATGGTGAACAGGGTAAATTTTTTTTACATTTTTCATTCGATAAATGTTCTTTTTTTCAGAATGGTGGTTTTAAGCTAGAAAATTTTTATTTACAGAACTTGTGTATATGAATAAAATGTCAATGTCATGGTCATCTTCCTTGCTATTGATAGGTGATGCAAAAAACAACGTTGCGGAGGAACAAAAGTTGCTTGCCTGGCTTGTCATGGAGACACTCACAGTCCTTTTGCAAGGGTCAAACACAAATGCGGGTAATATTTTTTATCTTTATTATTAGTTTTTCTTTATTTATCTCTGATTTTATTTCAGATTTGATTAATTTAAAATTACACCCAATTACCAGTTCAATAAAATATATTATATACACTTTCTATTCTTAGTAGTAGAACAGGTTTTAGTATCTGTGCTTTGAGTGTTTTTGGCGAAATATTAGTTTTGGTTAAATAAGTACCTGCAGATACTGAAAATTGTGAATGAAGCTTACAATTGCAAATTTTATAGTTTGAAATATAGCCTCTAAATTTGCTTCACAACCGTATTTTAATAAAAAATATTATAAAGTTACATTATACTCATAAAAAGAACAAAAAACTGAAAAGTTGTATTGTAAATCTGATGAGTAAGCAATGTAAATCTATTTGAACGCTATTTACAATGTACCTCTGAGCTTGGTTGCCAATCAGAACAGGGGAATTCTGTATCAAGAGCATATTTATTAGATTCACAAATTATTCTTTTAACACTGCAGTCTTTTGTTTTCATGCTTTTAGATAAGAATCCAAAGTGCTTTCAGGGCAGCTGCACTATCCTCGCTGTCAGTGTTGTCAGGTCTCTGGTGGAATAATGTTTGTTGGTGAATCCATCTTTTGACTTCCGTTAGTCATGGAACAGTCACGGTTGGCTGTTGAGGACTGTGATGCAGAAACTTGTAAATGCTGGCTGGTCATCTGCCATTTTTATCACTCCATTTCTTGTCTCTTATGTGTGGTCTATTAAAAAAAAAAATTTTCAAGCAATAAAATAAATTGTTGAATGAATAACTTGATACCAGATGTTGAACTTCCAGGTTTATTCAGAGAGTTTGGTGGAGCCCGGTGCGTGCATAACATTGTGAAGTACCAGCAATGTCGCGAGCATGCTCTGATGATCATTCAGCAGCTGGTGCTGTCACCGTCTGGAGATGATGACATGGGCACTCTGCTGGGCCTCATGCACTCTGCTCCCTCAACAGAACTCCAGCTCAAAACTGACATTCTGCGGGTGAGGCACTTTCACATCTGCATGGTAAAATACACTAAAGCAATAGAGAAATATGAGGGAATGTTATTTATATAAGAAATGTAGCGAATGTTTTTGAAGGGGTAAAAATTCAGCATTGACTTATAATGGCTATTGAAAATATATGGCAAAATGAAAATGTTTAAGTTGTTGCTATGATCATCTTGAAGATATTTCCATGGGATTTTGCCATTTATTTTCAATAGCTGTCATAAGTTAGTGGTAAATTCTAACCCCTTCTAAAGCCTGGGGTTCAAATATTTTTGGCACAGTGCTCAGTACAGATGGGAATTCGAAATTTGAGATTATCTGTTTAAGTTTGGCCCTATGTTAAGTAAATGAAACATTTCTCAGAATTCTCAGGGATTTACCAGATTTCTCTTAGTGGATCCTGTATGAAAGGATATAGCAACTAAAGTCAGATGAGTTTGGTTGTCTTGGCAAAGTTTGGTTGCTGTAACTGGAATGGTCTAGGAGGAGATGCGTTTGAATTTTTTTTTTGTCCAAATAAAAGTCGAATAACAATATGTTGGCTTTTACAAAATCCATCTATACTTATCCATTTACTCTGTGCATTGTGTTTGTTTTTATTAGGCCTTACTAGCCGTGCTGCGGGAAAGCCACCGTACACGGACAGTCTTCCGGAAAGTTGGAGGGTTTGTGTATGTGACCTCTCTGCTGCTCGCCATGGAGCGCTCTCTGTGTTCTCCACAGGTCACCGGCTGGGAGAAGGTCAACCAGAACAATGTCTTTGAGCTTCTACACACCTTATTCTGCACCCTAACAGCAGCCATGCGTTATGAACCTGCAAACTCACACTTCTTCCGCACTGAGATCCAGTATGAGAAGTTGGCTGATGCAATGCGACTTTTGGGATGTTTCTCCGATGCTAAGAAAGTTGCTCCAGCAACTGTTTTTCCGTCGAATGCTCAGCCATTCCAGAGGCTACTGGAAGATGAGATCATTCCTGCAGAAAATGTGTGTCCCACTCTCAAGCACTGCAGCAAGTTGTTCATCTTCCTGTACAAGATGGCCACAGACTCATTCGACAGGTTTGTAGATTTGTGATATTAGATGCATGGATTCTGAGATAATATATCTGATGAGAAATTTAATAGTTTATATAGGCATTTTAGCAGGTAACTAGCTTATTAGACTTTATTATTCTGTCATCAAAGTTGAGATTGATCCCAAACGCCCAGCATTTGACATGAATAATACTAGTTTCCACTGCAGTTCAGTTAATTATGGTTCAGTGCTGAATGGCTTGCTTGGTCCTGTGTGATAAAGAGTAAGTTCTGTACCAACACGGATTAAACATTTTGTTTTGGGCTGTTTTTATAATTCAAGGCA
Source organism: Danionella cerebrum (assembly GCA_007224835.1). NCBI lineage: Eukaryota > Metazoa > Chordata > Actinopteri > Cypriniformes > Danionidae > Danionella > Danionella cerebrum. Next base: position 18,825 of record SRMA01026863.1, on the reverse strand, counting down.
ACAAAGACGTTTGGAGTCTGATCATTTAAGTCAAAGCAAGTTTATTTCAACTCTCACAATGATTTAAACGTGTATCTTAAATTTTTTTTTATGAAATTGGATTCTTTTGTATCTGTAATATATATGTATTGTATATTGTATCTATGTAATATATGAACCTAGATACTTGTCTAATCCCTATAATTTGGAAATTGGATGCCCTTTTCATAGTTAAAATGATTCTTGAGTGTATTTATAAATAGAGGTTTTTAAAAATATCATAGATTTATATAACTATAGACGTTTACATTGTTTAAAACATATTAATGAGTCTGCTTTCCCTACCTCTCTTTGCTGTGAGATGGAGATAATTTTTAAAAGATCAATCTTAAACAACAATTACAGTTTGTCAGTAGTTAATGAGCACAGTTCACTAGGCCCGAGGACATCACGCAAACTTTTGAAGATGAGGCTATGAGCCAATAATTCAATAGTTGCTAATGGTTGCTAATGGCAGATTCCCTCTTTCAGACATGATCTTTTTTCAAGGCCATTATAGACTTTACGTGATTAACAAAAAACCTTTGGATTCTTAGCAGTTTTACAACACTTTTGTTAGTTCACCAATAAGCTGTGTTTAGGTGTTCAAACATCTTGGAAAGTGTTGCTACCGGAGTTATTACCATTATTTTACATGGTTGATCAGGGTAAAAGAGATGCCAAAGGTACCAATTTCAAGGAATCATGTAAATTCTACCGAGTTATTACACCCATTACTCAGGGTCTTTTGAAGATATTTTAAAGCTATATTCCATCTGAGTGTAATTAAGCTCTGGTCCTAAGTCTTGTCTATGTTTGTGAGATTTGCATGCTCTGTAGCTCTTTGTGTTCTGTGTGCTGTGCTTGGAGCTGTAGATTGACCAGGAACTAACTGCTACCCTCTCTTGCTCTTTCTCTGTTCTTTGTTTCTCCTAAACCTCTGGCATTGCCTGGCTGTGCACTTGGTCCATGTATGTGGATGGAATGGTTGGGTTTGGGTGGTTGTATGATTGTCTTTGACATGGGTGGTTATAGTCGTGCTGAGCAGGTGCCACCCTGCTTGACCCATGAGACCTCGCTCCCCTCTCCTTGGGGCACTCCGGCAATCGTCAGGAAGAGGTACTGCTCTCTTCCTTTTTCACCCTCTGTTTTTTCCCTCAGTTTTTTGTGCTTGTTGAGTCACTAGGCATTTCCTCTAGTATGTTTTTACTCATTTTTATGTTTGGATGTTTGGAGGTGGTCTGTTTAATGTTTTTCAAATTGGTGGCACATGCGTCTCAAGAGAAGTGCACACATATTTTATCTCATAAGTTACTAATTTCACTTTATGTTGATTACATAGCTGTAATCATGAATAAGCTTAATCGATGTGTGAATTATTCTCTCCAGAGGTTGATGCCAAGTACTGGGATGTTAGGAAGAAGTATTAAAATCTAATTTTGTTCCCATCAGACATGGCTACCAGGGATCATCCCACTCTGCCTCTGGTAAAGCCCTACCTGACGTAAAGTTGCAGTTGGGGAATCCATCCCTGCATTCCTCAGACCCTGTAGTCATCCACCCTGGGGCGGTGCTGGCAATGGTTGACCTGCTGCCCTCAGTTTCTTCTGACACCCAACCAGAGGTATGAGATTCTTGCAGACTCAGCTTTGCTAAAAAAACTTATTTTGATGAGTGTAGAGTTCTCTGTTGGTGCACATTGGAATTGTTGTTGACCCACTACAAAAGGTTTTGTTTTTGGATTTGTAGTTTGGTGCACACTAGAAAAGTTGATTTGAGTAGAAATCTATTATCAAATTAGTCTAAAAAAGAGGATCTGATCCGTATCCTTGTAACACCACTCTCACTTTTACTTTGTATATGTCAACTGGTGTGTCATGAGATTCTAGTGTATTGTGCTGCACTTTTGACTCTTATTCTGCCTCTCAGCATGCTCTGGACCTGCAGCTAGCAGTGGCCAACATCCTGCAGCTGCTGGTGCATTCAGAGAGGAACCAGCAGATCCTGTGCGAAGCCAGTCTTCATTCGCGTTTGCTGCAGCGCTGTAGCTGTGCACTGGGAGATGAAGATCACCCACTCCACCCACCTTTGCAGAGGATGTTTGAGAGACTGGCCTCCCAAGCACTGGAGCCCATGGTGCTCAGGTGGGTCCGGGAGTATGAATAAGATTTAATTATGGATTACGGAGGAAGGAATATTTATATAATAACAGCAATAAATCTAATAAAATCTAATTTAAAATCTAATTATCTTTCAGTGAGGGGGTAAGTACCCTACCGATGGATTGCCCTGGATATTTTTTTCTTCTGTGGGCAATCACATTGGTTGGATGTTTTTTGTTGTTTATCAGGTTTAAACACATCTTTTGATTTTGGCCATATTGGAGATTTTGAAATCTATTTGATTGCATTATAGACACGTGTGTATTATTCAGTTGATGATACGGTGCCCACTTTAGGAGAATCTCCAAATCTCAGCTAGTTTGCTGTGGGAAAAGACACATGGGGTCTAGCTGATAAATAGAACCTTACATTATTAGACCTTTTTTGTCTGTATGCAAACATTCAAAATCAGTAGGGATTCAAATACTTTTTTACCACACTTAATGGTATTAAAAAAGAAAATTTGCCATTTTTCGAAATGTAAATAAATGGTCAGCGCTATTCAACGAACACACAAAAAAATGATCTACTGTAAATGATTATAAGGGTGGAGTCAATTGTAACACTTGCGAAATGCTGCATAGGCTAAAGCTAGATTATTCTATTTTGTGAAACAGAAATCTAATGATTAGAGCTTGAATTGAGGCTCTCCTCCATTGGTTTATAGAATATGGATTTTTTAAATACAGAACAAAAAAAACTCAAAGTCTCAAGGCCTCATTTGTACAGCTCATTGTTAGTTATTATTTTTGGCGTAATGGGTTTTGCTTCCAACTGTCAATGATTGGTCTTCCACATATGAGCCCTTGTACAGAGTTATTTGGGATCATACGTAGACCAAAACAAATATGTTTTGCTCCTGTGGATCCTGAATGATTCAATCCCAGCTGCATGTTTGCATAAAAGGTTACAGATCAAATTTGCCACATCTCGATAGCACTCAAAGCTCTGTATACTGCGTCTCCATGTCAAAGGGATTAGCGATTTCAATTTTCCACATGGCTGGCCATATGTGATTGTGGATGCAGCCACACGTCACTCAAAAAGCTAAACAAAAACAGTTTACTTCCAATCAAATGCTTTGGTTTATGTTGTGAATGTTAATCTGTGGCTATTGAAATGTTTGTGTGTTTTCCAGGGAATTTTTACGACTAGGAAACCCTTTGAATTGCGGAGCCTGGGACAAAAAGCTCCTTAAGCAGTATCGGGTCCACAAGCCAAGCTCTCTCAGCTATGAAGCCGAAATGCGAAGTAAGGGTAAAGATGTTTGCAGAAAGACTGCCTGAACTGTCACTGTGCTTTTGTGTCTTCTCGTAAACAGTTTGTGTCAGTATTCTGTGATCTCATCTTTGTGGTTTCACTCTGGAGCACTGAATGGAGGAACATTACTTCAGGCTTCACTGACTTGGTAAAAAGCCATCAATCAGAATCAAAACAAAACCTCTCGCCAGCAGAGAGCCTTTCAACTGCAAAGGGTTTTGCTCTAGCTGAGTTCTTAGTTTCCCTAATTACAAGTGAAATTACTTTTCTCAAAAGCTCTCATCATGTCCAGCGAGGTTTGCTTATTTAAAGTCTTTCTGACCAAAAGTATTAGTTGAATTTTACAGTTCCCAAAAGCCAATCAGATTTTGTTGCCTATACCCTCAAGAGAATATTAATTAATTTTCTTTATCTGCTTGTTCTCTTTCTCCAGCACACTTTAGGCCTCATATTTAAGCTTTTTTCTCCTAGTCAAAGCTCTTAGATGTATGAATGCAGCTGGAGTTGGTTGTATTAGGGTTTTTTTTTTTTTTGTTATAATGGCTGCTATCAGACAGCAAGTATTAGAAACTGCTATAACACAGTAACATGCGGTGCTGCTCATCTGAGTTGATTTCAAAAATAGATTCCTGGTCTTGTATATCAACTGAATGGTGAAGCCATGGGGTCCATAAACGCTGTTTTTTTTATGTTCTACAATCGCATGAATGGGGACGTTGTTTTGCCCATGTTGAAAAGGTTAAAAGTCCTGATGACTGAACCAGAGCCTTAAAAGCTCATTGGTATTCCAGTCTTTCAGATTTCTTCCCAGGGCCTGAGCTGAACCAGGTTTTGGTCTGTTTTCTGGTTTGCAGGTCACACAAGCTGTATTTTGGGTGAATTCTCATTATCTTCTAATGCTATGTTTAGATTTGTTTTCTGTGATTTACTTTGAAACATGTTTAAAATTTGCAGCTGTAAATACTCAGGTCTTGTTTTATTGTAGGACTAGTGTGGCACACCACCTGAAAGAAATGTTAAGAAATTAATCTCTGTAGCCTATATTGACAATATCAAGTTATTATTAAAGTCCCTTGAATAGGAATCAAATAAACGCAAAGTATTTTATAGTCATTCATATTTCTGCTCACTCAATATGCACCAAATAGACAAGATTGGTTTGTCACAACCAAGCTAAAGCAAAGGAGGAGCAGATTGCTTCAGAAGGTCAATCAAGCAGAAACTCCCCTTGATGTGGGGAAGACTAGCTGAGAACTAAAAACACAAAGTAAAAACTATATCTCAAATCCTGCTCTCAATTCTCTTCTTGTCACCATACCGTCTGTCTTTTAAAATTAAATGCAATAAGGTCTAAAAAAGAATCTTCAATAGAAAGCATTCAGATTTGTTAGACTTGGACTGATCGTTAATCTTTTCTATTGTTTAACTATTGTACATAAAGAGAAAAAACTGTAGAGAAAAAATTTGACCATTCTGACTGTACTTTTGCCCCTCCAGACAGCATGACCCTGTCCATGGAAGGTTTTGGCCCAGATAGCGTGTTTACAATAAATGAGGATAACAGCCAGTACCGCATCAGTCGAAGTCTGGTCCGGTCAGCTGAGGGTAGTACTGTGCCCCTTACTCGAGTCAAGTGCCTGGTCTCTATGACGACGCCCCACGACATCCGTCTCCACGGATCCTCTGTTACACCCGCCTTCGTGGAGTTTGACACCTCATTAGAGGGGTTTGGGTAAGTGTGCCAGCTCATGCTGTCTAAACGCTTTATTTCCACCCTCAGTGTTTGTAAACATTAATGTCAGAGATGCATTAGCTTGTGTTTACCTGATTTATGAGTCAATCAAACAAGTATCTGATGTTGTACTTTACCAAGCTGACCTACTTTCAAATCTCTGGTAAAAAGAAGCAAAAAATGCGATTACATCTCTTAGCGCATCATGGTTCAAAGCGCAACAAAGAAGCCACACTGAGACTCCATCTGTTTCTGTTTAGCATAATCCCATCAGGGTACATGCTAAACTGAAAATAACACATCTTTAATATTTCACCGTTTTTATCAATTATGAAGCACAGTGATCGTCATTTGTCTTTTTCCAAAGTATTTTTCCCCTTAATGGGAGGAAAGTCTGTAAGTGGAAAGTCAATCTGTTTTTGACCACACCTGATAAACCAGATAAAACACACATTCTTTGAGACTTAACGCTTCACTTTTTAAAAAATAGGCTCATTGTCCATCTCTCCATGAGATTATAAGTAGATTTTCAAACCAGACAGTGTAAATCTTGAGCTTGAATCTTTTAGATGTACTGAATTTTTTTTGATGTAAGATGCTATAAGACCTACTGAAAATGAAATGTTGTTTTCTAGACTGATATTGTTGCAAGAAATGATAACAAGAAACTTTTCTGTCGTATTTGGACATTTTCACAAGTTCTGATGTTTGTGTGAGTTTTCATTTAGGCCATCAAAACCATAGCTGACAAGAGCACAGGGCCTAGAAGTATTCTAGTGCACCATAAACCTTTTTTATTGTTTGAGCATCTGCACAGAAATCCTTAAGAAACTGAAATTCCAATTAAACTTTCATTAACTGCACGTAACATTCATAATGTTTTTTACAAACAGAATGTATTTTTTATATGTCTTGGATTTACGACCGAAGATTAATTTCATCGCAAGGATGCTGAGAAACCGCACACATGGCGCACTCCCCATCTGCCTTCATGAAAAATTCATGCAAACTTATTCTGCATTGGCGTGTGCAGGGAAGCCTAATAGAGCCGCCACAGCTGGGCTCTGGCCGATTCAGATTATGAGGGGTGTTCATGGGTAGACACCCTACCCCCAACCAAAACAACTTGACTAATACCTGTTTTCATTGAAATAACTTTGTAAACGAAAAGTTTTCTCCCCTAAACCATTCCTCACACAGTTCAATGCCCAGTGGGAGGTGTTGATAATTCACAGTTTCACACTGAATGTTGGTCTGGTTGGTACTGTGTGGGATGCTTATTTTTTTTAATTATTCAGCTTTTTAAATATATTAACACAGGATACAAGGCTTCTTTTGTCTTTCTTAATTAGACTCGGGAGAGTACGTTCTGAGTGACACTGGGAGCTTGTTTTTTGTCTTTAATGAAATGAATGGTAGAAGGGTTAATTGGAATTCCTGCGTTTGTTTGCATTCATTTTCATGATTAGCTTCTCATTGTTGTATACTGGGTTTTAATATTGTTTGTCAAGGGATGGTTGCATTGTTTTGTAAGGGACAGTAGTTGTTGATCTTATCTAACATCTACAATAACACCATCCATCTCCTAGATGAAACGGGGTGGAGAATGAAACATGTTAAATCTCTGATCGACCCGAACAGTTAACAAATTAGTTTGTTTTTCTCTTCTCTGCAGCTGTTTGTTTTTGCCCAGTTTGGCACCTCATAATGCACCCTCAAGCAATGCCAACACATCTGGAGTCACTGACGGAGCAGTGGTCAGCGGCATGGGAAATGGTATGTGCTGACATACTCTCTCTTCACCATCTCCTGTTTTTTGTATAACAGTTTGCAGCACCTCCCACTCTTAGTAGTGGTTAAATAGTGTGAAACTCAAAGTATGAAGGAATTCTAGAGTGATTTAATTGTGTACTCAATGTGACGCTTCCATTAAGAAAGCGATTATGTGCTGCCGGCAGGTCATTATCTCACAGTAAACTGCCTCTTGGTCATCAGAATCCCCAAATGTAGAATACTTAACAGCATTTCTCAGGCTCTGTTGGTTGAAACGCTATTGTGTAGGGTTTAGTTGGGTGTTTGGGAAAGGCTTGGGAATTCTCTTCCCTGTGAACTCTGCAACTTTGTTGATATACATTTTTTCAAGTCGAATCTGAAAACAGTCTTTTAGATTATGTTGCTTCCGTTAATCATTTCAAACTGCTCACCTGGACTTTAGAATGTTCTCGTCTCCAGTGTGTTTGTGCTCTTGCACATATATATATATATATACACATACATACATATTTTTTGTGCTGTACAGTGTCCTTTGTAGTTTAGTATCGGACCTTAAATAAAAAATCTGGTAGTCAGATTTTCAAATATGTCCTTCAAACACAGTCTGAAATGGCAGTATAAACACCAAAAATGGGAGGTTCCATGTTGGCACTAAGTGGCGCTATAACTCATACATCGAGTCTTAGCACACATGGCAAAATTGAACCCAATCTGACATGATTTATTAACAACTTCCTGTTTGTCGAAATTTGGACTTTCACGATTTATCCAACTTTGTGTTGGATGAATCCATTTCTGGTCAATAGTGGCCAAGTTTGAGCAAAACCAAATTTGAGTCCAAAGAAATGTTCAGATACCATAATGAGAATATAAAAGGATACTTACGAATAACCAAACCTTTTCTTCACAGTAACAAAGAGGTTTGTTACTGTGGAATTGCATCTGTACTGATTATCTGTCCCTCTGATATCTTTCCTGAAGGTTAGTTGACTTTCGTCTTGTGTTGTTAAATGAGTGTGTGACCTGGGAGTATGTTTAACAACTTTATTTTTAATATCAAGGCTCAGGTGTTTGAATTTGGATTTGGAAAAATAAATAATTTGGTGCTTTTAAAGTTTAAACAAGTGTAAATATAGATTGATAAATCTGAACATAGTGACAGAAAAGTAGAGGCTGGAGCAACCATTATTATATTCAGCTACACTTTGCCTTTGTTTATTTGCTGTTATGTATTGTTGATTTGAAATATATAATTTAGTTTGGCATACATTGTTTTTATTTTTCGTTTGTTTTTTTTTTAAACCATTCATTGTAAAGATTTTCAGATGCACCTTGGTGCATGACAGGCATAAAGTAGTAGAGGAACAGGAGCAACACACTGTGACTGAGTTGAGTAAAGATGATGCAGTTGAGTCAGGGGGGGAGGGGAGGGGTAGTGAAAGATGACAGAGCTTGACAGAAATTGTTACAGTGCCTTTGCTCCTGGTGAAGTGCCACAGGCTCCCAGAAGCCCCGAGTAGGTGTTTGAGTGCCTATGTAGTATTAATGAGATGATTCAGAGCTCACTGCGTCTCCATCTCTATCTCTCTTTCTCTCCCTTTCCTACATCCTTCCCATTTCCTCTCTCTTGAAAATAAATGGAGGAATTCAGTATTTATAGATGAACTCCTTCATCATTTTTTCCTCTGACCTATTTTTCTTGATGACATCATCATTGCTTTCTCAGGTCCCCAGTGTAGTTTCAGTCTAGTTTGTTGTTTCACTCATTAATTCAGGGGTTTCCTGCATTTTGGGATTCAAGTGAATTAATTTACGTAGTTAAATAAGATACGATTAATCTGTAATCCTCCATGCTTTTTAACTCAAGAGTCAGCATTGACTCTGCAGCATCTCTGAACACGAACTGGATAATTCTAAACAAATCATTCTAACAGAGATTCAATATGTGTATTTGTTATCTACATGTACCAGTAACTGAGAAAGCAAATGAGTCTTGTGTTCACGTGTATTAATTGTCCAAACAATAAAGTTGAAAGTTAATTTTTCAGAAATCGAAATGGCTTTGTTTATTTGAAAATAATTTTATTGAAGCAAGCTTTGAATAAATCTGAGTGACAATACTTCTGTGCTTTGACATAGAATTGCAGAATTTGCCCCACTCCTGTCTGTGTTTCCATTTATCCTCATCTTTTTGTATTGCGGAATGGAAAGAGAGACAACCCAACAACAGACACAATGCTGGAACGTCAGTTTCTCAAATACTGCTTTTTTGGTGATTTTTTTTTTTTTGTGTTGTGAATGTGCAAAATCGAGGTGAAGGGGAAAGGTTTAAGACTAAGGTATAGAAATGGAACTCTGCCGTAGCTTGCTTTCCCACTTCTAGTTCCTTTAATTTGCTCTGGACCAAGAGAAACAATTCATTATTGCAGTCGTCTGCAGATTTAGTCCTTATTCACAACACACTGATCGCTCTGGTCCGCACTAGTTGAAAATATAACATTGTGACATCATATTTTCCACTCATTGGTCAGAAATGTCATTTTGGATGTTTCATTGACTGCTTTTCGATGGGAACGTGCAAACGGACGTAAGCTACAGAAGAGTAGGACAACGCAACCAAAACGGACAGGCTTCGTTGCTCGATTTTTACTCTTGCCAAATTTTATGATGTCATTTGTGTTAACTCTTAAGATGCACGTTGCAAATGATGCACGGATTACAAACTACCGTGAAGTGCAATGAAAAAACGCTGCTTTGTAAACACACACCAATCCAACCCATAATGCCCCCCACAACCTTATTCATTCCAAAAGCATTTAGTTCAGATAAGAGTTCGATCACGTTCTCACACACATGAACCACTATATAGTTCTTTGGGTTTGTACCGAAACAACCTCCTCGAGCAGGTTTTTTAGTCTACTACTCATTATTTTTTGCTCCTCTAAATTTTCTTCAGGTGAGCGCTTCTTTCCTCCTCCTTCTGGCCTGAGCTATTCCACATGGTTCTGTGTGGAGCGTTTCAGCACAGCACCTCAGAGTCACCCGGTGCGTCTGCTGACTGTGGTACGCAGGGCCACTTCATCCGAGCAGCACTACATCTGCCTAGCCATTGTGCTCTCTGCCAAGGACCGATCTCTCATTGTGTCCACCAAAGAAGAGCTGCTTCAGTCTTATGGTACAGGTTTTTTTCTCTTTCCTAATTAAATAAATCAAATACTTTCTCTATTGAAGATTTCAACCAGTTGTTATTTTGCTACATGAATAGTTGTGATATAATTTCTATGCAAATTCCTTCTGAAGCACTCAGGAAATGTCCTTTGTCTGTGGAGAATGACGTGACATCATTTCCTCTCTCCTTTGGCAGTGGATGACTTCAGTGAGGAGTCGTCCTTCTATGAGATCCTGCCCTGCTGTGCACGCTTCCGCTGTGCTGACCTCATCACTGAGGGACAGTGGCACCACCTGCTGTTGGTTATGAGCAAAGGGATGCTGAAGAACAGCATGGCCACCCTCTATATCGACGGGCAGATGGTCAGCACAGTAAAGGTGTGGCCCAGCTCCAGATGTGTGGCTACCTTTGTTGTGAAAATCAAGAACGAGCTTTTGCTTCATAGTTTTGTCTTTAGCGCTGTTGACATCTGTGGTGTGAATTTTGTATTTGCAGCTAGAAAAAAAGAGTTCTTTTTGTTTGTTATTCTCCAGACCATTTGTGAAAATAAATTAAAATGGAGCGAATGGCAGATGCTTTTAGAACTACACCTATTAAATTGAACATAATTTTATTGTCTACTTCAGCCATTATCAAAATATGTGCTTTAAGATTTGATTCACATGTTCTCCATCCTTTATTGTAGAATAAACCCACAGCTACATAATCAGTTTCTCACTGTGCTTCTCTTTCTAGCTCCATTATGTCCACAACGCTCCTGGTGGATCTGCCTCTACAAACCCACCTGTGGCAAGCACAGTGTACAGCTACATTGGTACACCACCAGCCCAGCGCCAGGTCTCTGCACTGGTCTGGAGACTAGGGCCCACACACTTTCTGGAGGAGGCACTGCCAGCTGGCAGTGTGGCTGCGATCTATGAGCTGGGACCCAATTATGTTGGCAGTTTCCAAGCTGTTTACCTGCCATGTGAGTACCTGATTTAGCACAGGAAGGTTGCTAAGTTTAGAGCGAAAGATAACATCGATAAAAAAACAGATGTCGATTTTACTTGTAGATTTTAACACAGTTTCCTCTCGTATCTTTAGGTAAAGACTCAAAGGCAGAGGCTGTGCCACCTTGTCCCGTAGCATTGGTACCTGAAGAGAAGGTCTCTTTCAGTCTTTTTGCTCATTCTGTTTCTACTCTCACTGTGGCTAAGATACGGAAGGTTTATAACAAACTGGACAACAAAGCCATTGCCAAACAGGTTTGTTGCATCATTATTTCATGTTTTTTATAACTGTGAAAGCTTTTGTGACTGAATTAAGTTCTTGACATGAGATGTTTGTTTAATATTTCCTTTAATCAGTATAAAAGCTGAGCTTAGGGAGCCTTTCTTTAACGCAGTAACACCTTTCTCCTTTATGAAACAAGAATCAGTCAGATTCTAAAATCTCCACCATGGCAAAGACCAAAAAGTTGTCAAAGGATGTTAGGGACAAGAATGTATGAAGATGATGGTAGAATTATACCCCCCCCCCCCCAAAATAAAAATAAAAAATAAAAATAAAAAAAATCATCCTCACCATCAAGCATTGGGGTGAAAACATTTTTATGGTGTTACTATAACTATACCATGGATGGAGTCTTGTGCTGTCAAATACTGAGTGGGAACATATTCTCCCCCAGTACATTCCAGTTGTGTCGTGGAGTAGTATCTCAGTATGACAATGACCAAAAGTGAAAATTGGAGATGAAACACATTAAGCCCCCTCCTGGACCTTTATTTCATATAAAATCTGAGGTGGGAGCTGAAGGTTTGAGTTAAACGACTTGACACGAAACCTTAACGAACTGCTCAGGTATTTCGCTACTAAAAGTACAAGTCCATTCGGAACTATTTAAAAAGCCTTTATCTTGTTTTTTTTTTGTCTGTGATCACTGTCGAATGAATATACCATTTTCTGTGAACTAGTCCTTTCTTTGCAAATGGACAAACATTTCAAATCAGCAAAGTCAACATTTCCCTAATTGTAATTACAAAAATGTAATTTAAATGTGTTAAAGTTTGCGTAACAATTTAAAATACTGACTTGAAGTACGCCAGCATACTCATCAGTAAATATATAAAATAAAAAATACATTTATTGGAAAACATGTTATATCTCATTTCAGCTTGGGGTTTCCTCACATGAATGTGCCACGCCCGTGAAGCTGGTCCATAATGCAGTTGGGCATCTCAATGGGTCAGCCAGGACCATTGGAGCTGCAGTCATCGGTTATCTGGGTCAGTCCCAATTCTCTTTCTTTAAAATGATAATAATTAGTGATTTTCATGTAATAGTACTCTAACATTTATGAAACCTGTGAATTTAGGTTCTCTGATCTTTCAGTCTTCAAGCAATTACAGTTGCAGTTTAATTCCATGTAGGTGTGCGTGGCTTCGTAACCAAACCAGTTGCCACCAACCTACAGTACATTGGAGGAGCAGCTGCCATCCTGGGCCTTGTTGCCATGGCATCCGATGTGGAGGGTCTCTATGCTGCAGTAAAAGCCTTGGTGTGTGTTGTCAAGAGCAACCCGCTAGCTAGCAAGGAGATGGAGCGTATCAAAGGCTACCAGGTGGGCTTCGGTAACAATTACTCTGTGAACTTTGAACCCAGGATGTTGTTTGTTCTCAGATGTTTTGAGCCAATGAGGTTGCAGATTTTATAATTAGAGCAATGCTTGGCGGTTGTGACCAGTGAGATTGGGATGGTTTTGCGTCCTGGTGTGTACTATTTTCCAGATAACAGATAGCACTTGTTTCATTTCTTTTCTTTAATGGGCTCTGTTTGGAGAAGGCGCTGCTTCATGGCATTCATGTTGATTGTGCTGTTCCTCTGTAAGGAAAATGGATGGTTGAGTGCAGCCTGTTCAAAATGACCAGTTGAATAAAAACAGTTGATAAATCACTTATTTTCCCTGTCAGCTTTAGTTCATTTCCCCCAAACAATTGTCTTTAGTTAGATTTCTTCTGTTTTAGCTCTTAGCTATGTTGCTGAAGAAGAAACGACCCTTGTTGAACAGCCATATCCTTCACTTGACCTTCTCCTTGGTTGGAACTGTTGATAGTGGGCATGAGACATCCATCATCCCAAACACCACAGCCTTCCAGGATCTGCTGTGTGATTTTGAGGTGAGAAGCTTGAACATCACGGCTTTATCTGTTTGTATTCTAGAAATGTTTGTTGTATACTGAAGACAGTGTTTCGATATGTGTTGCATGGCACACTGTTTATCAAGGAAATTAGTGAAAACGCTAGCTCTGAGAAAAGTAATACACAAGCTTATGCCATTTTTTACTGAATTGCATTTATTTACATTACATGTGCAAAATGGTTTGCAGATCAGATTCCAGAGTGGAAAATTTCACTGCATGAAATAAGTTAAACTTGAATGAAACTTTAACAGATATAAACAATGTAAAAATGACAGTTTACATAAAACAAGATAATAATGGTGCTGTATCACTTCGCTCGACCTGACTTGGCATGATTATATTAATTACTTCCAAAGAATGACCTGTAAAAAATAATTATAATAATGCACAGGAAAATATTGACAAAAGATAAAGGATCCCTGGTATTTAGAATTAATACATGCTGAAGAAAACATTAAGGACAAATTGACTCTCAGAAGAGCTTTTTCTAAATTTTAGAACAATATAACATTTTGTCCATTTCCTCACTATTTTGAGGATAAACACTCATAAACTTCAGCAGTTTGGTACTGTTTGAAACTCTATTGTGGATTGGATGGTATTTGCTATATTTATTTTTAATTTACAGTTATTAATTTTTATTCCAAATACGTTTGTATATTTTTAGGTTTGGCTTCATGCTCCCTATGAACTGCACCTCTCTCTCTTTGAGCACTTCACTGAACTTCTGACAGAATCCAGGTAATCAGTTTACATCCCCAGCACCCCTTATTGGATCCAATTGATTGAAACCTAATATAATTTGATGAAAAGAAGTTTGTTCAAAGTCTGTTACTACTGAGCCCTTTACACTGTTTGGAAAACAAGCATTAGTGTTGACATGTTTACACAAATTAGGGTTGTTACGATTCCGATACCAGTATCGGAAATGCTGCCGATTTCACAAAAAAATCTGGCATCGATATCGGCGAGTATTTGAGTCCACGTACCGATCCGATACCTTTTTCCTAAACATAACCTAGTTATGCCCGCTAGCTTTGCTTATCGCTGCAAAGCGGAAATCAATTCTTCTTTGCTGCTCAGAATGCAAACACAGGAAGTTGTTTCGTGTTGCCACAAGCAACCAAGGAAAAGGACGAGCCATGCCAGACGCATTGGAAGCTTCATTCAAACAAAGCTTCATTCGCCGCTTAATTGAACATTTGGAGCCCCGGTACAGTTTGCCTGGTTGCAAATATATCTCCGAAACAGCGCTCCCTAAGCTACATGAGACAGTGCGTGAACACATTTCATGTAAACTAAAGGACATACGAACTATCAGCGAACATCCCAAGTATCGGGATCGGTATCGGGAGGGGAAAAATGGTATCGGAACATCTCTAACACAAATAGGATGTATTTAAACAATGGAAAGTAATTTTCCAAGGAATTAAAATCTAACATTTTGGACTAAACCAGTATTGCAGCACTGATGTTTTTAATCACAATTATTTGTGATAATTTGTCTTCAAACAGGAAGAAAAATGATGGAAAGCATACTGGTGCATTTTAAAATACAACCATAAAGTGGTAACAGCGAAAGTGATCACTCTATAAGGAATACTTACCAGTGTTTTTTTGTGTGTGTGCGTGTGTAGAGATTAATCCAGAGTACATTCGATTTATGTGAAAGTCAAATGAAGAAACACTTGTTGGTTCAGTTTATCCTTGGAGGCCTCTTTAGAAACAGATGTTAACAACATGTTTCCTTTGTGTATATACAAGGGAGCACACATTATAATGGATAAGGCCGTCATTAAAAATAAGGTCTTACATTACAATGCATAACATTTTACCTTCAGATTTACTAAAACTGAAAATGTTCCTTTAGCAATTATATACAATAGATCAAACAGTTTTTTTAGTTTCTCTGTTCAAGACTTATTTAAATGTAGTCTGTTACTACTCCTTCCTACTTCCAGATTGCTAGCATTGATCATTTTGGGTAAACAGTGTTCCTAAACTCCAACGGGTGAAAAATCAGTACTATGTGCTTGATTCTTTGTGTTCTCAGTGAAGCTGCTAAAAATGCCAAACTGTTGCGGGAGTTTCAGCTGATCCCCAAATTGCTGCTGACACTGCGGGATCAGTCTCTGTCTCAGCCAACCATCGCTGCCATTGGCAACGTCCTCAGCCTCCTGCTGCAGGGCTTCCCAAACTCCTACGACCTACTCAGGTGAGCATCGATGGACATTGGTCCAATTTAAGTGTACAGCACATAGGTCCATTGAAGGGGATTCTTTCAAAATTTTGTACTAAATACACAAAACTGAAACTAAATAATTGTGGAATACACATGAACAGACACAGCAATTAACACAAGGAAATAGCACTTTACATCTTCACAGTTATTTACTCTTTATTTGGACTCAATATTTTTTTTCTCTTCTTCAAGGTTTGGCCAGTTCATCTCCTCAACATTGCCAACATTCGCAGTCTGTGAAAAGTTTGTCATAATGGAGAACACCAACGAGGAGAAGATCGACAGAGGTATACTTCACATATCAGTGATCAAAGCAGATTCCCTCAACAAATTTATAAAGCACTGCTTTATCAGAAGTAATTATGCAAAAGGCAACACATGAAACATGAGCGCTCATCTGTACAGTCATCATGCAGCACCATCTGTAAGTCAGATTCTGAATCATTCAACTAGCCAAACCCAACAAATTAACAGAGACTCATAATTGAATCTTATTGTCTATTTTATTGTTTATATATAACGTCCATTTTTGAAGACGTGTATTGATGTTTGATTTAGCAAAATAAGTCGAAATATATAAAATACCTTTTTTTATCTCTTCATGGGTTCTGTACAAAGGATGGTTAAAAATTACAAATTTGCAAAAATATCAGAACTGGACTGAACTGAGCTTTGTGTACCGTTGCATCCCTAGTAGGCAAAACAGCATTTTACAAAAATAAAAAAAGCTTTACAACCCTATTTTAACCCTGTATTGAAACTATTAATTTATTTATATTAAATTATTATATATAAATAATTTATATTTATATATCTAAACTGTCATTTGGAAATAAAACTGAGTTTTAAAAGATTTAAGAACACCCACCAGAGGCCATTGCTAACATTAGCATTAAGATTTACTCCGAGGGATGGAGAGAGAGCTCATTTTATAACATTTATAAAAAAAGTGGGCAATTGTTTCCTAGTAAATTTTAAATAAAGTAGAAAGACAACTTAAAGAAGTTACAGAAGTGACTTTAAGCGGTATCAAGAAGCAAATGCACTTCAACTTTTAGATGCGTTTTGTAAAAATTTTGCATTGACGTATATTGTGCAACTATGTATTGAATTGGTTACACCCCTATTAAATACTAGTTGTGTTTTTCAGGAGCCGATGATGAGTTTGGTGGCCTCCTTTCATCAAATCTGATTCTTCTGCGGAATAGACTGTTGGACATCCTGCTTAAACAACTCAGCTGCAAAGAGAAGAACGCTGTTAATGCGCAGTGAGTGAAGCTTATTATTCAATTATGGCCGCAGAGAGCTGTGCTGTATTTCACTGCTATGTTAATGTTATTACCTTGGCATTACTGATTTAGAGATTTTTAGATTGGATACAAATTGGGATAATGTGCCTAAACGGGTTTAAAAATTTTCAGCTCACATTTAGAATAATAGACAATTCTCAATTTTAGATTATGAAACATACTATAATGCGTAACTTTTACTATTATGCAAACATACTTCATGTGTGAAATCAGTGAAGCTAAGAAGAAAACAGATGATGCAGAAAACGAACTCTTGCTTTGCCCCTCAGAGCTTGCGAGGAGCTGGTGCGCACTTTGGGTTTTGATTGGCTGCTGATGTTCATGGAAGAACACATTCACTCCAGCACGGTCACAGCAGCGCTCCTAATCCTGGTGGTGCTCCTGAGTAACCAGTCGATCTTGAGCCGGTTTAAAGAGGGCCTGACTGGAGGAGGATGGCTGGAGCACACTGACTCTGTGCTCACTAATAAGATCGGCACAGTGTTGGGTGAGCCACTACACAATACTGTGGTTTCACAATAGCGGTGGTATAAAGAGACCAATGAATCATGAAATAAACTTCTTATGTTTCTGTCATCATTTAGGATTTAATGTGGGGCGTAGTGCAGGGGGCAGGTCAACAGTACGTGAAATCAACAGAGATGCTTGCCATTTCCCAGGATTTCCCGTATTGCAAACTCTGCTGCCTAAACACACCAATGTTCCTGAGATCTACTTCATGCTCATGGCACTTTTCTTCCAGCAGCCAATTACAGAGCTGCCTGAGAGTCTGCAGGTACATGTCAGTATGCAAATCTTTTTTCCTACTAATCAAATGAGCTCCTGTCCTTGCTTGATGTCTGTGTTATTTTGTGTTTTTGTACAAAAATACCATATTTTTTTAAATCGTGTTGTAGTACCAGCAGAAAATTTCATTTTGGTTCTTTCTAGGATTTACTAGTTTCTTTATTATTAAGCCAGAATGGAGTATATTTCGAATTGTTTTAAATAGTAAAAACTAGTGCTCTCAAAATTATTGTTGACGTATGTGATTAATTTGGAACATTTAATGCATTAAAAAATTAAAGTAATTAGTTCATATTTCAGTGTTCAGTGTGCAAATAAGTATGGATAAGACTAAGGAAGGACTTTTTGTCAGAGTCTGTTATGGCTTTATTTTTTGCCTTTTCGCCCATTTCATAGTTTTCCCTCTATATCTTCCGCCTTGGTCATGTGATCGGAGTTCCATCACGTGATTTGCTCATTCTGTTTCCCCGCAGTTTTTTCACAGCCTCAAAATGTAGAATTTGAAACATGACAAAATATTAACCAATTGCAATAAAAGCAAAATAAATACTAGTGCGTTACTTAAACGATAAATTATACTGATGAGTCATATGGTGACGTTAATATTAATTGCTTTTCTGATCAATAATAATTTATAAAATATATGTAATAATGAATAAATACAAATTTATAATAAATATGTCTTTCAAGCCGACAGTTAATTTAGGTTTTGAGTTTACATTAATTATTTACTTTGACATTTTTTATGTTTTAATAGCACTTAATTACAATTAATAGAAAATAAAATGTGCAATTAATTCAGTTTTTTTTATCGATTGACTGCACTAGTAAAAAAATTGTATTAATATGGAAGCTCTATGATCGATTGCCATAGAACTAAAATTCTACTTTTCTAATATGATAATTGGTCAGTTGCTACTCTTCAGATCTGGAAAATATTTTCCTCAATACTTATTTTCTCTGGGGAGATAAAAGCAGTGTTCCCTTAAAGGTGTGATATACATTTTTGTGAGGAGGAATCAACCAAGTCACATTATAATAAACAAAATAAAAATTCTGTTTATTTAAATATAAATAATTATATTTTAAAGGAAGTGTATACCATTATGTGAAGCAAAGCAAAGATACATGGCTCACCTGTCCAGGGGAAACAAAGCAACGTTGTCATCCAATGCTAGTTGTTCTAACATC
>SRMA01026862.1:24206-106885 GCA_007224835.1 Danionella cerebrum | reverse complement strand
ATGGAACTCCCCGAGTCCAATAACGCGTGATAGCGTCGTCCATTGACCCTCACCGTCACTCCCGGGGCTCCTTCCGGCAACCGATGGTGGAATACACAACCCGCCAGCCATTTCTTCTTGGGGGGTGATGGTGGATCCGTAGGTATCGGTTCGTCGTGGGGGAAGGGAGCCGCCGGTCTGCTCTCTGGTCGCGGGGTGCCCTCTGGCGGGCGCGGGTCCTGGACCACCCTCCGGGGGTACGGTGGCGCACGCTCTCCGGTGTCGTCACGGTGGGCCACCTCCGCCAGCTCAATGGCCTCTACGGCCTCCCATAATGTGGTTGGGTTTCTCATCCGTACCGCCTGCTTCTGTGCGCGAGGCAGTGCTCTCAGCAGTTTGTCCAGCACCACGCGTTCAACGACGTGGCTGGCGGAGGGGCTTCCTTCGAGCAGCCAGAGTCGAGCGAGGCGGGATAGGTCAGCGGCTTGAGCGCGAGCTGTCCGGCGAGGGCGATATTCCCAGCCGTGGAACTGCTGCGCAGCGGAGATGGGAGATAAACCCAGGCGAGCGAGTATTTCTCGTTTAAGCTCTTCATAATCATCACGTACACTGGAGTCCAGGGAAAAGAAAGCTCGTTGCGCCTCGCCGGTCAGTAGCGGTGCCAGCGCCCGTGCCCACTCTTCTCGTGGCCACCCTTCTGATCCTGCAGTGGACTCAAATAGCTGGAGGTAGGATTCGACGTCATCGTGAGGGGTTAACTTCGGGAGAAGCCGCACAGCTTGCGCTCTTGCATCGGGAAGCGGGATTTGTTGGGCGCTGGCGCCCTGAAGATCGCTGACCTTCCGCTCCGTTTCGCTCTGCTGCTTCGCCAGGAACTCGACGATTTTCTGTTGTCGGATGGTCATCTCAGCCAGGTGTTTGACGAGGTCTTCCATTTCTTTGGAGAGCGTCGCACACCGTACACACTGTGAATCCAAAAAAAAAAACAAAAAAAAATGAGAGAGAGGAAAAAAAAACTGCAGGGTTAAATATCCGGGTTGTAGAAACACTTGTGTGTGATCCCCCCTGGGTGTTATACCCGCATTCTCCACCAGTTGTCGCAGGAGAGGGATCACACGACAAGGTTTTGAACAGAAAAGTGCCCCGGAGGGTGGATTTATTGAACGTGATGAATGGAGTGCTCGTGGATAGTGCAGTCTTTAGGTGCTCGGTGCTCGTGTCCTCTTCTTCCGTGGTGCTCTTCCCAGTCCCAGGTGTGCTCTCGTGCTCGGTGCCCAGATGAAACGGAGTGGTAGGGGATAATGCCGTCGTCTGGTCTTCACGGGCCGTCTGGTGGTAGAGAGAGAGAGAGAGGAGTTAGCTGCTGCACTCTTCGGAGGTACTGCTCGCCGTAGAAGCTCCGTCTCTCTCTTTTATGCTGCCGCGCTGATGAAGCGCGGCTGTTCCTGATTCGCCCTTGATGGTGGGCGCCAGGTGTTCCGGATCTATGCCAGGACCGCGCTGATCGGAATGGACCTCCGTCACAATACGATGAAGAGCCAAAGAGAAGACAACGATGAAAGGTAGATCCAAAGGCTCAGGCCACTGAAGTAAAGTAGTGAATGTGACCACTTCGCTAACGTGGAGTGATTGGATAAGGGAGGCTGGTGGTGCCAGGGGACCGATGGAGGCCTGAGACTCTGTGGGGTCATAAGGATTCATATCTGATGATGAGTTGAGCTACAGTTAGCCGAGGCTCAAAGAAATCCAGTTAACCCATGTACCTGGGTGGACCACACTGAGGGTTAGCTAAGGGAACATAGAGATCTGAATCCAGACTGGATGCTTGTGAACATATACAAAATCTGTCTGGAAAGAATTTGTTGGAGTTCACAGACTATACCCAAGATTACCCCTCCCCCGTTGAATTTAAAGTAAAATAAATTCACAAATCTGCCAACAGGGAGGTAGTAGGAGTATGAAGTGGTGAGTATTAACGTACAAGGCAAGGGGAACGACCAATGAAAGCTAGCACTTTTGATGACATGCGTAGGATATAAAAGAGCCGGTCGGTGGCTCTCATCTTAAATTTTCATAGTGGCTTCGCACAGGAAACAGGAAGGAAAAGTGCGCCACAAATCCTCTCTTTTTTCCACATTTTTGCCCAACGGCTCTCTGTGAACAGCCACCAACAGAACCGATCATCATCCAGGATTTTTTCAATGTGTCCTTTGATTTCTTCTCTGTTTTTGTCTTCTTTTTTTCCTGTTCCCGGTGCGGAGTGCATCAATATTTTCTCGACCCAGTTGAAGAGCACCCTGCTGAGAAGCCATCTGAAGATTCATGCAAATCTCAATTTATAACTTTCATAATAGTTGAAAGTTACATAGATTCGATAATAACTTACTGAACATTTTTTGGTGTTGCCTACAGTTCGCCAATTCAAAGAATAAAAAAGCCACAGTGTTACTTGTGCTCGTGGCTCAGTTTCCTGATTGGTTCTCTTGAAATCAGGGGAAAGCATTGAGCTGTTTGGCTTCTTTTCTAGTGTAGAGATAAGACTGGAGGTTTCATTGTTGGCAGTGAGATTAGAGAGCTTGGCCATAGGTCCAAGACTGAAACAACGAGCCAGTTACTGGCTGACATTAAAGCCTGGCCTAAAGCTGGTCTTTCTGTCCGTGCGGGGTGAAAGGAATTTCCAGTCAGAGTTGAGCTGTATTGATTCTTTACAGCACAGTCTGGGTGAAGTGTAAAGCAAATGTTGTAGCTGCTAGAAAAGGCAGATTTCTAAACCACATAATTACCTCATTTCATTTGATCTTGGGCAGGGTCAACCACACTTTTTTAGCTTAAAAACATCATTTTGAAATGATCTACGACTTTAAAATATTTATTAATGAATATATTCTGAATTCTTGATATTCTGGTGTAGTTTGCATAACTTTAAAAACCCAGGGTTCTCAAGTTTTGATTGCACTATATGAGATGCCACCCCTCAACGGTCTATGCAAAATAGCTTAACTTACAGGACCATTACTAGCTAAATTACATTTAAAACTGTTACCTAATGTGTTGCGTTTAATTTAAAAAAATTGTCTTGCCATTTCATGAACAAAAATATGTATATGGTATGCTAATTAAATTAATCAACTCAATTGAACAAAATTAAATTGACTTTAATTTTTACATTAATTAACGTAAAAAAATACTTGGAAAAATGTAAACCTTTTTAATTTTAAGTTTTGTTGAAAAAAAAAGGCATTTGACAGACAAAACTCTGCCACAAAGACAGCATGCATGCCATTGGTGTTCCAGTAAAAGTCCCGTTGGCAGATTCAAAGCCTCCTGCAGTGTGAATGGAGTCGGTTCAGAACCCCATGCCCACTGTGATCTTTTTCTTAAGTGTCTTAATTATGGTCCAGTGCTCATGTGCCATCTCATAATTTAATTAGATGAGCTAATGAGGACGTTTCTGTTTTTTTTTTTTTTTTTTTACACAAAAGTAGCACCAATACTACTACTACTACTACTACTACTACTACTACTACTACTACTAATAATAATAATAATAATAATAATAATAATAATAATAATAATAATAATAATAATAATAAACTATAATTTGGAAAAAATTAATATCATCATCTTAATAATTTATTTATTAAATTACCGATCTGCTAATTTGTTGATGAAATGTTGATTGAAAAATGTTTGCTTAATATATTTAATAAATTAAATAGTAAAAATTACAATATTTAAAAAAGATAAACTCATTGTTAAGTCTTATCAACTGCGGTCAATACTTTACCGGATTTTTTAAAATTTTTTTTTATATTTACATTGCTCTCCAGAAAATTACTAAATAATTAAATTTTATGATCTGCTTTACATTGACGCTCACATGTGTATTCCTAAATGTGATGTATCTTTAAGCTCCTCTCTAGTTTCCCAACCATCAATCAACACATCAGGAGTGGACAGACTCAAAGGCAGAGCAGACAATATGTCTTGACCTCAAGCGCCACCCCCCAGCTTGCCTTTTGGCACAGGCCCCACCCACCTGCTTCTGTTTCACTGTAGCCAACTCACAATCAATAGCAGATTGACACGAAACAAACGAGCACACACACACACACACACACACACACGCACACGCGTACGCAGGCACACACACACACACAGACACACAAACAGGCGCACGCATACAAGACGTAGAGCTGGGTTTATAGGTTAGGAACGTTATGCTTACCTGAATGTGAGGATGTCACAATCCAGCTGTAGCTCCATTAACGCCTATGAGAGGCATATTTAAGCTGTAATTACTATGGCTCTATGTGGGTCTGAGTGGCACAGCGGTCAGCTCTGACTATTGTTTACTTTAAAGCACTTATTAGTCCAGCCATGGGGGACCTCGCATACTTCCCCCAGCTCTCAGTTCACTCCATCTACTGTGACAAAATTGTGTTAATTTACCCTGCGAGAATATTAACTATATTATATCAAATAACTGCCATCGACGATTCGCTAGCCACAGCCATGACTTCGTTTTAATTGATTTCCTCTCATTCTTTCTGCCCACGTTGATTCGGTTTGCTCTGATAGAGCGTTTATTAAAAGCATTTGAGTAAAAATATATATAAATGTATTATTGCTTCTCTGTGGAAAACATGCTCTGTTTATTAAACAAATGAAGTCTATGGTCATACACAGAGGAGGAGGAGGAGGAGGAGGAGGTGTAAGAGATCATCCTAGGGAGCTTTTTAACACAAAAGAAAAGAAGTGAAGCATCTTTGGCTCATTACATAAAGCAGTAGCAGGTTTTAAATGTTGATTATGATGTGCACAGGTCAATTGAATCTGGTCCTCTGATCAGTGCATGAGGAAGAAGGAGGGAACTGATTAAACTGATTCTTTATTCCGATTCCACAGTATTTACACTTGTTTAAAAATAAGGTGTTCTCACCATGTCGACAGTCACTGACCTCAAAACTCGAGGGCAGCGATGTCTCGAAGACAACGGAACCCACACTGTCATCCCAGGAGGAGGCTGATGACTCAGGTAAGTTGACAGGTAAGCACTGAAGATACCAGAGCTTGGCGAGGTGAATATCGGAAGAGAGATTTGCATAGAGACGCTGCAGGAGCAGTGAAGGAGTAATCTGCTCATTGTGAGTAAGGAGGTACTGTAGGTCTAACAAATTGGGTGGAGCTGGAAGCAGTCGCTTTAGGGACAGTGCCTGTTCTTGAGAGCTAGACTACAGGTGAGTCCAGAGGGAGATTTGTAGCTGGTTAATTGGATGGTATGTGTTCTGAAATGAACGTATTTTTGCCACAAATTCATTCTAAAAATGGTGTAAGAGGCAGGTGCTAAACCAAGATTGACAATTCTGTGTGGTTATTAAATACAAAAATGATTTCTTCTTTAATGGGAAATTGCCAGAAGAGGTAACATTCTAAATAATTAATTCTTAACAGAAAATTGAATCCTACATGTATGGCCTGGGTACTCAACTGAATTTATTTGCCGCAGAACTCAGGTAAAACAAGCATTAGCCCGGCTCAGAGAAGTTGTCCACCCGTTAAAATCCACCTGCTCCATCTCTTCCTCTTTGTGTAGGGGCCCAGAGATTGATTTTTCTGATGATTATTTGAAAGATGGCAAAATATATTCAAAATAAACAAAATTATATTTTGTTATAAAAAAAAGACATTTTTAATATCTGTAAAGCTTTAACAGAAGGAAGGCAGGGATAAACGCACTATACCCATGGCTTTAGGTTTCATTACATTTTGTTAAATATATTTTTTAAAAATCTAGATTTTTACAAATCATTCATATATTTTGCAAGTAATACAAGCACACAACTGCTTGATCATTATAACATCATTCAAGTGATTTGAAGTTGTGAGTTTTCTAATGGCACATTGTGACCCTTCATTTAGTTTCACAAGTTGTATTCAGAGGTCAGTGAGAGAAGTTAAAATATTTGAACCAAACATTAAAAAACACACATCACATCCGCAGGCTCAATCAAACACACTCCAGACCTCCATTCAGGCACCCCTCATGGCCTCGGGGCAAAAGGAGGATGTGAGGGGTGTGGGGGTTTGTTGAAATCACTCATTGGGGGATCTTCTGCTCAATAGATTGGCTGCACTGAGACCCTTTCCTGTGTCCCAGCCTCCCTCTCTGCCAACATTTCCCTTCAAAGACTAGCTTTCCTCAAGCTGCCAGAGGATGACAGAGTGGGACAGGGGCACAAGTTCTTTGTTTCTCTCTTTTTAGCTCTAGTCTTTAGGCGACACAGATGCCTGGATTTCGAGCAAATGGGGAACACCAAGATCTGCTCAGCACAGTTTATTTAACCCAAGCAGAATAACATTATCTACCCCTCATTATTTTTCTTACAAACTGCGGCATTTCAGTCCGGGGACCTTTAAGATTTATTTTTTACTAAAGTTTTTACTTAACGAAGGGATTCTGTTACAGGTGTGTAGCAGAATAAATGTTGGTTTGCTTGAAATTCGGTTACTAGTGTTAATACTAGTGTTAGACTATGAGTAGCATCCTTTTCACCAATGCTCGGAATGGGTTGCAAGCTGAATGTGACACTGCCATCCACATGAGCAGTCTCCCTCTCTCTCTGTAGCTGTTGTGTGAGAACTGTCAGCAGAAGCCTATCCTCAGTCGCCTGCAGCTCGCCCCGAGCTCTTCTTTGACTCAAAGTGTTCTCTCTTCCCTTCCCTTCATTCTATTGTGCCTCTTACACTGAGCAGGGTTGCCTCTCATTCTGTGTCACAGCGAGGGTGACACACTGTGTGCATGTGTATGTGAGTGGCATCAATAAGAAGATAAACGTGTGGTTTATTTGCGCGTCATGTGATGTAAATCACTGAACACTTTTCTGCTCCTGTGGGGTTGTGAACAACATGTTAATTCTCGGCATGAAAAAGAGTGTGTGCTGCAGAAAAAGCGCTCAGGGCAAAGAAAATGGTTCGTTTTGATTCACAAAGGGAAGAATGCTAAAAGAATGTATGAAGGCCATATGTAATTATTATGGCTTTGATTTATTTGTTTGTTTTTGGATCAATTAACTTCCAAGCACTACATCGAAATATTTACTTGTGTGAATTAATATTTCCAACCAACGGCGAATGTATAATGGGGCCAAGCATGGGTTTCAGTTGGCGCAAGTCATGGCCGGTTATTAAGCCAACCTATGAAGCATGTCTTGTTTGTAGAAATAACAATAAAAAATACCTCTTCTCAACTTGCTTTATTTGAAGGAAAGTAATTGTGTTGTTATGGACACAAAAGCACAGAAAATGGGGATGGAAACATTAAGTAAAGAAGTTGGTCCAACAGAAAATATATTATATTATATATAGAGGGAGATGAAGGTTTGAGTTCCTATACAAAACATTGAATACTTCATGACAAATTGGGTGGTCGTCTACAAGAAGTCTGTGTGATTGGGTCACGGCACTTCACCATGTTGAAAGGATCAAATACTTATGTAATGTATAGATCTGCACAAAAGTTCTACTTTTAAATTACCTTTGACTGATGACTTAGTTTGTTTATATTTAAAATCAGCAAGGAGTGAAGTTTGATATACATTTAAAAAAATTTAGTTTTCTCATCTCCACAAAAGTAAACCACGTCAAATGTATTTATTTGTATTTTTTCAATCCTTGATTTGTTTAGTTTTTATTGAGATGTTTTATACAACATTAATACAACATAAAAAAATGTATAATATCATATTCATTTATTTATTTTTTTACAGAGAGTTTGTTATTCGTTTACATTTATATTAATTAATTCATTATTTCCAGAGTAATAATGAAGCTTGTGTGGAATTGTCACCTGAAAAAATAGCCACACTCTTCTTTCTCGCGGCCACTGTCCTCTGAGCCCTGGCTGGCCGGCAGCACACGGTCAAGCCCACTCGAGTGGAAGTTAAAGGAGACCCTTTGAACTAAATAGGTTTTGACTGGCATGTGTTACATGCTTCAGTGCTCCATTGATTGATCGCTTGTTTCTTAAATCACTGCTGCTCTGCTCTGTTCAGAAGACTGGTGACATGAGTACGCTCACTTCTGCCCTGCTCTCAGGTGGCAAAAGAAACTTAAAAATAAAAATCTAGAACATTATATTGGAATCTCTGTAACACATAAGAGTTGAATGGGAATCTTGTCAGTTCTATGAAAACAAACTCATTCAATGAAGGCATGTGCCTCGTATAATCAATGTCTGAGAACCCACCTCTCTCTCTCTCTCTCTCTCTCTCTCTCTCTCTCTCTCTCTCTCTCTCTCAGGCTTTTTGCAGCTCTAAGGGCAGGAAAGTGGGTGTGCTGAGAGGTCACTTCCTTGCAGTTAACCACAGAGGCTTCTGTCTGTGACACATTGCTCCTCATCCTCCACTGAGTAAGATCTGCAGCTCTTGAGCAAATAACCCTCTAATCCCGACTAACGTCTCCGTTCCCTATTCAGGGAACGTGGGGTTACGCAAGTAACCTAGACGTTTGTTATTTAAAGCATGCATTTTAAAAATACTAAATTGCTTCACTGACCCAAATGATTGCTTTGTTCAAACCTCTGGCTGTTTGTTTTAGCCCAGGGAATCTCCAGGAAAGAGTTTATTTGAGAGATTCACTCTTCTTTAACAACTGAAATGTGTTGATCTTGTATTGATTGCTGTTTCCCTGGACAGATGGATAGCCAGAGATCTTAAACAACACAGTGGTGAGAGCAACAGTAGAGTTGCTGCTACTGGGGTTAATTGTCTAATTAAATTGACTAAACAACGCTTGAACTGGGATTCAGCTCTTCCTCGCCTCACTGGGTGAGAGACAAAGCTGCACACGGAGCATGATGATAAAGGTTAGTAAGAAAAACACCTAGCGATTAGCAGAATGAACTATTACAACTGAGAAACTGTGCTATATATCACTAATAATAATAAAAAAAAATATCATATGCCAATGCAATGTCAAAATTAATGTAAAATAAATTGATTTAATAGGTCATCTACTGGATTCCAAAGAGCCTCTAATTAAACAATCACTCTTTGAATCATTACTTTGCAAACGCTACAAAGCTGGTGAAGGTCACAGGGTTAACTCACCAGTTAAGCAGCGCCCATCCTCTCTCACGTTCATTCCTTCAAATCAACTGAAGTGTGTTTTTGGACGAATTGTAATGTTCGTCACAAAGAGATTTGCATATTTAGAAATATTTTCTTTGCATAAACATAAGCTCACTTGCTCAAGATTAATGGAAACAGATGATAAATTGAATTTGCACATGTTTTCAGCGTGTTTTCACATTGCTTTTATCAGATTCTTTTGCTTATCTCAAGCATTGGGACTGAGTTATTAACTCTGGAGGATTGATGCATTAGGAACTGTGAGGTAAAGATGAATCAGCTTCTTTCCCTCCACAGCAGCAGCTAGGGAGATCCATCACACTCCACGAAGAACCCACACACTAGAACAACATGATGCAGGGCTGCGGAGAACAACAGAAAAGAACTTCTGAGCTTTTCAATTTTTTGAAGCTTTCAACACTGCTGGTAATACACTGAAGAATGCCTTTCAACTGAAAAAATTCTGAAAGAGTTCTACTACAGACACAGCAACTGCTATGTAAAATTCAACAGGAAAACATGAAGTACAACACTGTAAATATACTTTTCAAAACTCTTTGAGTTTCAACTGAAATAGTATCATCCTGAAAAGCATAAACATTTAAAGCATGTGATACATTTTAAATAGTGACCCTGCAACACAATCATGAAGCGGACCCTGAGCCATTGATGTGTATGTCTACAGTTTGTGCTCCAGGTTGCTTAGCAACAATAATGATAGTGACCTTTTAAAATATCACTGGGATGTGCTCCCTCTGGTTTCAAGACTATGAGCACCCGGTTCTCAGGTAGATGAACTTATGAATCGGACTCTTTGAAATGACATTGCTACTATTGAAATGCTAATGTTTACTGGGGTCTAGGCAGTTGGATGAATGTGCAGAATATTTCCACAAATTAATTCTATTAGGTCTATCATATAGGTCACGCATCATTAAATGAGATTATTTTTGTATTCAATAGTAGGAATAAGCAAATACTGTTGAAAAGTGTGTAAATCTCACAAATAATAAATTGTGATAGAATGTTTAGATGTTAACAAAATGCTATGTTTATCATATATTTTTATTTATACACCATTAATGTACTTTTAGCTTTGTTTTAACAGCGACAGACTGACTAATCAACAGTGTCCTCATATGAGTAAAGAAAGTATTCAACCCCTTGTCAATCAAGACTTTTAGCTCCAATATTTTATAATTCCAAAGTTCACACAATAACCAGGATCAAAGAGCTGTGCGAAGATGTCAGGGACAATACTATAGATGTAAACAATGTAAGAATCAGCTACAAGATCATTCCCAGAGAAAGTGTGCAGAGAAAGTGACAACTGGTGAGTCAAACTGGAGAAACACAAACTAAGGGTCTGGGGCTCCTTGGAAGAACCCACCTTTAATGATCATTTAGGGACCAGCATAGAACTGCACAGGAGTTCTTGACAGCTAAGAAAACAATTGGTAGGACACTATGTTGTGAAGTACTGAAAAACAGATTCAAAACATTAGGGCCCTTTCAGACTATATAGGAGCATCTTGTGTGTTCGGTAAAGTTCCCCCTCCCAAATTCCCTGCAGTTTAATGTTCACACAGTAACTTCTGGTCTGTTTCAGAGACACTTGGGTATATTATAATATGTCTCTACTCATAGACAGCAATTTTGTCAGCAACGGTGGCAACTTTAACCCGTCCAGAACTCCGTTTCCCAAACCACCTCTGCAAGTATTCACAGAAACAGTTCCCGGACCCAAGTGTGAAAGGCCTCTCCCAGTGTGGAGTGAGCAAACATGGCGGCCAATTGCAAAATGACTGCAATTGAGGGTTATGCCACAAATACTACTGGAATCATTTTTTTTTTTTTATCTTGTCATCTCTCCCGATGAAAACCATTGGCTGATCCAAAACATTCAGAAGCCTTAACCCCACTAAAATCATGTAACATGCATTTCCATGTGTTTATTGTCTGAAATTGTGTTTCTAATGTGCATAAAAATGAACTAAAGCCATGATGTGTATATTCCCCAGGGAGAGTTTCAAGAGTTCCTCGAGCTGCTCTAATGCTGTCCCTACACTAGCTCGTACTATTGTAATTCCCAAGCATACTCTAGCTATTTCTGACTCTGATAGGAGGCACTATAAACATCTTCATGGCTGTTTGTTTTTTGGTCTCTGGAGGGCAATACACAGGAGCTTAGAATAAAAAACAATGCTATTACTGCCTTGTTCCAGCGATGTTTACTTGGAAAACAGACATGCGTGATTAAATAATCTAATGAATTTGATCGCATGAACCTTTTTTGCCGTTATTTTCTGTCTTTGTATTGTAATTGGCTTCGTAAGTGTGAGATCTTGAGCAAGCACAGCACCATGGTAAGGTATTGACAGCACGTAATGTATTTCACTAGTGTATATTTCAAGCATCGGCGGCATCATGGAGTGTTTAAGCGAAAAGCCATTGAGACATGTGCCCCAATGTGAATGGCAAACTTGTGTTCCTGTTTTCCTCTCTGAGAAATCCAGTGACATGCTGCCTGAGTTGTATATCTCTATTCATAATTGATGCTCTGAGCCTAGACTAACACTTCAGCCCACTACACATGTAGCACAGATTCAATCCATGTCTTGGGTCTTAAACCATGAAACAGACACAACAAGATCTGGCGAGTTTTGTATATTTGCACATTTCAGAATATCCATCCGTTTCAGTGAGATTATGGGCACAGAATGTTCAGGCGACCCTCAAAAACCTTGCTGACATTCAAAACATCCATCAGAGTACAAGACAGTTGGATCTTGAAAGGACCAAGTACGTGGCCCACTACATGTTTCTAGGTCCCCAGGCTCCAGGAACAGTTCAGCAAGGACAGACTTCTTACCCTCTGTTCCCATAGCAACAAAGGTCTTGTCATCCCTGGTCGAGTGGATGTCACTGTCCCCCTCTAACTCCATAATGGGTTTGACCTCTGATCTCTATCCTTCACTGCTCAGAGAATGTGACACGCTCCTTAAGTGTGAAAACACAGACGTGTCGTATGGATGCAGCTGTAAGTATCAACAAAAAGGCGAAATTTCTCAAATGAGTCTTTTATTCAAGAATTCCTTTAAAGACGTTACTTTCCACTAAATAAACAAACCTGTATAAATGTTCGTCCAATCACAGTTTATTAATTAACCTCTCTTCTATACCTGCTTTTAATTTCATTTTCATTGGTTAGAGGATAAGCATTGTTCAGTTTAGCTTTGTTTGTTATTTGAAACCTGTATCTATTTAAAGTTTTTATATTTCATGTTTCATGGATATTTACAGTGAGGGAAAGAACAATTTCTCCTTTATTGAATTTTATTAATCATCCATAAATGTAATGTTTATTTCAACACTTTTTTTAGTTTTAGTTTGTCCTTTTGATTTTGTTTTTTACGTTTCAAACATTGATCAAAATTCATCAATTCAATAAAACATTTGTGTCATAAAAGTTGAAGCATGATAAATAACATGTAATGTGATATACTAATATCAAATTATTTTGTTGTTGTTGACCTAGCAGATCAATTTTGGTTCCATTTCATGATCTGTTCTTTGGCAAACTGGATGGAATGTGTATATTTTTGAGGAAAGTATTACCAATTGTTGCCCTGCGATGGACTGGCGAACTGTCCAGGGTGTACCCCCGCCTCTCGCCCAATGTGTGCCGGAGATAGGCACCGGCAGACCCCCGTGACCCCGAAAGGGAATAAGCGGGAATGGAAAATGAATGAATGAATGAATATTACCAATTGTTTTCCTGGTGACTATGACCCAGCAGCTTTGAGCTATATTTGATTGATTCTCTCCACTAGTGTCTTAATTATTTTGTTATATTGGCCTGATGGTAAATACTTGAATGAGAAATTCTTTATAAATTCATGATCCAAAAAAACCTTCAAATGTTAGTTTGGATCTTTGTTTTAATGTTAGGAGGGCAATACTTTGTTGGGCATGTCATTGTCAACAGGGAAATCAGTTCAAGAGCTCTGTTATTAAATGTTAAAGTTTATTGACTGCGAAAGAGCAGATTTCGAAGCTGCACAAAGTAGTCGAAAAGCTTAGGGAACCTAGGACTGTTATGTAACACATCTGTCAGTACTGGGATTTGTTCATACATCCTCCACCCTGCATATAGTGTTTTTCAACATCTGCCTTGTATTCAATGAGCGTTCCTTCTTCAGTACACTCTCACCCTCTCACTGCCAAAAAATTATCTGTCCATCAGACTTTCTCTAATATCTATATAAATCTAATGGTATATAATTAGGATCCTGTGCTTTGCTGTTACTGACCTTAAAGAATGGCCCCATGTGTACACACTGGAGTAAAGCCCCAATTGGAGTAAATCACATCTGTTAACATCTGCCTCTGTTATTGTATCTGATATGAGCCTCTATGATGGAAGATGTAATGAGCGTACAAGAGTCTCAAAAAAACTAAGATTCACCTTTGAGGCATAGAGCTGTGCGAGGTTATCGATCTCTTATCGTTTCCTTCAGCACAACCCAGCTTGTGCTTATGTGAAAGCTCTCTGAAAACATCCCCAAGTGATCTATCGAGTGATTACATACATACAATGCGTGTGTGCAAAAGAGAAGAAAAAAGAATAGAAAACAAAGAAATCAAGGCAACATACTCATTATTTGTAGACCAGAATTTCAGAGGGTTTACTGCAACTTTGAAATAGACAATATATTACTGTGCTCATGGGAATGTATATTTATTTGGTTTCAAACTTCAAGTTTTTATTGGAGAAAGCATGATTCAACTATTCCTTCAACATACAATCTTTTGTAATGTGTGCAAGAATATGTGAAGGCATTGTTTTTTTTGGTCTTAAGTTAAATCTAAGTTGCTTGTGTATCTAAATGTTTGTTGCCTCATTGCCCTTAACAAAACAGCTAAAACACATGTCTAGACATGTAGTACAACTACGAAAATGACAAGAGAGGATTTTACACGACCATGAGTCAAGTTTGTAGAAAAGAAAGTACTTCCTGGATGATTTTCTGATGCAAAAATGAAAGCCTTATAGCCCCATCTAGTGACTGGATCCAGAACAGATAACACGCACGGCTGGTTTTAAATGTGCTGCTTTCTCCTTTTAATAGTCAGATATAACCACTTTCCAAAATTTGATTAAACACACAAAAACCACATAGAATTTCAATTGACTTTTGACTATTTAAATGGAAAAAAAGAGCAGGGAAAAAGATTTACAAACCTCACATACATTAAAAATAACAGCAATTCCATTAAAATTTTTACTCCTTTTCGAAGCCTTTAAGCCTTGGATTTTCTATAATGTGTCACTTGTGAGAATAAAATAGTGCACTCAAATTCATCCCAAAGATGTTGTATGGAGTAAAAGTCAGTGCTCTGTGCAAATCAGTCAAGTTTTCCACACAAAACATTTCTTTTTTGTGCATATTACTTTATGCATTTGTGCACGGTCGTGTTAAATGAGCCATAAGTTATCATAAAACTGTTGTTAGACGAAGAGTTTACATGTAAATCGATAACCATCTTTGCAGAAAAACCATCTTTTTTTTTTGCTTGAATGAAGGAACTGAGACGAATGTTGTGCGACCAGTGCAATCAGTCTCTGAGCAGGCCAATGAAAAAAACTTTCATTGAGCATTGAAATTAGCATGCGCACATGTAAAACTGCAGAAAGCTGGTGAAACTTTGGCTATTTTTTGAGTAGTCCTGTTTGTTGATCTGGAGGCATCCTATTACTGTACCATGCTGGAATTCAGCCCATTCTTTCCCAAAGGCAATCTGCATGCATAGATGTTTAATGATAGACATAATTTAGCATTTTTGTAGATGGAACATGGTGAAAAAAGATGGAGCATCATATTAGCCTTCTGCAAGTGAGAACAAAAAAAACAATATGAATAGTACTAGAAAAGAAAAAAGGGACTGTAATACAATGTGACAAAAGTGCTACTTTGATACGTGCGGCGTCGCTTCTCGTTAAGACGTTAAATGTAACTGATAAGATAGAATAAGAAAATAGATGCGTCTTTTAGGGCTGTCGCCTTTTAAGTGCTGAGAAGTGTCAAGTTGAAACACAAACTACTTCCCTCATTCTGTCTTTTCCATTGTTTTACTCTCTGCAATTTCAAAACTGAAGATTTTTGTGGAGACACACTGTCATTGAGCTACATACAAACTATTATTAATTTAGGATTATCAAAAGGATTTTATTGCCATTATATAGTTTAATTAAAGTCACTTGTCAGTTTTTCATAAAAAAAAAACACGTATTTGCACTTTGCACATTCTATAAGTTTATTTTTATATAAGTAGAAGCATTTTAAAGCCACCCATCCATGTCACTGTGGGACGGAGTATATGTAGAGCGCAACAGGACGAAAGAAAGCCAAGGGTGTGAGTATGCTCACTTTGGATTCAGAGGTGCAAATGTATCAAAAAGGCAGACTAGAGGAATCAGCAGTCTGTGGAGAAGATTGTTGTGGCAGCCTCAAAAAATGAGATCACTTGAGTGCTTTCGAAGGCATTTCTACCCGTCACCATCACGGTGTCATTTAGCTCCATCTGTGCCACATGACCTATATAGAGACATTTCTGCTTGATGCTTGCATTTGAGGCATTGTCCTGGGTGCCGATAAAGTTTTTCAAGAGCTACCTGGCAATAGGAAAAGAGCCTTAGGCTGAGATTAGGAGCTGGAAGTGCTTGCTTTTAATTGAATTAAACTTTTTTTATCTTGGTAAATGTTTTGAATTGAAGATTGACACATAAAGTTAAAATTTTCAAGGTCCATTAAAATAGAAATGTGATATTTTGTCCAACATGTGCGGGGAGAAGTGATCAGGTCGTATCACCCATCAACCGTCCAATCCTTGGTATGCTTGGTATGTTTGTCTCACGACTCACCAACACTATATAATGTCTGTACAAAAAGGAATATTTCATTTTACAGACCCTAAATCAGTGTCATCAGTGCCATCTAGTGGTGAAAAGAAAGGATAAATCTTGGAAGTACAATACCTGTGAAATGGCTTTTGTTTATCAAAGTTCTGGCACAAAACTGTTTAAAAAACTGTTTTGTTTGTTTTTCACAATTTACTCATTGTTTTTATCCTGTCTTTATGATTTTTTTTTTGTAAATATAAAAACTGTAGCTGTGAAATTAATTTGTAGTTTAATGAAAAAGTAAAAATAAAGAAGCTAGGATTGTGAAAATAATCTATAACAAACATTGTCACAAAAAAAGTAATTTTAAAAGTAATTTATTATATCAAATTGAAAAAAAAAAAAAAAACACTCAAAAAGGCCCTAGACTTAGGTTACTAAGGGTTAAGTCACTACTAAACACCTCACCAACCAACCGTTGTTCAAGCCAGCAGCTAACCAGTCTGGAAAAAAATTTGTTTGCCAAATATGACCTTTCAATTGTTAAAATGCAGAGTATGTGGTTTTATTTATTTTTTACCATTACACTTTATCTCTAATTAAATGTTCACGTTTGAGTTTAACAAAACAAGCCCTACTTTACACAAAAAGAGCTTATATCCATTTTAAAACATACTTTTGCTCTCTGAATACATGCCCATGTTTGCCACATTGTAGCATTGTGATATTTGGGCTTTATTATGGTATCTTTAAAAGCAAGACTTTATTTTCCTGCATATATTCATTAAATTGTCCCCAGTCACCCTCAAAAACAGTAAACAGATATTTTTAAGGTTGGCACAAACCTATCCAGAGCTCGTTCAATAGTGCAGACATGTGCCACCATGTTTCTTAAAGAATATTATAAATATTATATATGTGTTTAAGGTGGTGTAGTGGGTGGCACTGTGGCCTTCCCGCACAATCCCAATAATATGCATCAGGTTAGATGAATAATCTAAATTCCCCTTAAGTGTGAATGTTTGTTGCCCTGCGATGGAGTATCGACCTGTCCAGGGTGTACCACCGCCTCTTGCTCAATATGTGCTGGAGATAAGCACCGGCAGACCCCCGTGATCCTGAAAGGCAATAAGCAGGATGGAAAATGAAGGAATGAATATATGTGTTTATATCACTGTAAATTATAGTATTTTTGTACCTCAAATATGTGTCACCTTTAAGTGTAAAAGGGACTTTATTATAAGTTTGTATTTAATAAGACATTCAAACACTTCTAATATTAAAAATTCATTAGGAATGTTATAAATTAGAGTAATGAGCTTACGCTTTTTTTTTATTCTCCATTTATTTTTCTTTAGCCTAAATGAAGCAGCACAGAATATGTTGTGTATTTTAAATAACAGAAATGGTGTATAAATTAATATTAAAACATTTTTCCAGTGGAAGATGAACAGTTTGCCTCCTTTGATTTCATTCTGCTTGTCTACCTTTAGCGGCTTCTCTCCCAAGGCCAAAAGTACAGCTTTTACATATATTACCTTTTGATTAATGGAACAATATTCATTATTCTGCCCTTCCGCTAATTAGGACAACTTGCCCATAATGATATACTGTACAGTAGCAGTATAATACTTGCCCACTGGGCATGTGAGTGTATTATCTTTAGAAACTCGCTGGATACCTGTTTCTTTACACCTTCTCAGTTTCTTTGCTTGTGTCAGAGAGTGTAGATTTAGAGATGAACAGGTCAAAAGTAAGAGATATAGGTTGTTTGTTCATGATGTCATTGCTTGGGCATGAAACGCAGTTAGAGACAGACCGAGACAAGCTTTTATAAAGTTGGCTGCATCTGTTGTTGGGAGTGGGCGAATACCTGCAAGAGTTTTATAACATAACATACCTATGCTCTGAAAACTAGCCTTTACCTTGTAAAGTTGGAGTGGTTCTTTGTTGTAATTGTTTTAAAATGTGCTACACATATTACTGTACAAATTTTTTTTACTACAAAGTCATTCGTTCAATGTTTCATTTTTAAGACAAAGCAACCCCCCACTAAACTTGATTAATTAACACAAAATTACACTAAAACCTGCCATGCATCTGCAGCGTGTCGCAATGACTTTTCCGTCATTTTTGCAATTACATTTTAGCTTGAGAGTGGTTAACCTAGTAAAATAAAGACAACCATACTGGTATCAACAAGTCACAGCAGCTTTGAGTTTTAGTTGACCATAGGGTAAAAAAAATGACCCATCTACTAAAAAAATGTGTATCTGGAGGACCGGATGCCTAATGTTACAGTTAAACAATTACTTGGCTATTTTTTTGCCCTACTATCTGCTTCCCAAATATCTTGTAAATAATTCAGATGTCTTATACCGAATGAAGCCAAATAGCAAACCAAAGTAAGTAAACCAATAAATAAATAACTTAAAAGCTCATGCTGTGTTTTTTTTTGTAAAAACACGCTTAAATACTTTAAATTGCAATTTTTTACCATATTTTCAACACTTCGTCCAAACCCCATTCCAGAAAGTCATGCTTTTTTAAAACTCCTCTTTTGCATGACCAAAGCAATGGCAATTGGTGAAGGTGTGGCCCGGCATGCTTTGAAGATTTAAAGTACAGCAGTTGCAGGTGATTTAACGAAAAATATAAAGTCAGCATAACTTTTTTTTAATGTAACGTAAGCCTCTTGTATTGGCAGAGAAATTAAAACCAAGCGGAAAACACAGCATCTTTCTATAGAAGCCCATTTCCACCAGGTTAAAAGCATAGCTTAAAAAGTCACAATTTTGACTTGAAAAATTAACATTTTGAGATACAAAAGACACAATTTTGAAACAAAACCTTTAACCCTAACCCTAATTTTAGACTTTTTATTAAAAAAATTTGACTTTTTATCTCAAAATTTGGACTTTTCTTATGTAGAAATTTCAACTTTTTAAAATATGGTCAAAACTCAAAGCTTTGATTAACTTGTCACACTCATGAAAAACCACTGTCAAAATACACATTATATTCATTTTATTGAATATATGACAATGAAAGCATCCAGCAACTGTTTGCTGATATAACCTAGGAGGGAAGTTGAACTTTCTTTACCTTTTATTGTGTTGATTTCATAGATCAGAGTAATTATCTGGCATTTCGACATTTTTCCCCAACCTGCACATTCCACTCCAGGGCAAAATCCCATACAGATTCCATAAATTCCTCCAAGAATCTCCCTCACTGCTGCACTTTTAAGTGTTAAGTTCAAGGTGAAAGTAGGGGAATTCGGGAGGGAGCAAGGGACCAAGCATATGATTAAAACAATAATGAGCCAAGTGCTTTTCTTGCCAACACATCCCAAAAGATCTCAATACGAGAGAAATTGTCGCTTTTGAAATACTCTCTTGCTTTCAAAGATAGCATAACCTTAGCTCGAGTCTTCTGTCATGGGAAGGATTTCATGAACTTTTTTCCTTTCTTTCTTTCGTCAGAATCTCAAGCGTCACTTTTCCTTTAGGCTGCTTAACACTGGGCTTTTGGCGACATGACAGAGAGAAGAAACAGCGAGCACCATCGCTGACATATCCCCCTTCCTTTTTTTGCTTGTCAGACTCTCTTTTCTGGACACCTGATTGATTGTGACAGCCATATATTGGGGATGTTTCATATGAAAGAGAATTCGCCAATGAAATGTTAATGAGTTAGAGTTTTTTTATGCGCTGCTTTTTTATTACAGGCCAGCAGTTTTGAACATTTTTCAAAGTAACACACCAAAATTCCACAGTTTGCAATGAATAAATAATAGCCGCCATGTCACTGAAGTCTCACACATTCTTTAATCAGTGGGCATGAAACAGAAGCTTCTTGAAAGGTATTCTTTTTTCCCAGCATCGGAACAATTAGAAACTTAGCGAGTATCAAAAGTGCCCACCTAAATCAATGTGCGGCCCCCTGCATGATCTGCTGGCTTCACTGTGGTCTAACATCTATGGCTTAATACTAGTTGTATGCATTGCAGCTAAATACTTATTACTTATATTTTCAAAGTGAACAATCTTTCCCTTTATTTCAGAAAAACAAAGTCTTCTAATCACACTATTGTCTGAAATCATATTTTACAGCTTTTTTCAAGTCATTTAATCTGTTAAATTGTGTTTAACTGTTGAAATCTGAACAAGACTAGTGTGACTGTGCTTTCAGAAATGTATTATGTATGACTCCATGCTTCAGAACTGACAGTTATTAGGGCACAATCATCAAAGGTGCACAGAACCCTAATGTAAATGCTCAGAGTGATATTGCTTTGTGGCTTTCGGTGCATTTTCGAGGGTCTAAACGTGCCAGAAAGTCACACACACGTCAGAAGAATTGAAATATTAGGTTTGATTGGGATTCGAAAAGAGAGTGTCAAAAAATGGCTCTATAGCACCACCTAAGGCACTTTAGCTTATGGTCTGCCATTGGTTTGTTGCGTGCAAATGAAATTCGTTAGGCAAGTGTAGTGTACCAAGACTTAAAAATATAGATTGCGTTTACAAAACCAACAGGAAGTCGGTAACCAGTTCATTTTGACAGGAACTCCTCCTAGAGATGTTAATTGTTATCCATCCGTCGTAACTTAAGGCATTTGAGATGTTTAATTGCGAAACTTTTTGACTTCGTTACTCTATGTTTGCACCGTGGTCCTCAAATTAAAAATTCACCATCTAAAGGATACTTTAAAAACTATACGATTAGTCCATGTCTGAACACAAAATATAGCTATAGCGCCATCAGGTGGCCAAAGGAAATAATCATAAAGTACTTTTTGTATTGATTGTTACATCTGTGACAAGAATATTGTGCAAAAAATAACAGAAATATTTGAATTTATTTGAAATTTTGGTTTGCTGTTTATACTATTTAATTTGCCTGTATTTTAATTCTTGCTTGAATACATCACTTAAATTAAAATGGTTCATAGTGCAACAACTTTGGCACTGAGGGCCCTTTGATCACTGCTTGCCGTTTTAATTTATATTTAAGTATTTTTAAACATTTTGAAAATTCGTAAACAGCAATCACTGACTATTGAGTCCCACTGACATTAAATCCTGCCAAGTAAAGGCAAAATCCTTTTTTTTACACAAAGGCATATGTTAAAAAGTTTAAATACTGAAACCCTTTAATAATGTGTTAAAAAATTATTTATTTCGTATTTCTAAATCACTAGCAAGACAGAGAAGGTCCAGACTCACCTTGAAGTATTCTTTACAATATAGCCTGCTAGCCGAGAAGCATATCAATATTTAAAGTGTACAAGAAGCAGTTGATGAACATACCAAAATTTTGTAGTTTTTCTGTTGAAAATCTAAAGTATGATTGTTTCTATACTTTTCAAATGCATAAGGAAACAAGTGACCAATGAGGCTGGTCATCCCTTGTTGAAAACTCTATTGTATTTGTAACATAGATGCTAGTCAAAGCCATTTGACCTGTTATCAAAAAACTTTTATCAGTTTTGTGACCACAATCAACACACAAACACTAAATATATAAACCCATATAGTGAGGAGACTTAGCATTTTATGATACGTGCAGCGTGTTTCGAAATATCAAAACATATTATGATGATTTTGTATCTCGATATATTGATATACCTAGAGAATATTTAAAAGTTATCCTTGTTTTTATTTCTTACTTCATTTAAACATATTTGGGACTCACAGTGAGCCGTTTTAAGTTTTCTTTGAAATGATTTGTGATCAAATATCGTGGCTCAGTATGAAGTGGAAACCTGGATGCAGAAATGCTTCTGAGTTGTGATTGGACGGTAGGTGAGAGGCATATGAGACCAACACTTCAAATGACAAACAAAACATTGTTTACATGCTGCAACCTACCTTTTAAAATTGTACTATTCCACCTGAACTTTTATCTCTTGAAATAAACATAGCTTATAAATACAATTTTATAATTATATGTAAAATTACACTTTGTTTTAAATGCTCCAAAATCTGAGAGGATGCCACCTGTGCAATGGGTTTGAGCGAATTCCTCACCAATTGTTAATATTCCATAGTCAGTGCTGTTGTAATAAACGTTTCTCAACAGCAACTTTGAGAAAAGT
The DNA here is from genome assembly GCA_007224835.1 of Danionella cerebrum. Classification (NCBI taxonomy): domain Eukaryota; kingdom Metazoa; phylum Chordata; class Actinopteri; order Cypriniformes; family Danionidae; genus Danionella; species Danionella cerebrum. The sequence goes on along the minus strand of SRMA01026862.1, from coordinate 84,768 downwards.
TTTCCATCCATCTGCTGCGTCAATTTCTATTTGTTCCATCACATTAGCTCAGAAAGAGTGTGTAGAAAATGTCTTGAAATGGGTTTCCATCCAAGCCATACATCACCAAGTTTAAAACAAAGCATCCGTTGAAACGTAGCCTGGAGTTCAAAAGCATGATCATCCACCTGGAAGACTCCTGAGCGTAAAAGAAAAATAGTAACAAATTCCCAAACATCCATCTTTTAAATGGATGCTTTTTAAAAAAAAACTGTTAGTTTCAAAGGTTAGGAAAGTCTAAGAATTGTAAATTCACATGTGCCAAAGAAATGTAGTCAGGGGTCATCTTATTTTGTTAGTGACATATATATTATTACTACTAATATTTTAGACACATGATGGTTATGTAAATAGTTTTATCTATACATTTTTGCTGTTGCAGAACTGTATCAAACCACAGATATTGCTAAGTAATGCTGAAATACAGAACATTACAATTAGTTTAGATCCAGAAAAAACAAATGTAAAGTTTAATGAAGTTATCCACGTATTTACTGGATTTAAACCACATTTTAACATATCTTTGGCTTTTTTACCTAAACCATAAAACTATATCTGTTCTCCATGCTTCAATGCACACATGGACATTTAAATTCTTAAAACCAGTGAAGCAAGAAGAAAAGTTAAGTAATGATACAACAGCCTGCGGACACTCAGGTGAGGGCTGATCTAATTAGTCCCCATCAAGTATATAATTCCTTTTCTGATGGAATAACGCCGCGAGGGTGGATGAGTGGCCCAAAGCTAAGCTACCTGGAAGATAATGTATGAAAATAGACACCATAACCTGAAGCTACAGCACATTTATATGCCTGACAAGAGCCTGACATCAATGTTGAGTTGAATTCTAATTGAATTTGGTGAGACGTATGTGTAAGGTTAGCATTAATATGAATGCTGCCGCCCTAAATATTTCACTGACCCTCGGATAAGAGCTAATTAATGTGCTTTTTGAAACATGGATACTTTTTTAATTCTAAAGTGGCCTTAACATGTTAAAGTTGGATAGTTTTCAATGATATGGTATTGTTTATATAACTGTTTGTGCAGTAAACAAAGAATTAACACACAAACATCCTGTTCCCAGGGGTTCCCATCGCAGACAGCAAAGTCAGTTCAATTTGAGATCAGATTAAATCATGTTATTTTGATTCCATTCGTCACAGTCTGCCTCGTTTCTTAAAAGCTTGCCGGTTTGTTAGTGGGTGAACAGAAATGCAGAGATATGGGGCACTTGAATAATTTATGCTCCCACAACACATGCACTTTTGCTTTTTAAGCATGAGTTATAATTTCATTAGAAACTTTGGACTGCGTCGCTGACTAGTTAAATATTAAACTCTTCCGCTGATCACTTTCGATTAGCCGTCCCTGTGAAATTCCCTGAAATGTCAGAGCTGGTGTTTTTTCCACTTGCTACTCCCTGTCCTACAACAAGTTCTCCTCCTCCTCCTTTCGGAAAATGTTTGTAGACTCAAAGGAGTGCTCTGGTAGTTGCATGAATTCATTTAAAGTCAACAGGGGGACTGAGGCATCTGGGAACTTAAATGCGTACACTGCTGCAGCAGGATGGTGTAAGGATATGGCAGCTACTGGGTACTTTAGTATCTTTGAAGCAGGCAAACTGGTGACCTCTCAGTGTAGAGTGACCTGGTGTCAACTAGAGGTGGGTTGAAAAAGTTGGCAAATGTTGGTAAAATGTCTACTCATATGTGTAGACAGAAGATGGTTGAATTCTGTGGGCAGCTTGATGACTTCCCACATAGCAATTTCTTTCTGGCCAGCAAGCAGCATTTGCATGGCCCAAGAACTACATTGAAGGGCATCCAAGTTAATAATACTACATCCCAGCATGATGGGAACTCACAGTGGCTAGTCTCCTCGGCGATCCCCAGGCTCCAAGCTAAATGGGCCCATCTCCACTACATCGGGCCCTGCCAGAATGTGGGCGCCCTAACACCCTGCACACTCTCCCAGAGGATACGGGTATCCAGCCAAGCCCAGTGGCTCAACTAGTCCAGCGGGCGACACTTTAGACCCGGTTGGTGGAGCACCTCCTGGGCTCCTTCAGCTCCCAGTGGCTCTCACATCATCCCTGCTCCCTGCGGATGGAAATGGTTCGCTCTTTAGCTCACGCTGTCACCTGCAGCTCCGGATTGTGTGTGCATACTGGGTAAGTGGCTTTCCGCTAAGCCTGTTGCACTTTGACAATAACGAGGTGCAGCTGATTAGCCTCGCACTCCCTCACAATATATTCACACTAGAACTAATCATATATAATAATCATATGCATCTACTAAAGTATCCTATTTTATGATGCTGCAAATATATTTAATTCACTCATCACAAAATTAATTCACTCATCACAAAATTAAAAATAAAGGACGGTTGTATGAAGCCCTGAATTCTGACGATTGTCAGCGGTCAGAGGAGGTGGTCAGAACAGCTCCAGTGCACACATTTGCTTCACTATCTCCTGCAGCCCTCTCATGTAATCTATCAAGTGTGACTGTTGAATGCACCACAACACTATCATTTTGACCCCACTCTATCATTTTGCATGTCCTACCATTTCTTGCCTGAATTGGTGGTTTTCCCAATTTCTCATGCTAATGACACCAGTGGTAACAGTGCCATGCTAGAATTACACAAACTAGGGGAAGGGTAGACAGAGATGAAAACCTAATGGGGACCCCTACCCCATAGAATCATCAACCGCCTTTTTAGAGAGAAGACTGGGTGGAGGAGAGCTTATAGACAGGTTAATTAAAGAAAGTAATTAATTGGGTAAATCTGATAAGCTCATTGCGAACGCCAACCGCTGTCATGATGGAACAACATTAAATGTGGATCTTGAATGAATAAGTTGGCAATATACATGAGGGTATATGGCTTGCAAAAAGAAAGAATTAAAGAGTTTGAAGAATTATGTGAAAATAACTTTTCTTATAAATGATCTTCCATGAAAGATGGGCTATATTGCACTCTGGTGTGCCATGAAGAAGTTGCCTGCTTGGCGATCATGACAGTATTTGTAGATTGCCTTTAATATTTCACAAGCTTTTCCTGTTATGGAGACAGGCGTTGCTATGTAGGACTGTTAGCGCCATGGCCTCTTAAATGCTGGTCTATTTATTTTCCTTTATGATGAACAGAGCTTGTAATGGGCAGTGATCCAGAGGAGGAAAGCAGACGCAGAAAGAAAGCACTCTGGAGAGCAACTCTTGCCTCGTTCAGAGGCCTGTTAGAACTTCAAGCTCCAGTTTGTCTGGACGGCATTTTTCACTAAAGTTTGGCCTCTAGTCGCTGATCACACAGTATAGTGCTGCAGAACACGTGGCAAAAAACTACGTAAAACCGTGTTCAAAAAATTGGTTTCGGTTTGAAATGGAACTAAAATTGTAGGTAATCACTTCTCTCTTTTTTGTATTCAGTAATAATAATAATTAATAATAATGAGTAATTAAATATAACCATTGACTCGTTTATTATAATAATCAATATTTTGACCTCTATATATGTAATGGACTGTACAACAATTTGTGTTTGAATAATTTAAAATTAGCTAGCATGGTGTCATTTGATGTGCCTTTTTAATGGTAACTTTAAACGTTAATTCAATCCCTTTTATTCCACATGAATAGGGCTGGACATGTAAACAGTCATCACGTCACAATTGTTTCATATCCACTCTTTATCTAAAGCTGATGGTATTTTGCTTTAAAAAATAATAATAATAAAAACTACAAATGTTACAGTGTAAACTAGATTTGCTAGTACATCAAAGCTCAACAGTGGAACACAAATATTTGATTGTTTAAATTCCTACATAATAGTTCTTATGATATATATATATATATATATATATATATATATATATATATATATATATATATATATATATATAGTATATATATATATATATAGTTATATATATATATATATATATATATATATATATATATAAATTATACATCACCATCACAAAACTGCAGGGTTTGATTTATAAAAAAAAAACAGAATACTCATGTTAGTCATGATCCCATGATCCCCAGTGAAACCATGGCCAGAACCAACTCAACCCTTTAAACCTAATTTAATTAAGTTAATTCACAACTTATTTGGTGTAGCATATAAATAAATAAAAACTCTCCTTTTGGTCAAAACTGTAATCTTACACAGGAAGCAGCTACTGCAAAAAGAATATTAAAAATATCAGTATATTATGAGTTATACAATTTACAAATGATACAGTTCACCAAATGATTACACATTTATTACAAATTTAATACATTTGACAAACTTTTTTCTTCGTTCTTTAATCTAATTTATCTTGTACAAACAAGTAAATGTTTTTTTTTCTTCATGAAGACCCTGGTCCAAAATACTTATACCTTTAAAGTCATGTTGACTAATCGGAAGGCTCAAAAAAGGGCCTTGATGAGATCATTGAACCTTTTTTTTATTATTGCTGGGTGCTTTATCTGCAACAGAAGCATTGATTAAACAAAGTAAAAGCTGCAGTTTAGAAACGCTCACATTAAATGTAGAAATCTTTAACCAGATGGGTAGGTTTGATCAAGAAATTGTTCCCTATCACTTTCAAATGCAAAACAAAACAAGTGCTAGTTTTTGAGCTGTCAATTAAATATTTGCCAATTCAAAGATTGTTGGGGGGAGAGTGAACTTTAGGGCCTGAATGAAGTGTCTATAACTTTAGAGGACAAGTCAAACGGCCTTACGATACACATTGCAGTGCAGAAGTGACCTGTAAATTATTCATCCCACATTATACTTGAACACTTGCAAGGCGTGATTTTTAAAACGGCATAATGCTTCACCATCCAACCACCCCATCATTTGCTCAGAGCTAAAATAGAAAGTCACATTAGTTTGCGGCATATTTTCCAAAAATATGAATCCGTTTCACTGTAAGTAAAAGTCTGAATCACCAGGGAATCGTAGAAGGAGTAAAGAGTCTTTCTCATGATCGTGCATTGCTTTTAAGTGGTTAGTGCATTTTTCATGGGCTCATGGTCTATGGGTATGTCATTTCCAAATTAGCCTTATCTAAGTGGCAAACGGAAGGGAAGTGGGTGCTGAAATATTCATTAAGCTTTGCAACGCTACATTTTGTGTTAATTAAAAGTGGCCAGACTGAAAGTGGACTGTTGTTTTTAAGATCACTCTCACAAGTCAGTCAGGGGAAGATAATTAATGTGACACTTTCTTTCTTACAGTTTCACATACAAAACCATACATCCAAAAAGTTACTAGAGTGTTTTATTTGAGTAATTTGTATTTATTGATACGTTAGATAACTATGATAATATGTTTGATATAAAACAATGACATTAACTAGAAGTCTGCAAAATTTTATTCCACCAATACAATAATATTATCATCCAGAAAATATTTTGTTAAATAATTACACATGGGCCAACTGCATAAAATAATGAGGAGGTCTGCAGCTACATTAACCTGTTGTAAAATATGTACTCATCCACTCAATGAACCACAAAATATTTTATTTCCTATTAAGCACATTTTCGGAGTTTCTTTCATGCATGTTAATATATGCAAAGTGAATCTGCAAGCGTGTGGAGATTAAATCTGTTTTAATATAACATTAGGGTTCCTTAAACTGGCTTTAATCTTAGAATTAAGATTTAGGTCTAGGTGTAAAAACAGAGGATGTACAAAGAAGTGCTCTGCCTGAAGATATTTGAATGCTTTGACTTGAGACCATATTAACGAACTTACCGTAGCGCATTAGCCAATGTTAATAACTGAGTGTATGACTAGAGTTATTTTTCAGTCATAAATTAGCATATAATTTATCCTAATGATTAAATGCTATATATAGCCAACTAAATCATTTTCTACCTCTGGATGTCATTTCATTTCTTAAAAAATATAGCATTGCATTTTTGTATTTTCTTCTGTGATTGCTTAGTTGTTTTTTTTATTCTATATTAAAGGAGCCCCAAAGATGCATATATATAAAGTCTATTTTTGAAGGGTTTTGGAGGTGCTTGATGGTTCAAATTTGAGGTTGCTCAAGTCTTCATTGGCATGTGAATGGTGCTCCGTGAACAGTGTGACTGGAACATTTCCAGCAGTAGGTCTGATGTATTCGTGAGCGTTCTGGCCTCTGGCGAAGTTCTCTTTTACTCTCATTCCTTTGTGATTCTAAACACAGTTCTGAGTTACCTCCAATTTTGTCAAATATCAGCAACACTCATCATTTAGAGTCCATCAAGGTTGAAGGGCCTAATCCATAGAGTCCAGTCCAAAACAAAAGATATCAGTCACTATGAAGAACACAGTCATGAGAAACAGCACACAGTCTTGAATCCCAGCACACACTCTAAGCCTACCAGTTCCTGACAACCACCAACTGCATAAAGAAGATAGAGAAGATGCATAAAAGACGCACAGATCCACATAACTCCAGACTGGAATGAAAGGGGTGATGAGGTAGAGAACAATGCTGTTGAGAAATGTGTGACAAGGCCTAGCAGAGAGAGAGGACCTAACAGTGAGAATGTTTTGTGAAACAGGATAATAATATAGTATATTGTCAGAAGCTGTAGTTGCCTCACAGGGTATTAAAACCAGGTAGACCAAGGGCAAAACCCTCCAACTCTATGTGGCTAAGAATGTACCATGTCAGTTGAAAGCAAAGTCTAATATTATGACCTGTGAGTAGAGTTAGAAGAAGTTGAGAGAGAAAAATGAATGGTGTAATAAAATGGAGACTTTGAAGTTTGATTGTTTTTTTTCTGTTTGTTTTTCTAAATCATAAAACATGTTCACCACTATGTGCAGTGTCACTTTGTGGCATTTGTATTTTTTTAAATAGTTTATTGTGATGATCGGGCAGCAAAAATTATACAAAATTCCTGCAATGGACCTGTCTTGAGTGAACCCCGCCTATCACCCAAAGTGTACTGAAGAGTCGTTTATACAACAAGTTTCAGGAGGATTAAAACAGGACGTGCAACCAATTAAACTGATCAGTGATTCATGAGCCAGTCACACCGGATGTTTTGAATTAAGTAGGAATGATGCAACCCAGCTTTTGTTTGATTTTGATTTCAACTATCAGGTGTAGGTTTTTAAAAGGTTATTAGTTTTGATAATTTGGGGATTAAACAAAGATTAAAAGAGTTTTGACATAATTTGCAAGGTAATTAAAATTAAAGTGTGAGGCATTAGTCGGTGGCATTAGTACCATCTAGTGGTGAAATGAAGGAATAACCATTGGAAGTACAAGACTTGTGAGATTGCCTGTGTTTTTTAAGTTCTGGCACAAAATGTTAGCACAAAAGGTTCACCTGGATGACACAATTTTCACATTGTTTTGACCTCTTTGCTTTTTTGGGGGATTTTTATTTTGTCTCAATACTTTTGATTTTTTGTTATAAAAAACTTTTTCCAATTTTTCCAATAAAAAAGGACAGCATTTAATCATCTGAATTGTATTTTGTACAATTTCAGTACTGTTTTGGATTTATTCTGTAATATAATTTAAAAAAAAATAGCATCAAGCATTGCTACAAAAGGAGGGTTTTAAATATTTATTACAGTAAATTGTAAAGTTGTAAAAAAAAAAACTCAAAAAAGCCCCAGACTTTTAAAGTCACTAAAGTGTTAACTCACTACTATAAAGACCTTACCAACCAACCCTCAAATTATTCAAGCTACGGCTCCTTCCACTCCGACGCCACATTCAGAGGGTTGGGGGAGGTGGTTAGGTCACGGTCCTCCATCCGTTCCTGGACAGCCAGCCTAGAATGTTCGTACCAGGCAGGTCCAGATAATGAACTTGAAAGCCACCTGTGATCCTGATAAATAATCTTGGAAAGAAAATTAGTATATTAAATAAAACTTTCACTTTATGTACTTGTGTATATGGCCACCCAAACAAAAAAAAAGTAATCTATTAGTTATCTTTAATTTGAACAATTACGGGATACATGACATCACAACCTGTTCCTGAACAGTTTGATGTTTGTCAGTTGTCTGCTCTGGTGTCATGGGAAGTGCTGATGAGATCACTGAAGCATGTGTTCTCCTTCCGCCAAATGAGCCAACAGGCAATGGATTCCAGGGTCTAAAATGTTAATGGCACCATGCTGTAACACGCCTGTAATCTCAAGAACTCCCGTGTTTCATCCTCTTATTAATTTCTTCATTCTCAATGGCTATATATTTTCCTCCGTCCCTGGCACTCAAATACAGCAGAGTAAGTAATTATGTAAAGAAAGGAGATGCTGCTGGTTCAGAGAGGGTGACAAAGATCTCACACCAGAGCAGAGAATAGGTCAGGAGATGGAAAGGTGAAGGTTTCATGTGAAGAAATATTGCTGTGTAAATCTTTGATGCTCTCTGTGAGGTGAGTGCCTCCATGGTCTTCTGGGCCCACAACTACCAGAAAGCAGACGGAGGTCATGCATGATTCACAAGCCAGGCCGTCGGATCAGCTTAGCATACCCTGTGCTGATGACATGCGTTACTTCTCGTTTCATCATGACACACTAATGAGAGTTGAGCCGATGCTCTCATGCCACGGGCCTCTCAGGACCCTCCTGGGGCAGCGGAGCATGAAGAGAAAAAGAGAAACGGGAGACTCGACGTGACAATTTCTCCATCAACTTATTCTTATGAGTTCCTCCCAGAGAAGCACTCAAAGCGTTGTGGCCTTGTAAACAATACTTCTAAGGTGACGAAATTTGGTTTTAAAATTTTAGAATGTGAAAGAAGATCAGTCTAAGTGTTATTTTCATGAGTTTTGAGAGACGTAATCAAGGCAGTCGCATCATCGATTAATCCAGTAGCCTTACCCTACATAAACCCTATTGTTCTTTCCTCCCTCGAAATTTGTTTGAACTTCCTCCCCAACACCTCACTTGGAGGGCAAATCAGCGTTCTGCGAAAGCTTGCCTACCACATTCGTACCCGCCAGTTCATGCCCCACGGCTAGGTGAATCTGGAAGACGAACTCTTGAAGTGCAAGTTTATCTCAACTTTTGAATCTGTGTTCCTTGAGAGTGGAAAGAGATAGGTTTAAAAATATGAACCCAAGAAATGGCAAACCCCTTATGACCCTAGTATAGTTATATATGTGCATCTATGGAAAAACCTCATTGTGATTTTTTTTATTTACGGCTGCAATCGTCAACAATTATTCCCATTCATTTTTGGCCAAATATGTTCTCAATTTCTTAATTATTTTCTAAAAATTGGATTACATTGCTTAAACAATGCACACTCTATATAAATGTATTTTTTTGTATTAAAAACAAACATTTTTAAAAGTAGACGTTCATATCATAGTTGTCAGATTTGAGCAAGTACATGTATACAGCGCATTCAGATAGCAAATAAAATAATTATCTAATAATTCATGTTAAATATTCCTCAGAACATTAATATGTTTATATAAGCTTCACAATGGGAATTTGTTGGAAAAAGATACTTTATGAACATAAGGGTTGTAACAACGTCCCTTAAACAGAATGAAATGCTCTGGGTCTGGTGCCCTGATAATGGTTGAGTGTCCAAGTATCCACCAACTGAGATAATCTGTGTGCAGCTTTTTGAGCAGTGCTATCAAAACTTTTTTTGAAGGCACAAAGATTTTATAGGCTCAAGGTCAAAGGTCGAGAATGAATTGGGTTTAATATATTATATTTTTATTTAAAAAATCACTATTTGACATCAATCACTTGGTTTTTATCAACATTCATATGTGCTTAAAATTTAATAAAGAAGTAAATGCCATTGTGGAACTTTTATTTATAAAATATTAGCTATATTTGCTAAGTTTTGGACTAAGTTGTGACCTGGCTGCCAGTCCAGAGTTTGGTTTTGGTAAACCCTCTTCAAGACAGATTGTCGATAGAACCATGAAGTAAACGGGATATTGCTGGAGATCATCACAAGTAAGCGTTTATTTGAATAAATAAGTAACTTTCTGGTTAGTGGACTTCAATAAACAGGAGAGTTTTGACCACGGTGTGCCACACAGACTGGATGGGGAGAAAGTAAAAGGGTGAGTGCTTGCGATGATTGGCTGATTGGCTACATACGTAAGTATTTTACTTAGTGTCAGGTGGTTTGGCATGATCAGGTGATAGACAAGTGTTTTCAGGGGAATCGTATTCCAAAGAGTTGAGTGAAGTAGGTCCGGTCAGAAAAAAAAAATTAGTTTAGCTCTCATCTGAATCCTAACAGAAGATCGAAGGACATAACTGGGTCACGATGATTTAAATACTGGTGATTTAAATACTGATTTTATTCATTTTTAAGACATTTGAATATATATATATATATATATATATATATATATATATATATATATATATATATATATATATTTACAAAGTAAAAAAACAGCTCTGTCTCCATCTTTCCTTCATCTCTTCTTCTATCATCCTGTTATTTTTCATTGATGTTGTGAGGTTGAGGTTGTCAGTCTAGAGGTAATACACAAAGCCATGGATTAAAGTACCAACAACATAGTGATAGTAACAACAAAAAAAACGTGTTTTGTTTAGTCGCAAATGTTCCTACATGATACTCAGGTAAATGTGTGACACCGTAAGAATGGGGTCCTGGCATGTCTTCGTTTAAAAGGATAAATCAGTCCAAAAACTTATCTATGCCATTAAAAGAAGATGGTGAAAATTAAGTTGGAAATTAAAATGAGCTCAAATACTTCAAGATGGCAAGGCTGTCATTTACTGTGATACCATTAATGCCATCCATACTTTTTGTTTTAAGGAATGTTACATTATTATTGTTATGTGTTCAGTAAAAGAAAAAAATGCAAAATTTAACAAACCACTCAAAATACAATCAACGAAAGGAGTTCATGCCCAAGTGCTCTGCTTTGCAGCTGATGATTGGGGACCTTTCTTCAGGCGTTCAACCTTCGACCTGGCTTTTCTGCAATGCTTCTGTACTTAATGATGCCACGGATATGTCCTAAAGCCTTTTGTGATGTATGGTGTTCATTAGCCCTTGTGGAACTCACATGCTCTTTCTTTTATTTTAATGACAAAGGTGTAATCACACCGGCCCTTAATCACAGGAGCACCTTGTTTTACTGGAGGGAATGGAAAACGAGTCAAAGGGGGAGGTAGAATATCTTTGATGGAAGCATTTCATGATCTTAAGCCTCACCTTTGCATGACACACATTTTTACCAAGAATGTTCCTGTAACTAACTGAATATTTCAGTTTTCAAACTAAACCTACATTGCATAATTGGGACGGTAATTTAGATATTTGCTGTAAACTCAAACTAATTCCATCTTGTGAATGACACATGACTTCGTACTTACTTTAACTGTCCTCAACTAGTTGTTTTGTGATTAGTTTAAAGGATAGATGTTATGACTGAAATAATGAAGTGCCTCATGTAGAAAGGCTTATGTAAATGTTACCTCTCCAGATGCCAGGGCCTGGAAGCTAGAGAGTTCTTCTCTCCCCGTGAGCCACGTAATTTAAATAAGCATTTAGATAAACCTTTGTACCTTGCTTGCCCATAGGGTGCATTAGGTTTTGTAAGGAGATAAGTCAATACATTCTGGCGGTCCGAGTGTTAATGAATATCACCAGCACTTTTTAATGAGACCTAATTTGCATTTGAAAGCGACAATGGGAATGGGTTCATTCTGCTAAGATTTTACATTTGAAGAAAAAAATATGCAACTGTAGCATTTGTCTAAAGCGAAATAGTGTGGCATCGTTTGAGGTTTTAATGGTGATCCTTTGTTTTCTGGGAAAATTGTAATTATGATGAAAGCACTATTGTGTTGTTGGGTTTTTTTTTAGCTTTGATACTTATATTTTACAAAGTTTCTGCTTAATTCATATGTTTATTGCTTTCTTTCACAATACCTTTCCTTAAAATCAGCTTTCCGTTTATTGCAACATTTTCTTCTTATAAGTGCATTACGCCATGGTGATGAAGTGCTGCAGTGAGAGAAAAAAAGTAGTAGACTTGGACTTATTTAAACGAAATCGTTGTCAGACGGCCCAAGAATAGTCCAACATCTTTCAGAATCCAGAGTCTAATTGGACGCTATAGAAAGTGTTTAGATGGTATTTCTGCAAAAGATGTTGTTTTTTTTTCTTCTATGGTGCCTAATGCCCATGCCTAATTTTGTTTCAATTATTCTTGCACACAATCATATACACTTTATTTCACTTGTCAAATATCACTGTGTTTGTCTCATTTATTATATATTGAACTGAAAGACCTAATCAAACAGCCAATGATTTATACAGGAAAATCACAAAAAGGTACCGGGATGCCCAAACTTGGGCATACAGCTGTTTTGATGCAGCAGCTGCTTTATATTAGTAGATGGTAGCCTAAATGGATGCAATAAGAAATTTCATTTGTGAATTTATAAAGGAAAAACTATTGAATAGGAGGCAAAAACTATTCGCAAATGCAAGCCTCGCCATTGCTACTTAATCTCCACTGTAGAACCTCTGTAGAATAAGCTTTAGTGCTGCAATGAGTTTGACAAGTAAAGCATACTAGGCCGGCAGTACAAGGAAGGGCTCTTAGACATGCAAGGGACCGAAACATGACATTTTGTTGAAAGGGGGTGAAGGTGTGTTAGAGGGTATTGCTGTTTATTGTTGAAGGAGCACAGTACAAGGGCTGTTTATTATATGACCGATAAAGAGCATGAGTGGTGACGAGTTACCCACAAAATGTCTAAGTGAAACCTAACTGTTGTCTGAAATGAAGAATACTCTTGAATAGTAGTGAGCCTGCAGCATGTGTACATTTTTGATGAACAAAGTCTGCATTGTCATTTTATTAAAATTAATTTAGCTTGAGATTTTACATGGGGCACACCACACATTCTCTAGTAAAGAGTGTCTATGGAGGTGTGGGTGTGATTGGTTTCTGTGTAAGTGGCCAGTTTGTTGCACTACAACCGATCCTAAATTTTGTAGCAATATAAACAATAATAACTACAGAATCATACAAGCAAATCAAACAATGAAAACCTCAGCTCGAAGCATCATGACCCATTGGCAGCGCTATTGACTCTAAATATTTATGTATTGTTTTGATCAAATTTCTCATCAAACAAGTCAAAATTAGTAAAAAGAATTACCTTATCGATGTGTATTTTCCGTGGCCACCTGGTGGCGCTATAACCGAGAGAATATGTTGTAGATGTGTTCATGCATCTGTTAACTGTTAAAATTTTTGGTTATAACAACTATTTCTTTATGGCAACACCTTGACTTCTGGAGTGTCATTAGGGGGGTTTACAAAATAACTCACTTTGTTGGTTTTGAAAACTAACTTCAATAGACTTTTTTGTAGGTCTCGGTCCCTTACATACATTATCTTAATTTCAAACGTTTATTTCAAACACAGTTGTGTTTGAAACTGTGGCGCTACAAGAAACACCATAGGCTGCTAGGAATATATAACAACTTGCTGATATATAACAACTTCCTGCGTAATTGTGAAACATCGAAAATCAGCTGTCCGCCAAGAACAAACCGTTCAACGAAATAACAAAACACTAAACACACTTGACATTAGGTGGTGCTATAGATGGTTTTGCCACACCCACTTTTCGAACCTAAATCTAAAAAATTTCACCAGATCTGATGTGCGTGTGGAATTCTGTGTCTTTTCAAGCACGTTTAGGTCCTGAAAGCCCTGAAACAATAAGTCTCTGAGCAACTGCAAAAGGGTTCGGTGCTATTATTTCAGAGGCAACTAGCGTCACATTTTTATCAAAACATATCCGGGAAAGCCTGTTTGTAACACTGGGATGAAAGAGTCCATTTACAAAGTACAGAAACAACCCTGAGAAGTGTGTAGCAAGACAGTATTTGCAGTAAAGCACATCACCATGCATTATCATGGTATTCTGCAGCTTTGTTACACAACAGGAGTACAAATTTCACAAATACTTTAGTAGCTGCAAAATAAAGCTTTGTGTGCATTACTGCGACCATCTGAGAAAAACACTGCTGATTGAGCTGCTTGGACCCTTGGAGAGAAGTTTGCACATCATTTGGTTGACTCTATGACAAATAATGTTAAACCATCCCTACCCTTACACAAATAATGTATAATCTGATTTATAGGAAAGTTCATTTGAAGTGACACATAAAGTACAATATCAGTAAACTTTTTTAAACTTTATTTCTTATTTTCTATCCAACCAGCAGGACTTGCATTTCTGATTAATTGCAGGAGACAGATCTCTTTCACGCAGCTACTGGAAAACCAGCACATAGAGCATTTTCTATTCTCTATATTACAAGCATACGAGCATAACTGTTTTTTTTTTTATCTTATTATTATATTCAGTCTTCAGTGGACTAGTTTGAATTACTCTTGTTCTTAAGTGAATTCCATGTTTGGCTGTTTATGACACTGCTGTCAAAAGGAATAAAGCCAGTACTCAATGTTTCTAGTTTGGGTCATCTGGCAACACGTCTTCTCCCTTCCTCGCTTGAGACATTATGAGCAGCACTCAGCGCAAAGCACAAACCACATCTTGTAGTTTCAGATGTGGCGGAGCTGATAAGAGCAGCTTATAATTTATGAATTAGCATGAATGTAACTGTCATACCTTCTCAACTTAACATTGGCAATCTAATCCACTCTCTTGTGATGCAGTAATTAACTGACTACAACCCTTGCAGGTCTAACAAAGCCATAGCCAAGAAACAATGGATTCATATTTTATTACATATGAATATACATGAATTAATCTGGACTTTCTGTCTATTAGCACATAGTTTTGTTGGTATTTTATACACGTTTTCATTTTCTCCTGAAAATTCCACACATTTGATTCTGGTGTTGTTTACCATGAATAATTCTAATGCTAGCGTAACATCTTTAGCCTGTGTTTAAATATATATAGTAATAGTAAAAATAGATTTAGTAGTAGTAGCGGTAGTACTGGTAACATAAGTAGTAGTTTCACTCAAAAATATTATTGCTATATTTACCCAGTTATCATTCCCTGTGTAGTGTATTTCCAAACATAATTAAACTGTGTTTATATAAGGTTTTAAGAATAACACTCAATTAATTTATTATTTATGGATACATGAGTGGCTTATACTAAACTACCAGTAGATAATGATAGAAGCACACATGGATAGAAAAGTTTGCTTTATTTACATGGGTCAACTCCAAAAAGTGTTTATTTACCCAGGTGTTTCTTTTTCACTAGCGTATCAAGGAAAAGTAAAACAGAAGAATCGTTAAATTTGAGGAAATTAAGTTTGCGGTGTATTTTTATTTATTTATTTTTTTTTAAAAGAACATTTGGAGAAGTTAAATACCTGGCAACCCTTTATTCCTTGTTATCACATCATGTACCTGTTTCCATTTGGACACTTTGTCGGGCCTATAAGAGGAAAACCCCTACAAATCACATCAACATCACACATGCTGCAATTGTCAGAACACAAGTACAGGAAGTACAATGCAATACAGTGCGTCAAATAGCACAGACTACAACAGAAATAGTCTTTCACAGTCTTTTCACTCATAGGCATTTTTGAGCTAGTTTTCTTTTACCTCAAAATAATATGACAACCACCGTGACTGACCTGAAAAAACACAAATAAAACAAATCCTGTTCAATGTCACTTTGAAAAGTTTCCTTTGTGGTCTGTGCTATTTGCAACATGTTTCTGTACTTGCAAGCATTTTGAGGATTTAATCTGGTGTTTCAATATCTATTTGTGCTAAAAGAATTGTTTGTTTTTTTTCTCTCTTTGAATGTGTTTTCTTTCATTGGAGCATTTTCTTTCATTTAGCCCCACTCTGCCACCGTAGGAATTACTATTTAATTTTTTTTTTATGTGAAGTGGTCCACCCTCAGACTTAAGTGGAGTGTGTGATGTGGGTGGAGATGCTTCTTCATTGACTAAAGAAGCCAATTTTGGGTATGCGACAAATAGTTATTTTTACAAGTTTTCATTGTGAACCCTTTTCTCCATCCTCTCCGTCATTTTTTCCTCTTTAGATAATCTCATGTCTTTATTAACAGAATTAGATGCTAACTTTATTTTACACATATTCTTGAGAGAGTGTATCTAATGGTGTATTTAAGCTTTTTTGGAAACATTATTTGTATCCGAAGGTGCTTTTTTTCTCTCCCAAATCAACTTCACTCGTTTACATCTTTTACGCAGGGAAATACTGCTTTGTGTCAGTATCGTTCATTGAAGTGAGAATGGCTTGTTTACATCCCCTGTGATGCAAAAAGTAGTATTACAGTAAAGAAAAGTGAGGAAAGAGAAAGATGAAACTGTAAATCCTTATCAAGGGGGTTGGGGTTAAGGAGAAAGACGAGTAAAGGGGCCCTTAGATCAAAGCACAACAAAATGTGCCGAGTGTTGATTTCAGGTACTGGGACGGCTCTGACTCACCTCGCTGTCACTTCCCTCACTTTCATCACACAGGGCCTCACAAACTGCACATAAATAAGTCATGCCTAATAGTGTCATCTGGAGAATGGAGAGAGAAAGGTCCCAGAATCAGAAAGGTGTCACAATAAAAGCAAAGCGTTTGAAAGGAGCAATTCTGACTTTTTCCCTTTCCCCTCGACAAGATTTTATTTTTCAAAGTGGCACTAAAAACTTGAAAGAGTTTGTTGCTGTAGTGGTGAGGGGTTGTGCTCTTTAGTACTGAATACACTCTGAGGACTGACACTCAAAGCAAGTATTTCTATGCACAGGCACCAAACTGTATTTCAGGGCTTTAAAGCATTGAACACGTGATGGAAGCACAACAAAAGAATGCCGTTATTGCTGGTATTGTGGTTGTGCTAATTAGACAGATGTTTGTAGATTAAAAGTATTTAACATCAATAAATATATATTCTAATACATTGCAAATGTAGTCCACAGACAAAAGTAGATTTCTGTGGAAACAAAACTGTCTGAGAGTGCATGGATAACTGTTTTTGGGGAGGAACAGAAGAGTCCAGGACGAGAGAACAAGAAAAATTGGGCAACATAATGCACCACAACAGCCATTTATTTCCAAAAGAATAGAAACAGCTGACAGTGGGGCTTCAACCAAGAAAAATACTAGAAAAATCTTCCCAAAAATACAAAGAAAAAAAGCAAATCGCATCATTTATCGCGGAGGATTCATGACTGTTAACCAACCTTTAAAGTAAACAATACACAAAAGTTTAATTTTATTAAGAAGTACTTTTCCAGTACTGATTTCTTAAAAGTTTGTCAACTCAAATGTTTTGAGCACTCTAAACTATTTTGAGGTTTGTTGGTGAGATTGAACTACCTCTGAAAGCACCAGCATGCCAAACAATAACATATCTAACTATAAACAAAAACTGTTTTTTTGTATTATTGTTTATATTTAATAATGTCAAAAACTATATTGGTAAAGAGATATGTTTGCAACCTTTGGGTATGTAATACTCACCCCTTCATATCCTATTTTTTATTTCATGAGTTCTATTGTTGATAAAGTGGTGGTGCTTGATTCACCATGCATCAGTAATCCATTATTGATTGAACTGAATTGACCCCCAAACATTCTGTGGTTGTATTTAAATCAGAATTACTGTATGCATTAATGCTTTACACCTGTGCAAATAGAAAAGAATGATTCTTTATTCGAATTAATTAATGCGTTTGGATGGTTGGACCATTGGGAATTAATTTCCAGAGACAATCAATTTGCTTGTATTTAAACACGCTTAAAAAAAAAAAAAAGTTTTTTTTTCTTACACCTTTAATAACCCTTCAAGCTGTTTTTGGTTCTTCTGGTTCTTTGCCGGTTTGAAGCTGCTATTGAAACACTTTTTCATTTTAAAGAACCCGTTAAGCCCTTCTAGTTTTTGAGCTACTGTTATGGCACTTCGTTAGCGTAAAGAAACTGTTATGGCCTTTTTGGTACTTGTGGCTCTAAAGTAGTTCTTTGTTGCTTTTAATGTGCTACACAGTAAAATATTAAGAGTTACATTAACTCTATTCAGAGTGTATTTGGTCCCATTCAATATGAAGGTAAACCAACTCTGTAGAAGAGTTGTTTAAAAGAGGTTTTCTATGTAAATTTTTCCAAATCTGTGAATTAAAATTCCATCTTTTCATAGTGTATCTTTTACTTTTGTAAATGCTCATCATCACTAATGATGAAAAAATAACTAAACAGTCTCATTTTCACTCTGTTCGGTGTGCATTTGGTACCTCTCTGATAAGATGATGGAAGAAAATGAGAAAAATAGATAATGAGATAACTCTTTCTCAGAGTCGGTTTAACTCTATGTAGAGTGGGACTAAATGCACTCTGAGTAGAGTTAATTTACTTCTAATGATTTTACTGTGTATATACAAATACTGGTCATATATATCATCCCAAAGTTTATTTATTTCAAACCTTTGATGGTTGGATCAAAATAGCTTTTAGATTGCACCAAAAAGGTTCCCCTATGATTACGAGCCAAAGAACCAGATTTGGTTCCATACAGAACCTTTCTTTGGGTAGACAAAGCATCTCAGTTGCCCTTCAATGATATCTTTAGGTTCTTTAGGAGCTTGTGAGGACATTTTAATGAACAAATCCACTGTTCTCAACAAAGTCATCTTACGTATCATCATGGCATGGATGCATGAGGTTGAATATGGCCGACAGTACATTAAAGATCCATCTCTCTACGGACGTGTGGTAATGCAAACCATAAAGTGCTCTACCTCATCCACTCACACTATGTACTTGTCTGTCTGTCTTTCGTTCACGCACACACTATTCCTCTTCTCGAACGGTCTCCATCCCATCTGCAACTCTTAGTGAGAGATAAGTTAAGTCTGAGGAAGAATCCATTTACAATGTGTGCTTTGGAGCAGCTCCCTGACAATGCATGGCAGATTAGAGTGACATCTGTGATGAATCTTTCATAAACACTTTCTCCAGCACCGAGGCTTCTCTGAGTTCCCGGCACCGCAGAGAGTGCCTTTTCAGATGTCATCTCCACGGGTCTTCAGACTGAGGCGCGAGCGACACGGAACCCGCTGAGTGGCCATTAAAATTAATCCAGAAGTCGCATACGCGCACACAGCTGCAACTCATAGCGATGGTATACCCAGTCGAACAAAAAAACACCATGACATGTGTCCACCGATCTTTCTGTCTTCAGACTCACAATTTTATGTCCTCATCAATTCTTCACTGTGATTCTCCACATTTGTTTCATTTGCATAACTTTAGTCTGTCTGTTTTCCCGCTTTGATGAGGAACACAGTTTTCCTTTCTTTGACATCCTCTTCAAGAATTCAGCTTCAAATTTAATGCGAGCAAAAGAAATATATGAATATATCAAAGGTTGACATGAGGCTCCTTCGCATTATTCTCTTTGAAAGCCACTTCTGTTCGTGCATTAAGGAAACTGAGAGATTAGTGACAAGAGGGCAAGGGCGCACACAGAGACACAGGTTACCTCACACACACATGCCACATCCTATTCCAATCTATCTACCGCCAAACGTCTGTCTGACACACAAATACAGCAGCCTGAACAATGCAGCAACTACCAGCAGTTTGCCTTTGATTCTCTCTGACACTTGATTTCAACACCATTAATATCCAGAGCGGATTTTCTTCAGTGAAGGAAAACATTTCAAGACCTTAAAGATGGGAAAAATTCCACTTGTGTCATCAAACATGTAGCAAAAGGAGACAAACATGTGTAGTTCCAATTACAGACATTCTGTGGCAATAATGTTTTGAGTAATAATTTATTGTAATGTTTGTCTTTGTGTTCTGACTTCTCTTGCTTTTCCTCAACTCAACAGGGATTTGCTGTTAGGGCTTGGACACTAAAACACTTGTTTTTTCGACTGACATGAACAACCGATTCTGGTTTGTAGGTTGGATACGACACTGGGAAATTCGCCTTGCTGGTCTTTGGTTCATTTACACGCAGAAAATTGAATGTGCAGTCCACAAAAAAAAACTGTAGGTTTATTTCAATAGTTAGAGGCAGAAAAGCAACAATGCATTTTCAAAGTAAAGCATAATGTTCGAATTCAATTCACTCATTTTCTTTTGTGTGAGTGAAATAACATTCCTTATATACCCCGTAAATATAAATAACATATTTGGCAATCACTAAAGAATATCATTGTAGTTGGTTTCGTTGTACCTCAAAAGGGATTTCATCACACCCTTCTTTGTCTAAACATAGTTGTTTGGGTTTCATTGCTGACTTGTGGTAACTCGAACCTTCAGCTCCCTGCATATTTAAGTTAGCAGTCACTGTTGTCATCATTGTTGTCTTGTCCATGTCTTTTGGGTTTTTATCATATGGGGATACCGATTAAGGACCCAATTTCAATGCCCTGGCTGAGGGAAGAAGGTTTCCTCCCAAAGATGTACATTTGAAATCTTAAGACCTGTACATAATTAAAGCTAATAGGACTAGATGTTACAGGGTCTTTACAGCTAAAAGATGAGGTATTTCATCAGGTGGACACTGTCCTTCAACATTCCCTTGATTAAGCCCCCTGCAGCTATAATTGGCTTTGTGAGACAGGTAGCATTTTTAACTGTTTTCATCTGATCTAATGGCCACTGGTATGGAGTTGGTTAAACCGAGGATGAGGTGGGCACCAATCCAACTCAGCATTTCATTGATTTGAGCCCGCAATATCTCTAGAAGTCTCAATTGTGCGCCCACCTTCCTAAGTTAACCCCCACAATGACCTCTATCACCCTGATGGTCTCTGTATGACAGGGGTGCCCTTCTCCCTGAATCAGGCTTAAGTTGAGGCTACATAGCTTAGGGCTGACTACATACCATCTGTCTCAACTTTGTTGTCCAGCTGGGGTCCTGGTTCTTGATCCTTAGCCGGTCACTACTCTTTTCAGCAGCACTTGAAATGGACTTGAAGGTCTGTTTTTAGAGAGTAACCTTTTGATTCTATTTCCCTCCAAAAAATAGTTGTTAATGTTGCTATGACTCCAGCGTCCCACCTCTACTGGAAAAAGAGTTGGGTTTCAAAACATTATAGAGGTTCTCAAAACGAGTTTCAGAGTATCCATCCTTTTTCCTGGTGTCTTTAACATTAACTCCACAATATATAACAGCTTTGTATTTAGAGACCACATGACCACATGGCCTGGAATGTTGTAGCTACTATTTTTGGGGTAAACAAACTTCTTATCAAGATCCATTTCAGTTTCAAATGTTGCACTTGGATCATTAGATGTTGTACAGTGCTGTTGGTGAAGACCAGCCGATCATAATTATTTTTATTGAAGATTGTTTATGGTATATTTACAGTACAGATTGATATGAGGGGCCTTAGGGAGGCTGTTGCCTGAGACGGAGTAAGTCTGGGATCTTATCCTACAATACTTTGAGATTGCCTCAATATCACACTCTTTAACATACACATGCTTCGCTGAGTGGAGGGACTTTGTAGAAATTGAAGTCTTTCATTCATTCACAATGTAGGTTTCTTTGGTGATAATGGCGCCAGCTGCTTTGTGATCTTTGACAAGATCATGCTGTGACTTTCTTTGCAAGAAATTCAATGATAGCTGACAGGGGAAAAAAATTCTTCAGAGTTTTCCAGTAAAAGAGTGCTTGGCATAGGTTGTTTGCCCAATGTCTGTTTCCTATTTCCGGATGGGAGCCTGTAGTAAGAAATGATCAAGTCAGAAGTGTGTTCATGGCGTTGTTCTTCCAGTTTGCCTGCACTGGAAAATGAGGGAGTTCCTGGATAGACATGCCCAGGAATAACACACTTATTCACCTCAATCACTGCAATGCCTTTTTCAAGATTTTCAGGGTTTTTTTATTTTGACAACACTTTTGATTTTTGGTATAAAACATAAAAACTGTTCTTAATTTTTGCTGTAAACAAAAGACACCATTTAATACTCAGCATTTATGGAATTTGTGGAATTATTGTGAAATGAAAAAACATTTATATAAAAAAGAAGCTTTGTAAATTGTAAAGCAAAAAAAATCAAAGGGTTAACAAACAAATCTTATTTCAGCATCAGAAAGACAATGCTAGCAATATTACAGGCTGTTGATTCACATGGCTGCAGCTCTCATATTAGGCTAATCTTGTTTGACTCTCGCTGGTTAGCTCTGCATGCAATTTAAATTTTACTCTTTAATGCTTTGTAGGGAGTAGGTCTATTTACATTTTGGATTATTTTGTCCTTTTTACTCCAGTA
Organism: Danionella cerebrum; assembly: GCA_007224835.1. Taxonomy (NCBI): domain Eukaryota; kingdom Metazoa; phylum Chordata; class Actinopteri; order Cypriniformes; family Danionidae; genus Danionella; species Danionella cerebrum. The sequence goes on along the minus strand of SRMA01026862.1, from coordinate 62,480 downwards.
CCTGTGCTCCCCAGCTTTGGAATACATCGCAGGAACACTTTAGGGTGTTTTAAAGTCAAAGTTAAAAACGTACCTTTTGAAACTGACTTCCATGTTTGCATTTCTGGGTTGTATGTTGTTTATTGGGTTGATTTTGATCCCTTGAATGTGATGTTTTATTAACTGATGTGTTACCTACTGTCCAGCACACTGGGAAACCTGCTGTTGTGGGACCTTTATAATAAACATTGAATTCAATTGAATTTCTAATACTTTGAAATATAAAAAAAAACAGATGATTGGAAATCAAGTCCGGATTTGACCTGAACACAAAGCAAAAAATGTGATTCTGTCTCACTTGGTGAAAGGCTTATTTAAATTTTTATTCGTGGTGAGTTACTGTGAAAAGCCCTACCAGGATTTCCACTCATTCAGTTACATGGGTGCTGATGATTTCAATGCTTTTCTGCATTTCTTTGCTGCTTTTGCCACTTTACCCAGCACTCAAGTGCACTCCTTTGTCCATTATAGGGGATCTTTGGTGTAGGGAGTAGGGGTACACATTCTGAAGGGATTTGATGCAAATGATGTCTAGTATTAAAAATTGATCTCACTCCATTTCAACTGAAGGTAGAGCTCATACTCGCAAACAGACGCTTGTCTCTTTAAATCAGCAGAACTGTCGCTTTCCTGGCTGTCTGTTTACAAAATAAGAGGCTGAAAATGAGACCTGGTCCCAAAAGACGACCTTCTTGTTTAATTATGAATAATAAATACATATTGGATAAATAATTCTGCACTCTGAATTATTGAGAAGAGGAAAGATTTATGGATTTGTGAAACTCGCTGCTATGGAACTATGGATAATGTTAAGTAAGACGTGTCAGAGCTTACGCAGATACTTTAAGTTTAAGAGAATCAAAAGACTGTCACCAGGCCTCAGGAATTTTAATTATGCAATTATATTATTTTTTTAAAGAACCAAATTAGGGCAAAAACATATTAAAACATTTGACATATACATGTTATGCTTTCATAATCCCCCAGTTAATTATTAAATAATAAGTTCATATTTTTTGTTGTTGTGTTCAAGGCCGTAACTTTGTCCTGAACATCCAGGGGGATGTGGGCTGAGATATTTATAAATAATAAATATAGTTCATGTATTGGCAAATATCAGCAGCTTTTTTGCTCATCTGCTCATTTAACTTTAAAAATGAAGCAGGGCAAACTTTATATTTGTGTAATTTAAAAGATAAATAACTCACACATGTAAACAACCTCCACAAACAAATCGAAGTTAAGAAAACTCTGTTCATGACCAACCACTGTGATAGAAACAGTGATGGTTAAGCAAGAAAAAAAATCTAATTGGCCTATATATATATATTTTATAATGTCATTTAATCATTTTCCAATTCAAACCAGTTTAATTTACTATTTTGCTTCCTTATTGGTTAATGTTGTTTGGCCCTAACGTGCATTCAACTGTAACATACCTTTGTATATAACACGGAAAACTCTATAAATCCAGTGGTCACTATTTTAACAGAAGGGAAAAACAGACTTTTATCATGGCTTTCACTTTCACATTGGCTATAATATTAAAGTAGGGTCAAAGGCTGATGTAATGTGGAGTTGTGTGATTGCAGTGATGGGGTTTGCTCAAGCCTTGTTAACTCTACAACGTTCTAATGGGCCATGGGCTAAATTGGCTTGGTTGTCGTTATGTGGCTCAATCCCTTGCAAACCCATCGAACAAAAGAGGCGGTTCACTCCTCTGAGCAAGAGAGCAAAAGGTGCTGAGACTCATCTCTTATAACATCATTTAGAATTCACCTTCTCAAAATAGACTAATGCCTTCTTGCCTTGAGGGCCCTTCATACCTTAGCAGAGAACTCTCTTTAGTTCAGCTTCCATTAGGCTCGAACAGCACGCTCTATTAAGGCAGCCGGTGGGTGTGTGTGTGTGTGTGGAACCTGACGTGATCCTACTTTTTGTTTTTAAACACTTTGAGAGAGCCTCTCAGAATGCCTGACAGCTTGTTAATGTTGCCACATTGTTCCTGAAAATCCCATGGTGCTTTGCATTAGCACACTACTTGCCTCACACCCCCGGGCAGCCTCAGTGAATGCACGCTGTCCAGGAGCATCACTCACACACACAGAAGCTCAGCAAGATACGGGGGTTCATGGAATGTACAGTGCACTGGAATTAGGCTCTCTTCCTAAATAACCCACGTGAGCAAGCTTGTGGACACAGATACAACATAGAAAGCACACACTGTGCTCCTAAGCTGTAAAGAGGAAAACGTTGCATGATTTGCACGAATATCTGATTCGGTGTGAAACAAGAAATGTTTAGACATTATTTGTAAGTTGTGACGGTTGAGATGGCTGTAAATGCATGGTACTAATGCAACCGTTCGTACTCTGACTAATGCACAAGTTTTACTAATGCCAATATTGATGGTACATGGGGCATAGCTGGGTGGCCAAAAAGTACTCAAAGCTTTTGTCTGACTGGGTTGCCTCAACACATTAAATATCCAGCCTTAGTTATTTTGTCTGAATAAAATCTATGGTTGGTCAACACAAATATTTTGAGGCAACCAGTTTACACAACAATGTTGAATACCATTGACACTCTTAAGGTACTGATAGCTAGAGAACTGGAACTTTAATGGTGCTTATGCACAGAATATTGGTTCCCTTTCAGTTGTCCATCATAGAAGTGACCGACTATGGAAAGAGCTCTATGAGTGGCCAATCTTCATCAACCACTTACAACGGGTCAATAGCCATGTTTCCAAATTTGCTTTTGGAGGCGCAAAACTGTTCTTCGGGATCGCAGCCGGTTTTGTTAGCTATATGAACATTCCACTGTTGGATACATTATGGTGAATTGTGGAATAAGAATTAGGCTTATCATACTTAATTTGGGTTTGATGCAGCCTACCCTATAGCTCACATTGAGTGAAATCAAGCGGTCTGTGGTGGACATGTCACGAATTCCTGCAGGAAAGAGTGTTAGAGTTAAGTTTAGAGTTATCCCTTGACAGACAGGGCGTTCAAATAAGAATCTCAGTGAAATCCTATGTAGAGCCAATCAATTTGAAACCAATCAAGTGATTTCAAATAATATTGATTTTTTATCCTTTTTTTCTTGCATCTAGCTACTAATTCAGCAGCTCATGGGTGAATCATAGGATTTGCATTTTTTACTTTGTATTAAGAGTTTATTACCAGTAGTTGCTAAATTTGCTTCTAACTAAAGAAAACATTATGCTTTAATCACACTCATCATATATCTCTGTTAATAAAAAAAAACAATCACTGCCAAGATCATTCTCGTACACGCAACCAAGTCATTTTGTTGAAATAATTGGATTGTTTTGTGAATTTCGTTATGCCACGTTTGCAGAGAATTCACAAAAAAACTGTCAGTGGGACACCAATTTTGTTAAAACTGATGTAAAGTGTTAACTGTACTAATGTTTGAAAAATGCCTGAAAAGAAAATGTGAGCGTTGTCTAGGCGCCGTCAGCGCGTCACGTGATGCGAATGTGTGATGTCCTGTACATCTCTGCCCTCTAGTGCTCATCTCGTGACTCACAGCTAGACCTTAAATATTCCACGTGTATCAGATGTAAAGGATATTACGGAATATGTTAAGAATTTCGAGAAATTAAACAATCAATACTATATTTCTTTAGATAAATTTAAAGTTCTAACCATTGTGTGTTGTGTTGTATGTATGTTTGTATGTATGTGTGTGTGTATGTTTGTATATTCCATTTTTCTTTCATAATCTAAATCAATAAAGTTAACTATGTGCCATTGAAACTAATTGTCAATGAACCTTTCTATTTTCGCACTAGTATGCTGTCTTTTTTTACCACTGTATGAATCAAGAATGAAAGCAGACTGTATTAAATAAAAGACGGAAAAGATAATGAAGCAGATAAAAGATGTATAGGATCTCTTAAGTGTATGTAAGATTAATATCAGCCTGAAATACTTGCCCTGCAGTCACCCCATCAGCTAAAATTCTCCATGATAAAGCCAACAGAGGCTTTTTAAGAGTTACACAAACACACAACTGCTACTTTAGCCCCTAGAGCCGAATAAGGCATTCGAGTGCTAGCCTTTCCTTCTAATATTACCCAAAAGAACACTGGCCTTTGCACAGTCCTAGAGCTATGCCTAGGGCAGATGGGCATATGCATATGTGTGGCGGTCTGACCCCAGAACCCACAGCATTCTCCAGCCTTTTAAAGAGACAATTCAACAGAAAATTTGATTCACCATCTTCAAGTCTCTGCATTAATAGATTCTCTCTTTTGTTTAACTTGGATCAAAATATTTTGAAGTATAATTAAAAAGTCTATCCACACTTTTAAATCCATGTTCTGTGTCCTACTTTTTAACATGATACATGTTTAATGATGGTTACTAAAGTAACTTCTAAATTATTGCAAGTGGTGTGAACTTAATTTGGATGTACAATCAGGATTTGATTTACACTGGATGATGGGATCAAGAATTGAGGATGGAAGTTCATGTGAGTTCCTCGTACTGTACTTTAATTTAGTATGTACTGCTTGGTACTCCTATTGATTCATATGCAAATAAGCCGTTTCACACAAGCCTAGCATCTACACATGTACCAGGTCATTTTTTTTTTACATTGGAGAGGCTCATGCACAGGTGATATGGTGGGAAATTCTACCAATTATTCCCCTATAAAAAAAGTGATCTAACTTTCTCTCCCTCGAATTATTTTCAACCATGTATAAGTTTCAGTCAACCTTTGGTCAAGAAATCTGCATGGAATTAGATTTTTTTACAAAGTCAAACCACAAAAGTATACATTTTGTGTCATAATTAATAAACACACATAGAATTGACAAAAACAAATTCATAAAACAATTATACAAATGACTTGAAAACGTCATGGTTAAGAAAGACAAAGTACAACAACTGACAAATTAGTAGCAAAAAAAAAACAAAACATGAGTGAAGAAGTCCACAAAGCACAGCCTAGAAGCACAACCAACAACTAGCTCAACATAAGAAACCTCAACATAAATCAAGCTTCTACACTCAATAAAAGAGCAATTGCAATTTACATTTATGCTTTAAATCAATATTCCCACAAAACATTCACTTTGACAATGATTCCATGGTACAGGAAATTAATAAACATACTTTTAAAAGGGCTCAAATGGCTTCACAATGTTTACATAAAAACATATGCACTGCTCTCATATACAGTATGAAATGATCATTAAACATTGGTTGAGATAATACCGATTGAGGAGAAACCGATGAGACTGCATCTAACTAATGCTTAGGGAGTTTAGTATAAAGGTTGATAGTCTATCAATCTTAACATGGTTCTCATATATAGCCAATGCTGTGTTTAAATATTTAATTTAAAATTAAAATCAGTGCATTTCCCTATATATTATTGCGAATCTTTCTCAAGTGGTCTTGCCTTACAATAACACAGTCATTTTGTTCAGCTCGCTAACAACATTCATGTCAGTGAGAGCAGTGAGCCGCGTTCTTCTCCCCTGACATCTCAGTCGATAAAGTTCTCACACAGCACAGCAAACATAAGTGCTGCTGAACCTGCCGTGTCTCTCTGAGCCTAACAGCTCCTAACAAGATAACTCTTCTCACTTGAGCCTCTGTGTTTTGCTGTACGCTAAAATCGTGTACATGGCAAAATACCTTATAAAACATATATATCCATTTTAGGTAACACAAAGTGTTTTTAAAAGATCTCAGAAATGGTGTAGTCAACCGTCCACAAGCACATGTTAATGACAAAGGTGTGACTTTGAAAGACCACACGGTGACTTTGAAAGACCACAAATGTCCTCATGTCCTGAACCCTCAACCTTCTTGATTAAAGTCCTAAAATTCAATGAGTGGTTGTTCAGTGGTTGTGCGATTTCGGCATATTAAGGACATGATCAAAAGAATCAATGCGTGACAAATACCATCAGTATTTTTAGTTGAGTACACAGTAAAATCCTAAGAGTTAAATTAACTCTACTCAGAGTGTATTTGGTCCCACTCTATATAGAGTTAAACCAACTCTGAAGGAGAGTTATTTAAATAAGTCTATTTGAACTAAACAGTCTATTTTTGTCTGTTTTTACTCTTTCTCGAGTGGACTTGGTCCCTCTCTGAATAGTTAATATTTAGTTTGCATTTTCCATGCAGATTTGGAAAAACATGAAGAAAATAGATTTTTAAATTACTCTTTCTCAGAGTCAGTTTAACTCTATATAGAGTGGGACCAAATATACTCAGAGTAGAGTTAATTTAACTCTTAGGATTTTACTGTGTACCTTCATTACCTTACTTAAGTAAAAATTTTAGGTACTGTACATCACTGGAGTAATTATATTTTATTCTTACCTCTACTTCTTACATTTTCATGCAATTATCAGTACTTTCTACTTCTTACATTTTAAAAATAGCCTTGTTTCTCCAATTTAATTACAGCTTGTCATTCAAAAACAAAAACAAAAAAAACATCCTTATTAATAGCGCCATCCAAAAAGAGTGAATTGTAGTTGGATGACAAGTAAATACCACTGAACCACTCCAACACCTTATTGGTTGGCAATCCATGATCCATAAATTAGCATTTGCGATTTTCAATGTTTTGATAAGTTGAGAAGATCTCCGTGACAGAGATTCAAGAAAACTTCCAAATGTCTCAACCAAGCATCAGCCAAAAGCTTAATAGCCACTATTTGCATGGTAGAAAAATAGATTATTTTTCAAACATTACTATCACATATATAGCATTACTATATGTAATTTACATAATACAATACAAATGGAAAGACAGCTAATATAAAGTGAATTGATGCTATTCAAACTTCATAGTTCTGCTTTAACAAGTTTCCTAGATTTTAGCTTCGGCTGTCAAAATAGAAAAACTTAAAATAGCATCATTTATACCTAGTGGTTCAATACATAATTTATTAAAATAATCAAAACCACTATGAATTTTATAAATTATATGCTCTATTTCAGAGCTTCACCATTAAAGGTCAACCAAACATTTATAAAAGCATAATTCACAGCAGTGAGATTGTGGTTGCTATTTGGTATGTGAAAGTTGGTATTTGGAGAGATTTCCAGCAGCAGGCTCAGATTGAAATTTAAGAGCAATTTGAGCAGCATTTGAACTTTAGAATGTACATGACAAAATGTGTCTGGATTTGCAGAGAAATTGAAGGAGCTTTTATCTGTTAATCAAGAATTTGTCTACTGTTTTGGTCCATCTATCTGTTTTTCTGATCTATCTGCACTTATTCTCCTTATCAAATTCCCAGTTGTGCCCTTGATGTCTCTTAACACTGAAGGCAAAAGGTGTTCACCAATTGCTATAGGACACACTCAATTACCATTGGCTATCCCCGAGACTGAACAGCACAAAGCCACCCTGGTTATACTTGCAGAGAAACTAAACACTCTGGCAATTCCATTAGCATGCTGGGCGCTTGCCAGCAACTCTGAATTATTTTCCGTGCTAGACAAATTGGCAGTCAAAATGGTGTTGTGAAAGGGGCTAATTGCTTGAGTGCAGGGTTAGTCTGGATGCAAAGGGAGATGTTCTTAGAGACCGGAGTGTATGTGAGGCTGAAGCACCTCTGCTGATGTCTGCAAGACTGCCCTCTTTGAGAAGGACAATTATTTTGTTTAAGAAGCTTGGAAATTTGATTAAGCACATGTAAATTTCAATAAAATTAAAAGCTTTTTTTTTTTTTTTTTTTTTACTTTTTATTAAGTAACACCGTTTAACAGTCAAGTTTGTCAAAATTTTAGCCAAAATGTTCTTAGCATGTTTTCACACTGAAACTAACATGTATATGTTTTAGGCAGTCTGGCTCACTGAGTGCTAATAGCCTGTTAGTTAGCATACACAAATGTGTTATTACTTACCATAGTTTATTACATGTATAAGCCTGCTAGCTTAGCGTAAACAAATGTGTTATTACATGTATAAGCCTGCTAGCTTAGCGTAAACAAATGTGTTGTTACATGTATAAGCCTGCTAGCTTAGCATACACAAAAGTGTTGTACATATCAGCTACATCTTTAAGCCTGCTAGTTTAGCATACAAAAATGTGTTGTACATATTAGCTACATGTATAAGTGTGCTAGCTTAGCATACACCGCAGTGTTATGACATGTACAGTATAAGCCTGCTAGCTTAGCATACACAGATGTGTTATTACATGTATAAGCCTGCTAGCTTAGCGTAAACAAATGTGTTTTTACATGTATAAGCCTGCTAGCTTAGTGTAAACAAATGTGTTGTACATATCAGCTACATCTTTAAGCCTGCTAGTTTAGCATACACAAATGTGTTGTACATATCAGCTACATGTATAAGTGTGCTAGCTTAGCATACACCGCAGTGTTATGACATGTACAGTATAAGCTTGCTAGCTTAGCATACACAGATGTGCTGTATATATTATATATTAAAGTTTGCTTAACATGTAAGATGTAAATGTGTTGTTTGTATTAAGTATTGTTAGCCTTTTGTATCTGTGTTCTTTAATAATATAAACTAAAAGTAAACATGCAATAAAAAGTCTAGTGCTTGAGGCGATACAAATAACCTTTTTAAAAACTTTTTTTTTTAAATCAATGACAAGCCTCCTTTTGCTCTGTACGTTGGTGTAATAATTTTTCATCAGAGAGGTATAATTTACAACCACAAGAGGTCGATATACTCCATAGCAAGTGATCTTGTCATGGCCAACATACCTCCTGGGATTTATTTTTCCCTAAATCCAATGGCTCTTCTTCCAGCTGAGCAGCTTCACTGTGCCATTTGTAGGTTAGCCCGGATACATCCTTCAACCCCACCTCCCCACCCCCTTCTGAAAACATCCACAACAGCTCCTTTCAGATAATAAGGTCAGGGAGCACATTCCAGGCCAAGGTTGACTGTATTAGATTCTAAATTAAGAGACCTCATGCAGTAGGAAGCTGGTCAACAACTGTCTATGAGCTGAAACAAACTCCAAATAAGCTGTAGCAGAATGTGCTCAAGTATTAAAAGTCCATACGTCTTAATTTATGAATACATACAATACAAAAAAGATTAAAGAACAAGTAAAAACACAGTTTCTATCTTCTCTTGAGCATGTGCAGATCTGTATTATTCTGTGATGTATGGGATGAGCTCTATACACACACTCTCTCCACAGGCTTTGCTGAGTAAATAATAGAAATGTCTGCATAACGTCAGTGTCAGAGAAGGTTAGATGAATGCCTTTTTTCTTTTTCATATGGAATAACTGTGCAGATGTAGCAGATGTTAATGCACACAGAAATACATTTACTAATGTTAGCACACATTTAGCTGCTTCAAATTGTTTAGCATACAATATCAAAATAGATCTATATTTTTCTGCATTTTTTGTTGTTGTTTTGTTTTTTAGCTCTTTGTAGAGAAAAGTAGCTTTATTTATGCATTTTATTCCATGATGCGCTTAAAATCTTGATTCACATTTGCCAACTGTTGTGCTTTTAGTTGGAGTTGGAGAAAAAGTGCATTTGGTTCTCTAAAAATTCTCTTAAATGAAAATGAAACAATGATTATAAATTTCTCCAATCTGTTTATAAATTTCTCCATGCTGGTTTATTGCCACGTGATATTTGACTAGTTTGAGTAACATAAATGGATCTTACAAAGAACCAAATCTCTCCAACACACTTAAAGCTTAAACTTTATGCAAATCGTACGGGAATCATTTCAATCCAAGTTTAATCACAAAAACAACCATATAAAAACAGCATTTCGCAGACTTTGAGAATTTGCATGTGCAAATCTCCATGCAGAATGCTGGTGAGTAAAAGAGATGATGTTGAAGTTGATTTGGCTTTGTAGTAACCTCATTTAATAGTTTATAACAATCATGAAAAAGTGAAAGTTAAATTAAATACGATCTTTAGGGAGATGGTTAGTTGCTTTGGGACTCATGAAAAAGCTTGGGGATTACAGAGTAAACAGCGAACAAAGTTTGGATGGAAATGCAGCTTGATTTCCATTTTCGGTATGCTTATTTTTTATGTGCAATTACATTTAAAATCCACACTTTGCAAATGAATAGATTAAATACATCAAACCGTATTTGACGTCAGCAAGGGCACATGCAACCTATTTGGAAATATTTTCGACAGGACCCTCAGATCTGTTAGACCTATTTGAGCAGCCTTTGCATCTGATTAACTCCAGGATGTAGAAAACAGAAGTGAGTGGATTTGCAGAGAAAATTGAGGGAGCTTCTGTGGAAGAACAGAGTATGTGCAGATCAGATTTATGCTGTGATGTATGGGATCAGCTCTATACACACACACTCCACAGGCTTTGCTGAGTAAATAACTGAAATGTCTGCATAACTTTATAGGGTCAGAGAAGATCAGAAGAATGTTTAAGTGAACAAGTTTACTCAGTTTAATTCGTTTAACATATCAGGGTTTTCTATATGGATTTAAACCATTCTATGTGATTAATATAGATCAAATCGCTGAAGGAAATCAATTCAAAACATGAATGTGGGTTCATTTGGTTAAAGATCCCCCAAAAGGCTATTAAAATCATTTTTACATGATAAGTGTTAAATTATTTAACACCAAATGTTACTTTTGTCATTAAAACACACTATGATTTAGAAATGAATAAGCTGTGGTCAAGCATTGCTCAAATTACCCATGCACAACATCTGTCTCTCTTAGCCCACCAGCACTGCTACGCATGCTTACAGGCATACAGATGAAATGTAATGTGAACAAGCATATTGCATTAACTCTTACATTAGACATTAAGTGTATGGGCTAACAAGTGAGACAAGCATTTTAATGCATCTGTTTTGCTAAACGTATAATTTATCAAATGCACAGTGCCAGACCAAAAGGGCCCAGATTTTATAATAAATTATTTGAAAAAGGAAAAACACAATTTGAATAGAAAGGACATCTCGAATAAGTTTGGTACATCACATATAGGCACACACACAACAATAAAAATGGAATCATTGACCCATCTTAAACCATAACTATTAGCTAACAGTTATGGAGGGGACATTATGTAATATTCCTTTTGTCATTACAAGTTTTATAAACCAAACCCCATGTCCTTGTGATTTACCAAAGCTGAAGTAGAGTTCCAAAATGAGGTTGCTAAGGAAAAACGTTTGGTTGCAATATCTAGAAGATATTTTGCCATAACAAGTCAATGGTAAATATTAAACCCATTCTAGAGCCCGAGTTTCAAATACTTCTATAACTTAGACATAACTTCCACATAACTTTCTATGAGGTTCTCAATTTGTTTTGCAGTTTAACAAAATTTGACCCCATGTTAAGTCAATGAAAATTTATAGCCACCCAAGTCAGACCAATGCTATCTTAGCAAAGTTAGTTCAAGTGGTCTCGAGTTGTAGAAGAGGGGCGTAGAATTTTTGTCCAAAACAAAAGATGAATAACAGTATGTTGACTTACAAGCACACATAAATACTCCTCATTTTACATTTGCAACAGTGACAAACATACTGGTAAAATTTGAGATCAATTAAAAGAATAGATTAAATATGAAAAAATGTGGTATGAGTATGAGTTAAAGTGGTATGTTTTAAATTAAGAACAAAAATAATAAAAGGTCATATTAACTTAAAATAATATTACATTATTTTCATAATCTACTAAAAAGATTGGTGAAAATAAACAAAACTGCTTATTAAAAATCCCATTGTTCTAAAAATTCTTATACATTTTTTGGGTAGGCTGCAGTGTCAGGAACCAACTGTTGGTGGAGCTACAGACCTTATTTAAATTAAATCTAAAGGCAATCCAGTCTACTAAAAAAAGCCTAAATTTTCAAAGTAGAATCCCTTTGCAGCCAAAATATCATTTGTGTGAAGGAAAAGTAGATGACCTTTAATATCTGAGCTCTCTGCTCTCATCTTCAACTCAGCAGCCAGATCTGCATTACATATCAGTTTAATAAATGCAACAAGATGGCGAGGATAACCTGTACACACATTAAAAGCACTGTTTGTTGCAGGCTGTTGCTCGTTAGGTTATTAAAGGAGCCCCGTAAGACAGACACGACTTGGTCATTGGGTCATTAGTGTGAGCAGTGCTAATTAATCTCTGAGAGCACAGCAGCATCGTGAGACGGCTTCTGGTTTTTGATTACAATAGAAAAGCTTTTGCTGCGGTCGCCATAATGATTCCAAGCTCTTGCTTTAAGCCCCCCCCTGCTCATTCCGGTTACGGACTAGATTTAATCAATACTCTGTCCTTCATTCTGCTTTCAGGGCCGACCTTGGCAGCCTTTTGTCTCCTAAACGGGGGCAAAGAGCATGTATGTGAATCCACAGAAAAGAGAAACATTCAACCAGACCGTTACTGCTGAAGCACATACAATTAGCTCATCTAGCAACTAATATATCATTATTGCTTCATTATTATTAATTATGCTAATAAAGAGCTATGCTTAGAAGGATGCATGCGGTACATATTTCAAAACACAGAGCATTCAACGAGAGTTGAGCTGGGTGACGCATTTTTATCTAATATATTAATTTAAGCATGAATAGATAAAGAAGATTAAATGCTTTGAACAACCTCCGGACTTGAAAGCGCTAATTAGCAATTCCTGTTGTCGAGGTATTACTGCTAAAATATTCATGGAAATATCAAGACTGGATAAAAACACAAACTTCATGTTGGAAAACAAACGTGTTTTACTAAATCAATTTGCATGACACCAAATGTCTGGTTACAAAACATAAAAAGGCAGCTAACAAAGGATTACAAATTCCAATAGTAAACAATACGTCCATCTAAGGATGCATAAAGAAAGTAGATAGCTGCTTCACATCTTCCTCTTCTGTGTGCTGATGTATAACACTAAAAGGAGGAAAGCAAGATCAATTTTAGATTATGCATAAGCTTCGCCATTTGAGATACAGTATGCCATTTAAAAATCCTCTAAACATACCATTGTTTCCTCTGAGAAATGCATCTCCATACTTGTTTTTAAGCTGGCCATTGACATATTCCTCCGTCTGCTCCACAGCGATATTCATGTAACCGTCCAGACAGGCCAGGACTCCTGAGGATGCACAGGAGATGCATTTGTAGTGATAAGTGAAAGTGCATCTATTATAGAACATTGACAAGTTCCTTTCATGCCGTGTGTAATATTATACTATTTAAAGAAAGCATTCAGTTGTTGTCCACAGTTGTTTAAAAGGATCACCTTTCAAACTAATCTGAACATTAGGGGATACTGAACATTCCCCTGAGCTTTACATTACCGATACGATTCCAAATAAAAAGAGGATCTATCATTAACAAACAACCAATTACTGTGAATTATGTCAAGTAGAACTGCAAAAAGGGTAATTGGAAAGGAGTTGTTGGACGATACTTTTGATAGTACTGAAAAAAAAGACACATATTTTAAGTTATTGTTTGTGATCTTGTAAGTATGTTGCTTGAAACTCCAAAAACCAAAGTATGATACCTTCATTCACATAATAGGGGCACTTTAACAATACAACTAGAAAAGCCACTCAAGTGTTTAAATATATTTAGAGTTAAGATGGAAGTCTTGTGGAAAGCATGATGAACTAAAAAATATATATTTTACATTTGCATATATCTATTTTATCCAAAGCGACTTACAGTTCGGGAGTAAACATAAGCAGTTTGTTACAAGGTCGAATTAATCATGCAAATGCACATTAAGACATGCACACAGAAGACGTTTGGCTGAAACAGAATTTAAGATAAGTGCTTCAAAGGTTTTTTTTTATTTATTTATTTTATTAGTTAGTTAGTTTATTAAGTGTTCTCAGAAGAGTAGAGTTTTAAGATGCTTTTTAAAGGTTGCAAGAGACTCAGCTTTCCGGATTGGGACAGCAAGAGAATTTCACCAGCCAAAAATATATGTATTTTCTTTCAAACTAAATAAAATGAGAGCATTACTTTTAAAAATACAGCAGGCACATATGTCAAATTTACTTTAAAAACAGCAAGTGAATTTTAATTACATTTAAATTTGAATTATTGGCTGTAACTGGCATGGGTAAAGGAGAACCGTTCCAAATAGAAAAAGACTGTACTGTTGAACCGTTCTTCCCTCAGCCAGGCCATGGAAGTGGGTTGTGGAAGTGTGACCTGTCATGCTAATGACTCAAGAATTGGCACATTCAGGTCCTGGAGTGGCATAGCTTGTTTAAAAATGTGCAGGGAACATTTATTAAATTGTCTTTGGGAAGAGAAGGATGTCATTCCTATTTAGCTCGTGCTTAAACTAATGGTTTAAATCCCATTAGGAACATCAATATTGGTTTACATTTACCTCTGTAATCAACGCCAGAGTTCAGTTTCACCACCACAGGCCTCCCAATAATCTGCTTCAGAAAATCACTGGGTGTTTGCTTACGGAGACTCATCTTTGCTAAATATAAGAAGATAACATTTCATGATTAATTTAACAACTCACATAGTAGTGTACTGAATTGCAAAAAAAGTGATGCGAAAGAGATCGAAGTCACTGTTACATTAATTCGCGGTTGTACGCATTAAAAATCACAACGTAAATAGCAATATTAGGCAAAAGTGGTTATTACAAACAGAAAAAGGTTTAAATGGGCTCGTTTAAACGCAAAACCGGTCAGTTAATAGCCTTTAGCTCCAGAGGCTATCTTAGCATTCTAGCGATTCAACGTTTAAATAAAACGCCAAACACTTTAATAGCCGTCCCAAAATAACGATCAAAGTATGATCGCTTATTTGGTTATGTAAAATACTGTAGCAACTCACATCTTTTTCAAAGCACCGTTTTTGACACGCGTTCGTACGCTGGCTTAGGTTTATTGAGTTACCGTGTTGACCAATGAACGGTGGCTCTTATTGCAGATGCGCGGTGTTTACACGTTTCAACCAATCGGCTGTTTGGATAAAAAAAACAACGTACGGAAGCCGAGAGTGTTCAATTGTCTCACAGCTATGAGGAACGGGACCTGAAAAACAAGCCATACAGAAAACGACTTGCCTTTGTTGTACAGCATTCGAGGAAATTATGTTTAAGAAAAAGAGGGATGGATTGATGGATGGATGGATGGAAGAATGGGGGTGGATGGATTTGTATACATTTAATATTAATACATTTAAATTGTAAATATTTCGTGTTAATCGTTGTTGTACAGATGTGTAATTAAAACATTTGAACGTCTAATGGCCTATCCCGAGTAGCCAAAAAAAGAGACGGGGAGGAAAAAATCTTTTGTTCACAGACAGAGGAGGGCATGCACCTGAGAGACAGAATCATAAAGCACTTCTGGCTCTTCCAGACAGTTTGCTTGTTAGCAGGGCATTGCTAGCCCTGAGGAGGCTAGAGGTTAATTTGGTATCTGGTGCTGTGTTAAACTAAGGTCAGCGCTACAAGTCCTTAAGTCATAAACAAGTGTGGTTAAGGGCCGTGAACACACCTAGGCACACGTTAATGAATATTCAATGAAAAATTTCCCCTTGTTGCTTATTTCAACTCATAAAGGCAGGTTAAAATCGTATCTTATGTGTTTTCCCATCAAAGTAATCATTCGAGCATTTCTGTGCTAAAAAACATGCAGTATGAAATATTTTTGAGAAAAGAGTGAGTACTGTTTGAATCACAAATATCGAAAGAGACACATTCAGTTTTTTTAAAGCCGCTTGTGTAAAAGAACTATGTAAAAGAACTGTTTAACTCTGAGTGGATATACAAAGAGTGTTTGCTTTTACTCAGCACAGACATCTCACTCTTACCACGAGTTTGCATGGGAAATACCCCTCAGCTTTTCTGAAAACAGTAACGTTTTGATAATAGTTGCACAGCAAAGCACATGGAACCATTTTCCAGTTGGATTCAAGATGTCGATTCAAGATTGAGCTCAGATGGACAGTGGCACAGTTGATTTACTGGCACAACCTGTCTCACCTTTCTGATCCCCCAAAGACCAGAAAGGGAGTGGAGGAAAAATGAAAAGATTACAGAGGCAGCTTTTGCGGGGTTGGGGGTTAGGTCAGAATGAGGGTTGTAAGATTTGTGTGGGGAGGGATGGGGGTGGTGTCGAGAGGGGAGATTGGCTGTCCCTCAGTCGCTTCAGGCTGATTCAAGGAAGAGGACGGAGGGGTGAGGAGAAGAGAGTCTAGACTAGGCTGACCTTTGCGAGCCAGGGCTTTCTCTGCAGGTCAAGTTGGATATGGTGGGGGGATAATGGAAAAACCTCAAGGGAGTTTTCAAATGAAATCCAGATTGGCTACTGGCATGTAGTTTTTCTCCCCCCTTTCCCATGCCCTAAGCCTTGCTCCGCTTTGAGGTAATATTGCGGAAATGATAGGTGAGTGCCGCCTTGATCAAAAATGAGCAGTGGAGCCTTGGTCACCTCTTCTAAAACCCATATTTATGCCCAATACTGTATGTGTCTGTGCATTCAAGCTCTGCAGGCTTGGTTATGCTGTTTGCCTCACTTGTTGCAGCCTCTAGACCTTTACCTAGCACCTGGAATGGTTAGAAAAGCTTGCTTATACCACACCAGGTGTTTTACTTCCCTTAGAGAAAGCAAAACTCTAACTCAGCAAAGCATTTACTCTCCCATGTGATGGCTTTTGAGCGAGACAGGACACGGTAATAAAAAAAAAGAAGAAAAGCTTGCTTATAACTTAACAATTCAGTGCTTGAAATGAGCTTAAGGAAATTTAATAATGTTTTAGAGGTATTAACTTGACACTGACACAATCCAAACATCTTACTTCAGAAAAAAAATACACCTTGTGTCTGTGTGAAAACAAATATTGTATTGCTGTAAAGGAGAAAGAACACCTTCAAATGTTCAGCAGGAATATTAGTGATGCTGACTGTGGAATGGGGGATGAGCACTAACTGGTAATTAAACAGTAATTGGCAATTAAAGCGGACAAGATTCTTTCAGATTGTGTGTGCACTGAGCCAATTTGAGCATAGCGCTCAAAAAACTTTACCAATGTTTTGTACAACTGCTGTTTAAGCGCTAAATAAACTGTAAAATGCATAATATGTGGTTAGTCCCATAGTCACAATGCCAAAAAGATCTGCTCGTGATCTTTGCATTGATTTTCTTAATTTGAAACTGAAAACCCCTAGCTTTAACGAATATTACAAACTTTTCTGATAATATCACAACACAATGTACTGTTTGCCTACTTGTTAAAATATCTAGCCTTAAATTGAATGAGTTGACTGAAACTGGGTTTCTTTGGTTTGATTGCATTTGCCATTACAATGATGTTAGTACACATGCATGGGTCTAGAGGACAGAGGAGTTGAGCATATACAAAAAGAGCACTCCAAATCCATAAATATGCATCGTGACATTTGGAACAAAGCTCCCTCATCTAAGATCCTTGAACGCATTGCCCATACTAGTCTCACAGGCTGTCTCATTAGTTAACAGAGTTGTTTATTGACACTTTTCCACCGCGTTGTGTTGAACATCTTGGTTCTGTACTGTTTAGTTTTAGTACTCATCTCATGTTTTCCTTTGGCAATTAGTGTCACTTCAGAGTGGGCATGTTATAAACAAGGTCACGTTTGTTTTATGATGCCTATATCATATTTGCCCAGAATTTGATCCTCTACATTTGCAATGTCTGTAGCCCTCCTTTGACCAAGGTAGATCGGATATTTCATTTTGAGTTGTTTTTCAAAGTTTGATAACCAACACTGTTACTATTTGTGATTAATGCTGTGATCTTGCTTCATGTGACCAGAGGTGTCGCACTCACCTGGTCAGTAAAACAGGCGTGTGGCTATTTTCTTGGCTCAATCAGTAATCACTAGGTCTTTAAATATCACACTTACTCCAACCAGACAGGAAATAGCCCCCAGCTCAGCTTGATTCATCTCAACTATGGAATGTTATGCAGCTATGGGTGGATTAAAAAAGTAAAGGTACTAAGGACAGTTGAAAACTCCTCAAAATTATATTGAACCATGGTGGAAAGAGTCGTAAAGTTGTTCTTTGAACTATAGATAGTGGAGATCAACATATAAAGCGCAAACATTTTTAAACTATGATGTTCTTATCACTTCTCATCCATAGGACTGTGAAACAAGCAACATGCATACAGATTTAATTTATGAATGAATGGGCCTCTCTTGGGAGCTCAGTGAATTTCAGTGTGGTATTGTCAAAGGATGGCCTTTGAAATAGTAGGAAATCAATCATGAAATACCCTTACTACTAAATGTACCAGAGTCAGTGTGTTAGGGGCAACCCTCCAAGATGGTAAAGGAAGGGTTAAATGAACTCAAATGCACACACACAAGATGGGATCAACTCTCTTTTAATAAATAAATATAAACAAATAAACACAAACACCCAAGGTAGGGCAAAACCTAACATAAAATATACTGAACAAAACTAAAGCTAACTCAAACAAAACAAGAAAAACATTAACTCAAAAGACAATCAACGATTGTTAGCCAGCCGGTTGCTGGGGAGCAAATACAAAAAAATATATATAAACTCTTCAAAGGACTGAGCAGAGCTATATGAAGAGACAGGCTTACCAGACACGGAACAATATTAATAATAACTAGAAAGTGCATTTCCTAGCGGAAAATGCGTGTGAATGCAGAGAGCTGAAAGAGAATGCTTAAAATTGCTGAATTCCTTGGCTGAACGGTGAAACATTAGAAAGTTAAAAGTGTCAAAAGTTGAAAGTTGAAGCTAAAAAGTGAAACATTGTAATTTGAAAAGTGTCAAAATTTGAAAGCTGAAGCTGAAACATTGTAAAGTTGAAATATGTAAAGTTGAAAGTGGAAGCTGAATGTTAAAATATTAGAAAGTTGAAAGTGTCAAAAGTTGAAAGTGGAAGCTGAAAGGTGAAACATTGTAAAGTTGAAAATATCAAAAGTTGAAAGTGGAGGCTGAAAGGTGAAACATTTTAAAGTTGAAAACGTATAAAGTTGAAAGGTGAAGCTGAAACATTGTAAAGTAGAAATATGTAAAGTTGAAAGTGGAAGCTGAAAGGTAAAACATTAGACAGTTAAAATTGTCAAATTTGAAAGTGTAAGCTGAAAGTTGAAACATAAAAATAAATGTGGCACATTGTAAAGTTGAAAATGTCAATCAATTGAGTTGCTATGGTAATAAGTATGGTTGCTATGGAGGGGTCACAGACATAATATATTGTTATCTGTGTGACTACGAGTAAATTAAACCTACCCCCATTTCTCTAGCATTTCGCTAAGCTGAGTTAGAGAAATGCCAATTGGGTTGTTATGGTTACACGTCTGGTTGCTATGGAGGGGTCACTAACATCATATAATGTTCCTTGAGTGACTACAGGTAAATTACACCAACCCCTGTGTCTCTAGCATTTTCCTAAGCTGAGATAGAGATATGCCAATTTGGTTGCTATGGTAACCATATGGTTGCTATGGATGGTTTAGTTACCTCGGTGATTGTTACGGGGTCATAATTATTGAAACAAACTCACCCCCATGTCTCTAGCACTTTCCTAAGCTGAGGGAGAGATGTGTCAATTTGGTTGCTATAGTAACCAGTATGGTTGCTATGGAGGGGTCAGTGACATTATATAATGTTCCCTGTGTGACAACAAGTCATTTAGACCAACTCCTGTGTCTCTCTCATTTTCCTAAGCTAAGATAGAGATGTGTCAATTCGGTTGCTATGGTAACCAGTATGGTTGCTATGGAGGGGTCAGTGACATTATATAATGTTCCCTGTGTGACTACAAGTCATTTAGACCAACTCCCGTGTCTCTCTCATTTTCCTAAGCTGAGATAGAGATGTGTCAATTTGGTTGCTATGGTAACCACTATGGTTGCTATGGAGGGGTCAGTGACATTATATAATGTTCCCTGTGTGACTAAAAGTCATTTAGACCAACTCCCGCGTCTCTCTCATTTTACTAAGCTGAGATAGAGATGTGTCAATTTGGTTGCTATGGTAACCAGAATGGTTGCTATGGAGGGGTATGTGACATTATATAATGTTCCCTGTGTGACTACAAGTCATTTAGACCAACTCCCGTGTCTCTCTCGTTTCCCTAAGCTGAGATAGAAATGTGTCAATTTGGTTGCTATGGTAACCAGTATGGTTGCTATGGAGGGGTCAGTGACATTATATAATGTTCCCTGTGTGACTACAAGTCATTTAGACCAACTCCTGTGTCTCTATCATTTTCCAAAGCTGAGATAGAGATGTGTCAGTTGGGTTGCTATGGTTACCAGTATGGTTGCTATGGAGGGGTCATTGACATTATATAATGTTCCCTGTGTGACTACAAGTCAATTAGACCAACTCCGGTGTCTCTGGCATTTTCCTAGGCTGAGATAGAGAAGTGTCAATTTGGTTGCTATGGTAAATAATTTGGTTGCTATGGATGAGTTGGTGACATCATGTTTAATCTACATTCAATTTAGATCAATATAAAACAACTCCCATCTCTCTACGATGTTCCACTTAGAAGATATTTGACATTCAAAAATGATGTTGAAAAGTGGGCGTGGCTTGATGAAATTTTGTTAAATCATAAGCAATGATTGGCTGGATTAGTTATATGCATCCTCAATGTTGCTTTGAATCTCCATTGTGAACCAATTACAAAAGCTATTTTACTATAGGATCGTATGGGAATCAATTGCCCCATTGAAATGAATGGCAGCAATGCATCTCTATGGCCCATTGTGAGTCTATGAGAAGGCTAAGCCAATCAAATTTCGTTATTCAAATTAGTTGATTAACAGCTGTCTCCAACTGCCACTTTTTGAATCGAGGAGACATTTCTCAGATGTTGACCATGCCTCAAACTAATAAACATTACAGAGGAACCGTAAGACATATCGAGATGATTCTTTCTTTGTGAGAAGCAGAAGGCCTCAATGAAGATTATGGTGTAAACATTTTTAAGATATGTGGAAAATTCTATTAGTTATGGCGAGTTAGAAAAAGCCTTAGTTTAAAACCTTCAAGCATTATTTTCTGGGTGAAATGCATTGATCTCAATGGAGCAATTTGCTTCCCTCGTTAAGGTCTAGCCCTCCTAGTTTAAAAACCGTAGGTCATATGAAAAAAACAACTGCATCTTTGGAAAGAGGACAAAGTTCTCTACCACTTTAATATAAAATTTGTCCATAAAGGGTAAAGTTTAGTTTAGGAGAGAGGAATTGATGAAGAAGTTTGAGATGTGAAAAATTAGAGTGTAAGCTAGAGTGGAGCAGAATTAGGTAAAAATCCAAATTCTTCATTAAACTTAAACTGTGATTTATAAAAATCTGTAAAAGATATGAAAAAGCTGAAAACATATTTTAAAAGCTGAAAATGTGTTGAATTGTTTAAAATTTGAATGATTGCTCTAGCTGAAAGTATGCTGAAGTTATGAAGTTTGGAAAAAAGCTGAAGATTTAAAGAGATTTGAAGAGTCTCCCCATTCATTTCAATGGGAAAAATATTTTAAATAAAGTTAAATTTTATAAAAAGTATAAAAGATATCAAAAAGCTGTATACGAGCAACATAGAGCAAAAAAAGCTGTACGTTTTGACGCTTGAATGGTGTTTCTAGGGCAAAGTATGCTGAAGTAGTAGGCTCCGGAAAAAGGGGGGGGAATAAGAATAAAAAAATAATAATAATAACTAGAAAGTGCATTTCCTAGCGGAAAATGCGCGTGAATGCAGAGAGCTGAAAGAGAATGCCTAAAATTGCTGAATTCCTTGGCTAAACCGTGAAACATTAGAAAGTTAAAAGTGTCAAAAGTTGAAAGCTGAAGCTGAAACATTGTAAATTTGAAATATGTAAAGTTGAAAGTGGATGCTGAAGGGTGAAAATTAGAAAGTAGAAAGTGTTAAAAATTAAAAGTAGGAGCTGAAAGGTAAAACATTAGAAAGTTAGTGTCAAAAGTTGAAAGTTCAAGCTAAAAGGTGAAACATTATAAAGTTGAAAATGTCAAAAGTTGAAAGCTAAAGCTGAAAAATTGTAAAGTTGAAATATGTAAAGTTGAAAGTGGAAGCTGAAAGGTGAAGCATTGTAAAGTTGAAAGCATCAAAAGTAGAAAGTGGAAGCTGAAAGGTGAAACATTTGGAAAGTTGAAAGTGTACAACAGTTGAAAGTGGAAGCTGAAAGGTAAAATTTTAGTAAGATGAAATTCTGTCTAGCATTTTCATAAACTGAGATAGAGAAATGTCAAATGCGTTGCTTTGGTAAAAAGTCTGGTTGCTTTGGACAGATCAAATACATAATAGAATGTTTCCAGTGTCACTCTGAGGGAAATGAATCAACCCCCATGTCTCTAGCATTTCCCTGAGCTGAGTTAGAGATATGCCAATTTGGTTGCTATGGTAACCAATATGGTTGCTATGGAGGATCATTGACATTATATATTGATCTCTGTGTGACTACAAGAAAATTACACCAACCCCCATGTCTTTAGCATTTTCCTAAGCTGAGATAGAGATGTCAATTTGGTTGCCATGGTAACCAGTATGGTTGCTAAGGAGGGGTCAGTGACATTATATAATGTTCCCTGTGTGACAAGTCAATTAGACCAACTCCCGTGTCTCTAGCATTTTCCTAAGCTGAGATAGAGATGTGTCAATTGGGTTGCTATGGTAACCAGCCTGGTTGCCATGGAGGAGTCCGCTACCTCAAGGAATGTTTCCAGGGTCACTATTAGTGTAACAAACTCACCCCCATGTCTCTAGCATTTTCCAAAGTTGAGATAGGGATGTGTAAATTGGGTTGCTATGCTAACCAGTATGGTTGCTATGGAGGGGTCATTGACTTTATATATTTTTCCCTGTGTGACTACAAGTAAATTAGACCAACTCCCGTGTCTCTCACACTTTCCTAAGCTGAGATAAATATGTGTCAATTGGGTTGCTATGGTAGCCAGTATGGTTGCTATGAAGGAGTCATTGACACAATATATTGATCCCTGTGTGACTACAAGTAAATTACACCAACCCCCATGTCTCTAGCATTTTCCAAAGCTGAGATAGAGATGTGTAAATTGGGTTGCTATGGTAACCAGTATGGTTGCTATGGAGGGGTCATTGACATTATATAATGTTCCCTGTGTGACTACAAGTCATTTAGACCAACTACCGTGTCTCTCACACTTTCCTAAACCTAGATAGAGATGTGTCAATTGGGTTGCTATGGTAACCAGTATGGTTGCTATGGAGGGTTCATTGATATTATATAAGGTTCCCCGTTTGACAACAAGTCAATTAGACAAACTCCTGTGTCTCTAGCATTTTCCTAAGCTGAGATAGAGATGTGCCAAATGGGTTGCTATGGTAACCAGTATGGTTGCTATGGAGGGGTCCGCTACCTCAATGAATGTTTCCGGGGTCGCTATTAGTGAAACAAACTCACCCCCAGGTCTCTAGCATTTTACTAAGCTGAGATAGATATGTGTCAATATGGTTGCTATGGTAACCAGTTTGGTTGCTATGGAGGGGTCAGTGACAATATATAATGTTCCCTGTGTGACTACAAGTGATTTAGACCAACTCCTGTGTCTCTCGCATTTCCCTAAGCTGAGATAGAGATGTCAATTTGGTTGCTATGGTAAATAATCTGGTTGCTATGGATGAGTTAGTGACATCATGTTGTAATCTACACTTAGAAGATATTTGACATTCAAAAATAATGTTGAAAAGTGGGCGTGGCTCGATGAATTTATGGTAAGTCATAAGCAATGATTGGCTGGATTAGTTATATGCATCCTTAATGTTGCTTTGAATCTCCATTGTGAACAATTTACAAAAGATCTTTTAATAATACATTTCATACTTTTACAATAGGATCGTATTGGAATCAATTGCCCCATTGAAATGAATGGCAGCAATGCATCTCTATGGCCCATTGTGAGTGTATGGGAAGGCTAAGCCAATCAAATTTCGTTATTCAAATTAGTTGATTAACAGCTGGCTCCAACTGCCACTTTTCGAATGGAGGAGACATTTCTCAGATGTTGACCATGCCTCAAACAAATAAACATTACAGAAGAACCATAAGACATATCGAGATGATTCTTTCTTTGTGAGAAGCAGAAGGCCTCAATAAAGATTAT
This sequence comes from Danionella cerebrum, assembly GCA_007224835.1. Lineage (NCBI taxonomy): Eukaryota > Metazoa > Chordata > Actinopteri > Cypriniformes > Danionidae > Danionella > Danionella cerebrum. The sequence continues at coordinate 38,315 of SRMA01026862.1, read as the reverse complement.
GGTGTAAGTTTTTTCAAGATATGTGGAAAATTCTATTAGTTATGGCGAGTTAGAAAAAGCCTAAATTTAAAACTTTCAAGCATCATTTTCTGGGTGAAATGCATTGATCTTAATGGAGCAATTTTCTTCCCTCGTTAAGGTTTAGCCCTCCTAGTTTAAAAACCGTAGGTCCTATGAAAGAAACAACTGCATTTTCAAAAAGAGGACAAATTTCTCTACTACTTTAATATAAATTTTGTGCATAAAGGTTAAAATTTAGTTTAAGAAAGAAGAATAGATGATGAAGTTTGAGATGTGAAAAATTAGAGTGGAAGCTAGAGTGGAGCAGAATTAGTTTCAAATTGGAAATCTTCATGAAACTTAAACTGCGATTAATAAAAATGTATAAAAGATATAAAAAAGTTGAAATATACATCTAAAAGATGAAAGTTTGTAGATTTATTCAAAGTTTGAATGGTTTCTCTAGTGGAAAGTATGCTGAAGTTATAAAGGTTGAAAGAAGTGAAAGTTTAAAGGAAGGTTGAAGAATATCCCCATTCATTTCAATGGGAAGAATAATTTGAATAAAGTTAAATATTATAAAAAGTATAACAGTTTGAAAAGTGAAACGTAATAGCAACCTAGTCTGAAAAAAGCTGAACGTTTTGACGTTTGAATGGCGTTTCTAGGCCAAAGTATGCGGGAGTAGTTAGGGTTGGAAAAAGGGGGGGGAATAATAAAAAGAAGAAGAAGAAGAAACGGAATAATAAATACGTAGGATAACAATAGTGTGAATGCCTCTGCATTCACACTAATAACTAGAAAGTGCATTTCCTAGCGGAAAATGCGTGTGAATGCAGAGAGCTGAAAGAGAATGCTTAAAATTGCTGAATTCCTTGGCTGAACGGTGAAACATTAGAAAGTTAAAAGTGTCAAAAGTTGAAAGTTGAAGCTAAAAGGTGAAACATTGTAATTTGAAAAGTGTCAAAATTTAAAAGCTGAAGCTGAAACATTGTAAAGTTGAAATATGTAAAGTTGAAAGTGGAAGCTGAATGTTAAAATATTAGAAAGTTGAAAGTGTCAAAAGTTGAAAGTGGAAGGTGAAAGGCGAAACATTGTAAAGTTGAAAATATCAAAAGTTGAAAGTGGAGGCTGAAAGGTGAAACATTTTAAAGTTGAAAACGTATAAAGTTGAAAGGTGAAGCTGAAACATTGTAAAGTAGAAATATGTAAAGTTGAAAGTGGAAGCTGAAAGGTAAAACATTAGACAGTTAAATATGTCAAATTTGAAAGTGGAAGCTGAAACGTGAAACATAAAAACAAATGTGACACATTGTAAAGTTGAAAATGTCAATCAATTGGGTTGCTATGGTAATAAGTATGGTTGCTATGGAGGGGTCACAGACATAATATATTGTTATCTGTGTGACTACGAGTAAATTAAACCTACCCCCATGTCTCTAGCAAATCCGTAGCTGAATTAGAGAAATGCCAATTGGGTTGCTATGGTAACACGTCTGGTTGCTATGGAGGGGTCAGTAACATCATATAATGTTCCTTGAGTGACTACAGGTAAACTACACCAACCCCTGTGTCTCTAGCATTTTCCTAAGCTGAGATAGAGATATGCCAATTTGGTTGCTATGGTAACCATATGGTTGCTATGGATGGTTTAGTTACCTCGGTGATTGTTACGGGGGTCATAATTATTGAAACAAACTCACCCCCATGTCTCTAGCACTTTCCTAAGCTGAGTGAGAGATGTGTCAATTTGGTTGCTATAGTAACCAGTATGGTTGCTATGGAGGGGTCAGTGACATTATATAATGCTCCCTGTGTGACTACAAGTCATTTAGACCAACTCCCGTGTCTCTCTCATTTTCCAAGGTTGAGATAGAGATGTGTCAATTTGGTTGCTATGGTAACCAGTATGGTTGCTATGGAGGGGTGAGTGACATTATATAATGTTTCCTGTGTGACTACAAGTCATTTAGACCAACTCCCGTCTCTCTCTCGTCTTCCTAAGCTGAGATAGAGATGTGTCAATTTGGTTGCTATGGTAACCACTATGGTTGCTATGGAGGGGTCAGTGACATTATATAATGTTCCCTGTGTGACTAAAAGTCATTTAGACCAACTCCCGTATCTCTCTTATTTTCCTAAGCTGAGATAGAGATGTGTCAATTTGGTTGCTATGGTAACCAGTATGGTTGCTATGGAGGGGCATGTGACATTATATAATGTTCCCTGTGTGACTACAAGTCATTTAGACCAACTCCCGTGTCTCTCTCATTTTCCTGAGCTGAGATAGAAATGCGTCGATTTGGTTGCTATGGTAACCAGTATGGTTGCTATGGAGGGGTCAGTGACATTATATAATGTTCCCTGTGTGACCACAAGCCATTTAGACCAACTCCCGTGTCTCTCTCATTTTCCTAAGCTGAGATAGAGATGTGTCAATTTGGTTGCTATGGTTACCAGTATGGTTGCTATGGAGGGGTCATTGACATTATATAATGTTCCCTGTGTGACTACAAGTCAATTAGACCAACTCCGGTGTCTCTGGCATTTTCCTAGGCTGAGATAGAGAAGTGTCAATTTGGTTGCTATGGTAAATAATTTGGTTGCTATGGATGAGTTGGTGACATCATGTTTAATCTACATTCAACTTAGATCAATATAAAACAACTCCCATCTCTCTACGCTGTTCCACTTAGAAGATATTTGACATTCAAAAATGATGTTGAAAAGTGGGCGTGGCTTGATGAAATTTTGTTAAATCATAAGCAATGATTGGCTGGATTAGTTATATGCATCCTCAATGTTGCTTTGAATCTCCATTGTGAACCAATTACAAAAGATCTTTTACAATAGGATCATATGGGAATCAATTGCCCCATTGAAATGAATGGCAGCAATGCATCTCTATGGCCCATTGTGAGTCTATGAGAAGGCTAAGCCAATCAAATTTCGTTATTCAAATTAGTTGATTAACAGCTGCCTCCAACTGCCACTTTTTTGAATCGAGGAGACATTTCTCAGATGTTGACCATGCCTCAAACTAATAAACATTACAGAGGAACCGTAAGACATATCGAGATGATTCTTTCTTTGTGAGAAGCAGAAGGCCTCAATGAAGATTATGGTGTAAAAAAATTTAAGATATGTGGAAAATTCTATTAGTTATGGCGAGTTAGAAAAAGCCTAAATTTAAAACTTTCAAGCATTATTTTCTGGGTGAAATGCATTGATCTCAATGGAGCAATTTGCTTCCCTCGTTAAGGTTTAGCCCTCCTAGTTTAAAAACCGTAGGTCATATGAAAAAAACAACTGCATCTTTGGAAAGAGGACAAATTTCTCTACTACTTTAATATAAAATTTGTCCATAAAGGGTAAAGTTTAGTTTAGGAGAGAGGAATAAATGAAGAAGTTTGAGATGTGAAAAATTAGAGTGTAAGCTAGAGTGGAGCAGAATTAGGTAAAAATCCAAATTCTTCATTAAACTTAAACTGCGATTAATTAAAATCTGTAAAAGATATGTAAAAGCTGAAAAGAGCTTTTAAAAGCTGAAAATGTGTTGAATTGTTTAAAATTTGAATGATTGCTCTAGCTGAAAGTATGCTGAAGTTATGAAGTTTGAAAAAAAGCTGAAGATTTAAAGAGATTTGAAGTGTTTCCCATTCATTTCAATGGGAAAATATTTTTTAAATAAAGTTAAATTTATTAAAAAGTATAAAAGTTTGAAAAGTGACACGTAATAGCAACATAGAGCAAAAAAAGCTGTACGTTTTGACGTTTGAATGGTGTTTCTAGGGCAAAGTATGCTGAAGTAGTAGGCTCCGGAAAAAGGGGGGGGAATAAGAATAAAAAAAATAATAATAATAACTAGAAAGTGCATTTCCTAGCGGAAAATGCGTGTGAATGCAGAGAGCTGAAAGAGAATGCTTAAAATTGCAGACTTCCTTGGCTGAACGGTGAAACATTACAAAGTTAAAAGTGTCAAAAGTTGAAAGTTGAAGCTAAAGGGTGAAACACTGTAATTTGAAAAGTGTCAAAATTTGAAAGCTGAAGCTGAAACATTGTAAAGTTGAAATATGTAAAGATGAAAGTGGAAGCTGAATGTTAAAATATTAGAAAGTTGAAAGTGTCAAAAGTTGAAAGTGGAAGCTGAAAGGTGAAACATTGCAAAGTTGAAAATATCAAAAGTTGAAAGTGGAGGCTGAAAGGTGAAACATTTTAAAGTTGAAAACGTATAAAGTTGAAAGGTGAAGCATTGTAAAGTTGAAAGTGTCAAAAATAGAAAGTGGAAGCTGAAGGTGAAACTTTTGAAAGTTTAAAGTGTCAAAAGTTTAAAGTGGAAGCTGAAAGGTATAATATAAGTAAGTTGAAATTCTGTCTAGCATTTTCCTAACCTAAGATAAAGATATGGCAATTGCGTTGCTGTGGTAAAAAGTCTGGTCGCTCAGGACAGGTCATTTAAATAATAGATTGTTCCCAGCGTCACTATGAGTGAAACAAAACAACCCCCATGTCTCTAGCATTTTCCAAAGCTGATATAGGGATATGCCAATTTGGTTGCTATGGTAACCAGTATGGTTGCTATGGAGGGGTAAGTGACATTATATATTATTCCCTGTGTGACTACAAGTCATTTAGACCAACTCCCGTGTCTCTCTCATTTTCCTAAACTGAGATAGAGATGTGTCAGCTGGGTTGCTATGGTAACCAGTATGGTTGCTATGGAGGGGTCATTGACATTTTATAAGGTTCCCTGTTTGACTACAAGTCAATTAGACCAACTCCTGTGTCTCTAGCATTTACCTAGGCTGAGATAAAGATTATCCAATTTGGTTGCTATGGTAAATAATCTGGTTGCTATGGATGAGTTAGTGACATCATGTTATAATCTACATTCAACCTAGATCAATATAAAACAACTCCCATGTCTCTACGATGTTCCACTTAGAAGATATTTGACATTCAAAAATGATGTTAAAAAGTGGGCGTGGCTTGATGAATTTATGTTAAATCATAAGCAATGATTGGCTGGATTAGTTATATGCATCCTAATGTTGCTATGACTCTCCATTGTGAACCAATTACAAAAGCTATTTTATAATAGGATCAAATGGGAATCAATTGCCCCATTGAAATGAATGGCAGCAATGCTAAGCCTAAGCTAAGGCTAAGCCAATCAATTTTCGTTATTCAAATTAGTTGATTAACAGCTGCCTCCAACTGCCACTTTTCGAATCGAGGAGACATTTCTCAGATGTTGACCATGCCTCAAACAAATAAACATTACAAAAGAACCATAAGACATATCGAGATGATTCTTTCTTTGTGAGAAGCAGAAGGCCTCAATGAAGATTATGGTGTAAAAAATTTTAAGATATGTGGAAAATTCTATTAGTTATTGCGAGTTAGAAAAAGCCTAAATTTAAAACTTTCAAGCATTATTTCTGGGTGAAATGCATTGATCTCAATGGAGCAATTTGCTTCCCTCGTTAAGGTTTAGCCTTCCTAGTTTAAAAACCGTAGGTCATATGAAAGAAACAACTGCATCTTTGGAAAGAGGACAAATTTCTCTACTACTTTAATATAAATTTTGTGCATAAAGGGTAAAGTTTAGTTTAGGAGAGAGGAATTGATGAAGAAGTTTGAGATGTGAAAAATTAGAGTGGAAGCTAGAGTGGAGCAGAATTAGGTCAAAATCCAAATTCTTTATTAAACTTAAACTGTGATTTATAAAAATCTGTAAAAGATATGAAAAAGCTGAAAACATATTTTAAAAGCTGTAAATGTGCTGAATTGTTTAAAATTTGAATGATTGCTCTAGCTTAAAGTATGCTGAAGATATGAAGGTTGAAAAAAAGCTGAAGATTTAAAGAGATTTGAAGTGTTTCCCATTCATTTCAATGGTAAAAATATTTTAAATAAAGTTTAATTTTATAAAAAGTACAAAAGATATGAAAAAGCTGAAAAGTTCGTATAAAAGCTGAAAATGTGTAGAATTGTTGAAAATTTGAATGGTTTTTTTAGCTGAAAGTTTGCTGAAGTTATAAAGGCTGAAAGTTTACCGAAATTTGAAGATTCTCCCCATTCATTTCAATGGGAAAACTATTTTAAATAAAGTTAAATTTTATAAAAAGTATAAAACATTTTAATTAGAAAAATACGAGCAATCCATTCCAAAAGAAGCTGAACATTTTGATGTTTGAATGGTGTTTCTAGCTTAAAGTATGCGGAAGTAGTTAGCCGTCAAAAAGTGGGAGAATAATAATAATAATAACTAGAAAGTGCATTTCCTAGCGGAAAATGCGTGTGAATGCAGAGAGCTGAAAAGGGAATGCTCAAATTGCTGAATTCCTTGGCTGAAGAGTGAAACATTAGAAAGCTTCAAAAGCTGAAGCTGAAACATTGTAAATTTGAAATATGTAAAGTTGAAAGTGGATGCTGAAGGGTAAAAAATTAGAAAGTAGAAAGTGTTAAAAATTAAAAGTGGGAGCTGAAAGGTAAAACAGAAAGTTAAAGTGTCAAAAGTTGAAAGTTCAAGCTAAAACGTAAAAACATTATAAAGTTGAAAATGTCAAAAGTTGAAAGCTAAAGCTGAAACATTGTAAAGTTGAAATATGTCAAGTTGAAAGTGGAAGCTGAATGTTAAAATATTAGAAAGTTGAAAGTGTCAAAAGTTGAAAGTGAAAGCTGAAAGGTGAAACATTGCAAAGTTGAAAATATCAAAAGTTGAAAGTGGAGGCTGAAAGGTGAAACATTTTAAAGTTGAAAATGTATAAAGTTGAAAGGTGAAGCATTGTAAAGTTGAAAGTGTCAAAAATAGAAAGTGGAAGCTGAAGGTGAAACTTTTGTAAGTTGAAAGTGTCAAAAGTTGAAAGTGGAAGTTGAAAGGTATAATATAAGTAAGTTGAAATTCTGTCTAGCATTTTCCTAACCTAAGATAAAGATATGGCAATTGCGTTGCTGTGGTAAAAAGTCTGGTTGCTCTGGACAGGTCATTTACATAATAGATTGTTCCCAGTGTCACTATGAGTGAAACAAAACAACCCCCATGGCTCTAGCATTTTTCAAAGCTGATATAGGGATATGCCAATTTGGTTGCTATGGTATCCAGTATGGTTGCTATGGAGGGGTCAGTGACATTATATAATGTTCCCTGTGTGACTACAAGTCATTTAGACCCACTCTCGTGTCTCCCATTTTACTAAGCTGAGATAGAGATGTGTCATTTTGGTTGCTATGGTAACCAGTATGGTTGCTATGGAGGAGTCAGTGACATTATATAATGTTCCCTGTGTGACTACAAGTCATTTAGACCCACTCCAGTGTCTCTCTCATTTTACTAAGCTGAGATAGAGATGTGTCATTTTGGTTGCTATGGTAACCAGTATGGTTGCTATGGAGGAGCCAGTGACATTATATAATGTTCCCTGTGTGACTACAAGTCATTTAGACCAACTCCGTGTCTCATGCATTTTCCTAAGCTGAGATAGAGATGTGTCAATTTGGTTGCTATGGTAACCAGTATGGTTGCTATGGAGGGTCAGTGACATTATATAATGTTCCCTGTGTTACTACAAGTCATTTAGACCAACTCCTGTGTCTCTGTCGTTTTCCAAATCTGAGATAGAAATGTGTCAACTGGGTTGCTATGGTAACCAGTATGGTTGCTATGGAGGGTCAGGTACCTCAATGAATGTTCCCGGGGTCGCTACTAGTGAAACAAACTCACCCACATGTCTCTAGCATTTTCCTAAGCTGAGATAGAGATGTGTCAACTGGGTTGCTATGGTAACCAGTATGGTTGCTATGGAGGGTCAGGTACCTCAATGAATGTTCCCGGGGTCGCTATTAGTAAAACAAACTCACCCCCATGTCTCTAGCATTTTCCTAAGCTGAGATAGAGATGTGTCAACTGGGTTGCTATGGTAACCAGTACGGTTGCTATGGAGAGTCAGGTACCTCAATGGATGTTCCCGGGGTCGCTATTAGTGAAACAAACTCACCCCCATGTCTCTAGCATTTTCCTAAGCTGAGATAGATATGTGTCAATCAGGTTGCTATGGTTACCATTATGGTTGCTATGGAGGGGTCAGTGACATTATATAATGTTCCCTGTGTTACCACAAGTCATTTAGACCAACTCCTGTGTCTCTCTCATTTTCCTAAGCTGAGATTGAGATGTGTCAATTGGGTTGCTATGGTAACCAGCATGGTTGCTATGGAGGGGTCATTGACATTATATAAGGTTCCTTGTTTGACTACAAGTCAATTAGACCAACTCCTGTGTCTCTAGCATTTTCCTAGGCTGAGATAAAGATTATCCGGTTTGGTTGCTATGGTAAATAATCTGGTTGCTATGGATGAGTTAGTGACATCATGTTGTAATCTACATTCAACTTAGATCAATATAAAACAACTCCCATGTTTCTACGATGTTCCACTTAGAAGATATTTGACATTCAAAAATGATGTTGAAAAGTGGGCGTGGCTTGATGAATTTATGTTAAATCATAAGCAATGATTGGCTGGATTAGTTATATGCATCCTAATGTTGCTATGACTCTCCATTGTGAACCAATTACAAAAGCTATTTTATAATAGGATCAAATGGGAATCAATTGCCCCATTGAAATGAATGGCAGCAGTGCATCTCTATGGCCCATTGTGAGTCTATGGGAAGGCTAGGCCAATCAAATTTCATTATTCAAATTAGTTGATTAACAGCTGCCTCCAACTGCCACTTTTCAAATCGAGGAGACATTTCTCAGATGTTGACCATGCCTCAAACAAACAAACATTACAGAAGAACCGTAAGACATATCGAGATGATTCTTTCTTTGTGAGAAGCAGAAGGCCTCAATGAAGATTATGGTGTAAATTTTTTTAAGATATGTGGAAAATTCTATTAGTTATGGCGAGTTAGAAAAAGCCTTAATTTAAAACCTTCAAGCATTATTTTCTGGGTGAATTGCATTGATCTTAATGGAGCAATTTGCTTCCCTCGTTAAGGTTTAGCCCTCCTAGTTTAAAAACCGTAGGTCATATGAAAAAAATAACTGCACCTTTGGAAAGAGGACAAATTTCTCTACTACTTTAATATAAATTTTGTGCATAAAGGGTAAAGTTTAGTTCAGGAGCGGGGAATTGATTAAGAAGTTTGAGATGTGAAAAATTAGAGTGGAAGCTAGAGTGGAGCAGAATTAGGTCAAAATCCAAATTCTTTATTAAACTTAAACTGTGATTTATAAAAATCTGTAAAAGATATGAAAAAGCTGAAAACACATTTTAAAAGCTGAAAATGTGTTGAATTGTTTAAAAGTTGAATGATTGCTCTAGCTGAAAGTATGCTGAAGTTATGAAGGTTGAAAAAAGGCTGAAGATTTAAAGAGATTTGAAGAGTCTCCCCATTCATTTCAATGGGAAAAATATTTTAAATAAAGTTGAATTTTATAAAAAGTATAAAAGATATCAAAAAGCTGTATACGAGCAACATAGAGCAAAAAAAGCTGTACGTTTTGACGTTTGAATGGTGTTTCTAGGGCAAAGTATGCTGAAGTAGTAGGCTCCGGAAAAAGGGGGGGGAATAAGAATAATAACTAGAAAGTGCATTTCCTAGCGGAAAATGCGTGTGAATGCAGAGAGCTGAAAATGTAATGCTCAAATTGCTGAATTCCCGGGCTGAAGAGTGAAACATTAGAAAGTTTCAAAAGCTGAAGCTGAAACATTGTAAATTTGAAATATGTAAAGTTGAAAGTGGATGCTGAAGGGTGAAAAATTAGAAAGTAGAAAGTGTTAAAAATTAAAAGTGGGAGCTGAAAGGTAAAACATTAGAAAGTTAAAGTGTCAAAAGTTGAAAGTTCAAGCTAAAAGGTTAAACATTATAAAGTTGAAAATGTCAAAAGTTAAAAGCTAAAGCTGAAACATTGTAAAGTTGAAATATGTCAAGTTGAAAGTGGAAGCTGAAAGGTGAAATATTGTAAAGTTGAAAATATCAAAAGTTGAAAGTGGAGGCTGAAAGGTATAATATTAGTAAGTTGAAATTCTGTGTAGCATTTTCCTAACCTAAGATAAAGATATGGCAATTGCGTTGCTGTGGTAAAAAGTCTGGTCGCTCTGGACAGGTCATTTAAATAATAGATTGTTCCCAGTGTCACTATGAGTGAAACAAAACAACCCCCATGTCTCTAGCATTTTCCAAAGCTGATATAGGGATATGCCAATTTGGTTGCTATGGTAACCAGTATGGTTGCTATGGAGGGGTCAGTGACATTATATAATGTTCCCTGTGTGACTACAAGTCATTTAGACCCACTCCCGTGTCTCTCTCATTTTCCTAAGCTGAGAAAGAGATGTGTCATTTTGGTTGCTATGGTAACCAGTATGGTTGCTATGGAGGAGTCAGTGACATTATATGATGTTCCCTGTGTGACTTCAAGTCATTCAGACCAACTCTTGTGTCTCTCTCATTTTCCTAAGCTGAGTTAGAGAAATGCCAATTGGGTTGTTATGGTAACACGTCTGGTTGCTATGGAGGGGTCAGTAACATCATATAATGTTCCTTGAGTGACTACAGGTAAATTACACCAACTCCTGTGTCTCTAGCATTTTCCTAAGCTGAGATAGAGATATGCCAATTTGGTTGCTATGGTAACCATATGGTTGCTATGGATGGTTTAGTTACCTCGGTGAATGTTACGGGGGTCACAATTATTGAAACAAACTCACCCCCATGTCTCTAGCACTTTCCTAAGCTGAGGGAGAGATGTGTCAATTTGGTTGCTATGGTAACCAGTATGGTTGCTATGGAGGGGTCAGTGACATTATATAATGTTCCCTGTGTGACAACAAGTCATTTAGACCAACTCCTGTGTCCCTCTCATTTTCCGAAGCTGAGATAGAGATGTGTAAATTTGGTTGCTATGGTAACCAGTATGGTTGCTATGGAGGGGTCAGTAACATTATATAATGTTCCCTGTGTGACTACAAGTCATTTAGACCAACTCCCGTGTCTCTCTCATTTTCCTAAGCTGAGATAGAGATGTGTCAATTTGGTTGCTATGGTAACCAGAATGGTTGCTATGGAGGGGTCAGTGACATTATATAATGTTCCCTGTGTGACAACAAGTCATTTAGACCAACTCCTGTGTCTCTCTCATTTTCCTAAGCTGAGATAGAGATGTGTCAATTTGGTTGCTATGGTAACCAGTATGGTTGCTATGGAGGGGTCCGTGACATTATATAATGTTCCCTGTGTGACTACAAGTCATTTAGACCAACTCCCGTGTCTCTCTCGTTTCCCTAAGCTGAGATAGAAATGTGTCAATTTGGTTGCTATGGTAACCAGTATGGTTGCTATGGAGGGGTCAGTGACATTATATAATGTCCCCTGTGTGACTACAAGTCATTTAGACCAACTCCTGTGTCTCTATCATTTTCCAAAGCTGAGATAGAGATGTGTCATTTGGGTTGCTATGGTTACCAGTATGGTTGCTATGGAGGGGTCATTGACATTATATAATGTTCCCTGTGTGACTACAAGTCAATTAGACCAACTCCTGTGTCTCTGGCATTTTCCTAGGCTGAGATAGAGAAGTGTCAAATTGGTTGCTATGGTAAATAATTTGGTTGCTATGGATGAGTTGGTGACATCATGTTTAATCTACATTCAACTTAGATCAATATAAAACAACTCCCATGTCTCTACGATGTTCCACTTAGAAGATATTTGACATTCAAAAATGATGTTGAAAAGTGGGCGTGGCTTGATGAAATTTTGTTAAATCATAAGCAATGATTGGCTGGATTAGTTATATGCATCCTCAATGTTGCTTTGAATCTCCATTGTGAACCAATTACAAAAGGACTTATACAATAGGATCATATGGGAATCAATTGCCCCATTGAAATGAATGGGAGCAATGCATCTCTATGGCCCATTGTGAGTCTATGAGAAGGCTAAGCCAATCAAATTTCGTTATTCAAATTAGTTGATTAACAGCTGCCTCCAACTGCCACTTTTCGAATGGAGGAGACATTTCTCAGATGTTGACCATGCCTCGAACAAATAAACATTACAGAAGAACCGTAAGACATATCGAGATGATTCTTTCTTTGTGAGAAGCAGAAGGCCTCAATGAAGATTATGATGTAAACTTTGTAACGATATGTGGAAAATTCTATTAGTTATGGCGAGTTAGAAAAAGCCTTAATTTAAAACCTTTAAGCATTATTTTCTGGGTGAAATGCATTGATCTCAATGGAGCAATTTGCTTCCCTCGTTAAGGTTTAGCCCTCCTAGTTTAAAAACCGTAGGTCATATGAAAAAAACAACTGCATCTTTGGAAAGAGGACAAATTTCTCTACTACTTTAATATAAATTTTGTGCATAAAGGGTAAACTTTAGTTTAGGAGAGAGGAATTGATGAAGAAGTTTGAGATGTGAAAAATTAGAGTGGAAGCTAGAGTGGAGCAGAATTAGGTTAAAATCCAAATTCTTCATTAAACTTAAACTGTGATTTATTAAAATCTGTAAAAGATATGTAAAAGCTGAAAAGAGCTTTTAAAAGCTGAAAATGTGTTGAATTGTTTAAAATTTGAATGATTGCTCTAGCTGAAAGTATGCTGAAGTTATGAAGTTTGAAAAAAAGCTGAAGATTTAAAGAGATTTGAAGAGTCTCCCCATTCATTTCAATGGGAAAAATATTTTAAATAAAGTTAAATTTTATAAAAAGTATAAAAGATATCAAAAAGCTGTATACGAGCAACATAGAGCAAAAAAAGCTGTACGTTTTGACGTTTGAATGGTGTTTCTAGGGCAAAGTATGCTGAAGTAGTAGGCTCCGGAAAAAGGGGGGGGAATAAGAATAAAAAAAATAATAATAACTAGAAAATGCATTTCCTAGCGGAAAATGCGTGTGAATGCAGAGAGCTGAAAGAGAATGCTTAAAATTGCTGAATTCCTTGGCTGAACGGTAAAACATTAGAAAGTTAAAAGTGTCAAAAGTTGAAAGTTGAAGCTAAAAGGTGAAACACTGTAATTTGAAAAGTGTCAAAATTTGAAAGCTGAAGCTGAAATATTGTGAAGTTGAAATATGTAAAGTTGAAAGTGGAAGCTGAATGTTAAAATATTAGAAAGTTGAAAGTGTCAAAAGTTTAAAGTGGACGCTGAAAGGTATAATATAAGTAAGTTGAAATTCTGTCTAGCATTTTCCTAACCTAAGATAAAGATATGGCAATTGCGTTGCTGTGGTAAAAAGTCTGGTCGCCCAGGACAGGTCATTTAAATAATAGATTGTTCCCAGTGTCACTATGAGTGAAACAAAACAACCCCCATGTCTCTAGCATTTTCCAAAGCTGAGATAGAGATGTGTCAATTTGGTTGCCATGGTAACCAGTATGGTTGCTATGGAAGGGTCAGTGACATTATATAATGTTCCCTGTGTGACTACAAGTCATTTAGACCAACTCCTGCGTCTCCCTCATTTTCCTAAGCTGAGATAGAGATGTGTCAATTTGGTTGCTATGGTTGCTATGGTAACCAGTATAGTTGCTATGGAGGAGTCAGTAACATTATAAAATGTTCCCTGTGTGACTACAAGTCATTTAGACCCACTCCAGTGTCTCTCTCATTTTACTAAGCTGAGATAGAGATGTGTCATTTTGGTTGCTATGGTAACCAGTATGGTTGCTATGGAGGAGTCAGTGACATTATATAATGTTCCTGTGTGACTACAAGTCATTTAGACCAACTCCCGTGTCTCCCTCATTTTCCTAAGCTGAGATAGAGATGTCAATTTGGTTGCTATGGTAACCAGTATGGTTGCTATGGGGGGGTCAGTGACATTATATAATGTTCCCTGTGTGACTACAAGTCATTTAGACCCACTCCCGTGTCTCTCATTTTACTAAGCTGAGATAGAGATGTGTCATTTTGGTTGCTATGGTAACCAGTATGGTTGCTATGGAGGTGTCAGTGACATTATATAATGTTCCCTGTGTGACTACAAGTCATTTAGACCTGCTCTCGTGTCTCTCTCATTTTACTGAGCTGAGATAGAGATGTGTCATTTTGGTTGCTATGGTAACCAGTATGGTTGCTATGGAGGAGTCAGT